>CM062809.1:601146401-601461401 GCA_031772625.1 Pinus tabuliformis | reverse complement strand
CCTCCCATGAAGTCTTGCTGAGGCCTGCACAGTTAGTATCAGCTATCAGTACCAGCTTAGCTGGTTCATCTTTTTCCACGACGGGGGCCTTTGCTTTCCGAGCTCTCTTAGACATTTTTACTGGACTGATGTTTTCAGATTCGCTTTGCAAAATGAAACATAAGGACATAACAGTGGAAAAAATTGTTCAAAGCTAATACACAGCACACAAATACTAACAACAGTTAAGCGCAAATGGGTGATATGGATTTTTGATATATTAAGCTACCACGGATGAAATCCTTGAAGGATTCAACAATAACTGCTTCCTTAATTATTTTCTGTAACTTCCAACGTGACACTTTAATGCCGTAATGACATGTCGCATCAAAAATTTATAACGGTCCTTTTAAAATGAGTATCGTGACTTCCCAATTGGCGATTAGTGATAATCACATATCGCAGATCGAGAGATACAAGCGTGATGCTTAAATGTTTCCTTTTCATATTTGCGATTGCGACTAATGGTGAGCTGTCATGGGAAGGCGGGATGACTTTTAAAATTAATAAATCATTTGTTTTTTCTTTATATTTGATTTATAACTTTAACCCGCAAATGTTCGTAATAGCTCATATTTCACCTTTATCGAAAAGCGCACTTAATAATGAAATCACATCGAAAGTTTTCAAAGGGGCTTTTGGTATGTGTTTTATGATTTCAACGATGCACAATTTTGATCGGCTTATCGCATTGATGGATTTATATGAACACTTGAAATAAGTAGCGATATGCAATTTTCAATGGAGTTATCGCATCAGAGAATGTCAATGGAACACCTTAAGTCCAATATTGAAACAAAGGATTTGCGCGATGCGACATACTCCTTTTAAAATTGTTTTATGATAAGGTTTTATTATAATTTAAAATGGATCAAACCTTATCAAGAGGATTTTCATAGGCTAAATGGATTTGCACATTGCGATTGTTATTTAACTTATCCTTAAAGCCAAAAAACCTATTATAAAAATTATTTAAATGTTTTATTGATTTTATTTATATTCTAAAGGGGAGCCATTTCTTATTAAAGTTTTATGTGATTTTTTTTTGAAATGGGGAGGGTTGTTGTATAGCATAATAGGATGCTGGGGAAATTACTGGTTTGCAGCCTCAAGGGGTTTTTGGTGGGTTGAATGGTGTTGGGTTTTCTTTTGTTGAAGTTCCCACACAGGGATTAGGGTCTTCACAACATGCGAGCATCCCTGTGAGTACGCGGATCGGAAGGGAAGTAGATGATGTGGGGAGTGCCCATATTGGGGCTTTGATGGGTCTCAATTCTTCCTCTGTAGGAGAGCCCTCCCTTAGAAAAGTTGATGTAGTTTCCTCACGGAAAAAGGGTAAATTTCTGAAGTGCACCAAGGTTAAGAGTAGGAAAAAGTTCTAATTTTGGGTGATGTTATTTGTTTTGACGACATTATGGACGCTGCTGAGAGGGTTATAGTGGGACGGTTTTGAGGTAGGAAATAATCATCCTCTCGGTTGAGGAAATGGACTCAAGAAATCTAGAGTCATGATATGGTCATATTTCCTGGAGTTTTCACCTTGTCCACAGGTTAGTTCACCTTCAAATGTAACAATGTTGAATAGGTGACCTAGGCTCTCTCTAGGTACTGGAATATCAAAATGGCCCCTAATCATTTCAATCCATGGATTCCTCTATTTGACCTGGATCATGAAAAACTGGTGGTAGGTCCTATTTGGGTGAGATTGTTGGGGCTTCCCCTATATTTATGGCCCGAAGACATCTTTCAATGCATTGGGGATGATTTAGGGAAATTTTTGGATTTCGATAGAGGGTATCTTGAGTATTGTTATAAGGAATATGCTATAATTTTAGTTCATCTGGACACAAGAGAGGGTTTGGTGACCAGTTTAGCGCTGCATTATAGAGGGCTTGTTCATGTACAAAAGTTAGATTATGAATGTGTCCCATTTCGATGTCGTCGTTGTCATGAGGTTGACCATGTATACAAGGATTTCCCTCTCTTTCAAAAAATACCTAATGATACTGGACATGGCGATGGCCTCTAGGAGGGGATGAATGTTGGGGGTTTAGTTGGGACTTCTCATTCGTGTATGTTGGGTGTTGTATTGCATGTGACACCTAATAAGAGCCCATATGTGAATAAGATAGTACACAAACGGTCTGACAATAGAATGAGAGCTCGCCACAACACTGTGATGACATACTCCTCTACGAGTACCTCCACTTCTCCCTCTTCTCATATTCATATTACTAATTTTATGCCTTTTTCTTCTCCCTTTGTTGTTGGTGCACATATGTTATCTCAGGGGTTGGGGGTTATATCTTGTGAAATTGAGAATGATCTTGTGTGTTGTCTAGCTCCCGCACCCTCTTTCCCTCCTTCTGAGGAGGAATCCTTTGAGATCAAAGCCTGTACTCAATATAAAATGCGTTCCTTATCCGGTCCTCCCAATTTCGTTTCCTATCATTAGGATCTTGGTCAAGGGCTTGGTGCGCTTTCTCCCTCTAAAATCCCCAAGATTCCTCGGGGGCGTCAATCACATATCTCCAAAGCCATTCATAAGGCTAGTCAAGACATAGTGATTGGTCATCAATTATCACTTGATGGGGTTCTTAGAGCGAAGTATACCTTGAACGATGGTCCCTTATGAAGTGGATTTCCTTCAATTGTCAGGGATTAGCTAGTAATCTGAAAAATATAGCTCTGAAGAATCTGATTATGTCAGATAACTTGGATATTATTTTTCTTCAGGAATACGTAGGACATGATGTACATATTGTTAAATCGTTGGAATATATGCTTAAGGATTAGATTTTATTTTCTATTGATGTTCGTGTATGATCCGGGGGATTGGTCCTTGGGGCCAATAAAAAATCCATCAATATTTTGAATACTTGGGGCGGGGATGGCTTTATTTCCGTGGATATATTTTTGGCTGATCTGGGTATGGAGCTCAAGATAATTAATGTATATGGACCATGTACTAGAAGAGTTGAGTTTTGGAATAATTTGATGGATTGATCCTTTATGAGTGTGGATAATTTGATTTTGAGGGGGGGGAGCTTAATTTTTCCTTGGGTATTTCAGAGATCCGAGGGGAACATGCCCATGTCGAATCTCTCTCTGATTTTTTCACTCAAATGATTGACAAATAAAATTTTGTAGATATTGACATGGCCAAGATCCTACCCACTTGGTGGAATATACACGTTGGTGCCGCTACGATAGCATGAATACTTGATCATTTTTTGGTTAAGGAAGCTCTGACTTAAGCCATTACTATTTTTAGATGACGGGTGGCTTATCTGATCATCATCCCATTTTTTTTGGAAATGTCTGAAAATTTCAACAAGACAAGAGCTCCTTTTGATGCAAGATAACTGAAGAAGGATGAGTTCCAAGTCTTGGTTAGGAATACTTGGTGTCCATGCACCACTGAAGGGGATCTCTCTATAGCCGGGAAATTCACTGACAATCTTCAAAAGCTAAAGAGAGATACCACAATATGGGCTAGGAATAAAAAGAAACAAGACGAGGAAGCCTTGGAACTCATTGAATTTGAATTAGAGTTATTAGAACAACCTAATAGTGGTGGTTATGATTTTGTTGATTCCAAAGGGTGGGTCATCCAGCTGGAAGAAGATAGAAGAAGGCTATTAGAATCTAGAGAGGAAGCCTAGAGACTTCAGAGTAGAGATATATGGCTACATGAAGGAGATGATAATACATAATTCTTTTAATCATATATGCCAAAGGTAGGAAGTCCATCTATATCATCTGGTAGTTGGAAGATGATAATGGTGTGAAGAAATCCAATTTTAGTGATCTTGCTAGTACGAGAACTCAGAATTTTATATCACTTTTTACGGCCCCTAGACATTCTACCTTAAAGAAAATCATACAGATTGCTAGACTCTTTCCCAAATTTGTTGATGAAGTTAATAACATAGATCTCAAGACCCTAATTACATATGGTGAACTAGAAGGGACCCTTCAATGGTTCATGAAAGATAAAATTCCTGGGCCAAATGGTTGGCTGGTCAATTTTTTCTTGGGTTTCTATGAGCTGATTGGATGAGATCTTCTTAAAATTGTGGAGGAATGCAGATCTTTTGGTAAAATGTATAATGCATTCAATACAACCTTCATTGCTCTTATCCCTAAGACCGACAACCTGAAATATTTTAAAAATTTCAGACCCATTTCGTTGTGTAACTGTATTTACAAAATCATCACCAAAATTATTTCCAATAGGATCCAACCCATTCTATCTCAACATATCTCAAGTGAGAAATTTTCCTTCTTGGATAACAGACAGATTCATGAGGCTATTGGCATTGCTCAAGAAGGATTACATAGCCTGAAAATAAAAAAAATGGAAAGGTATGATTATGAAGATTGATTTATCAAAGGATTTTGACAAGGCGAAGTGGCTATACATTCATATGCTTCTTAATAATTTTGGATTCAGTATCAATTTTATCAATTGGATTATGTGTTGCATCACATCTGCATCCTTTGTGGTATTAATTAATGGTGCTCCTTCAAACTTCTTCCACACTGAGCAGGGTTTGCATCAGAGTTGTCATCTTTCTCCACTTCTCTTTCTCTTGATTATGGAAGGTGTTAGTAGAATGGTTAGGGAAGAAAATAGGAGGGGGAATATAATTGGTGCGCCAGTAGACAATAATATCAACTTGACACATCTTCTCTTTGTTGACGATGTCTTGATCTTTTTGAATGGCTCTCGTCATGACATTTCCTCTTTTAAAGGTATCCTTAATTTATTCTGTAGAGCTACGAGAATGGATGCTAATCATTTGAAATATACACTATATACTACAAGATGATATTGGGCTGATATATCTTATGCACTTGATCAATTCCCATTCCAACACACCACCTTTGAAGAGGGACTGAAATATTTATGGTTTCATCTCAAGCTCAATGACTACAAGAAGGCTAAATAGATGTGGCTAATTTCTAGGATTAAAAAAAGGATAATATCATGGAGTCACAAGTGGTTATCGAGAGCTTGTAGACTTTTCCTAATCAAGTATTTTTAGAAGCCACCCTTGTTGATGAGCCCCAATTTTACAACAAGAATTTTGCAACTCCCAAGGCTACCAACTTAAATTATCAACTTGGGGTTTGTACAAACATAAGAGGTGTCAACATTATATGTGCAACATGAAATGCATCCTTTTTTGATTGATATGATGCAATGAAATGAATATCATGAAATCAAAGCCTAAAATAATTGAAAAAATGGAAACATTAGTCTACTTTCAGAATGTAAATCAATACTCTAATTGCAGAATGTGAAAAGTTGCTTTGAAAAAGGAAATTTGATCTTTTCAACAATAATGCTTGTAATTGAAACCTTAAGGAAGCATGAATTCAAGAATCAGGTCTAATCTAATTTGCATTGATGAATCACTACTTTTATCAATGATTTCAAGGAAAATTAGCATTAGTAACATAATCCATGTACATTTCATAAGAAAACATTCATTGTTATTCAAATGTGGAAATTTGTCTTCTAATTCTAATTGCATATTTGTACTTGCAGTGAAAGAAAGGTGTGTCTAGAGTGTTATTTGGTCCTCCCCAGTCATGGTTTCAGAGCCTAGGGGACATTATTGAAGGATAAGAGGCAAAAATCGAGCTTTTGGAGCAAATTTGGCCAACTTTAGATAATGCTACAAGATTGCTACATGATTGCCCTGTTTTGCTACAGGATTACCTCCGTGAGCATTTTGAGGGTGGAAAAGGTTATATAAAGGCGGGGAAGGGTAGATGAAGGTATGAAGGCTGTATGACGTTTTTTCCAAGCTTAGAACCTCTCATAGGCCCATCTTGAACAAAAAAAAATGCACACGGTGTCCTTCAATGACCTAGAAATGTACTTTTGGTGGAAAATATTTGAGGGTGTTGTGTAGTGAGGAGAAAGAGGTTGATGATTGTAGGAGGAATGTAAGATGATGATGCTAACTCTGTAAATCAACAATAGTACCTTCACACCACAAAAAGGTTATCATTTTTATACTTGCAAAGACTAAAATACCATATTTTTTTTGTTAGTATGTCCTCCAATTTATCTCACTAAATGACCAAAAACAAGAATGGAAATGATATGGGATAAATTTTGTTATTAAGTATGATTTCCTAAGATTCTAATACAAATAAAATCACTCAAAAATACCCTTTTTAACATGTGCTAAAAAATAGCAGAAAATTAGTACTCCAAAAACTAGAAATTCAAGAATTAGTGATCTAGTCAACCTACCAAATGCCTAACCTAAATAAGTGCAAATGCTATGGGGTAATTTTTTTATTAACTTGAGTGTTGTTAGGACTCAATCCAAGTAGAATAAAATAAAAAGAGCCTCGTTAACATGTGCTTAAAAATAGTATAAAATTACTACTATTTTTCTTCAAGAGACTTCTAGAAATTCTAGATTTGTGAAATAGTAAACCCATCCAAGTAGCTCAATGATGATTATGAATTTTCAAATCTATTGTAAGGATGCATCATGCTTGTGACTCTTAAATAACTTTAAAAAAGAACTCATTTCAATCATTTAACCAATATAATCTACAACAAAAAAAACATGAATAGTAAATGCAAAAATAAAAGATGCAAGTAAAAAAGACATTCAAAGGAAATAAATAAATTGTCTATCATGGCTCTGAGGCTCCTGGGATGGAAAAGCCTAAGGATACTTAGAGTCTTATGAAGGAAACCAAGCTTTAGAAGCTAAAAATGGCACCAAACTTCATTATTTGAATCAATCCAAGTACATCCTACTAGAAATGAAAGTGGAGCTGCTAAATAACAAGTTTTCTCCTCAAGAAGACTAAGGAATACATGCCCTATTGGCTTGTTGGGGCCTGACCCAGGTTCAGAAGTGTTTTAGCCAAACAAATCCCACACTATCGGCAGCCCTTTCGGCAACAGTCTACGGAGCGTGGACTGAAGTCTCACCTGAGGTAGTAGGGGAGGGTGCTGGAACCAGGCTTTCGCACCCTTGGGATGTCTTGATGTGGTCTGGAGGGGTCGCGAACTGATCTGCACCCTCGCGCCACTCTGCACAGCTGTCAGGCTTCCGCGTAGATCCACGCCAATGTACTTTATTGTTAATGAGCTTATTATTGATCTGATTTAAGCCTTAAGGTCTTTAAGTAAACATTTAACAATAATAACCAGTGCACACCATCATAATCCTCAAAGACAAACATAAACTCATATAACAGTTGTAGAAACCAGAATACAACAGATCCACAAGATGTCAAAACCAACTTATATTTATTAATATCTTTGTTCAAGTACAATCCACTTCTTTCCCTGCGCACACAGCTACAGGCGTCCGCGCACATAGCTGCGGACTCTATCAGGCCTCCGTGCACACAGATGCAGAGCCTCTATCTAACTACCAACCCTCACGACTCATACTTACAGATGCAAAGAGAATATTACCTTCATAAACCCACAACATTCAAGATCAAAACCCAAAAACTTCCTTCTAACCTTAGAGCCTTGCTCTATTTATACATTCCCATGGTTCGTGGACCATGCGCAGGGTGACTCACTTCCTATTTCATTACATTATTTTCCGGCAGACAACCTTTGACTTGACTCATTACAATTCATGCTTTGCGCACTTCGTGGAACCTTTACCATACTTTTACTCAAAATTGTGGACTTTAAGCCCCAAAACCGTTATGTAGGGGATCCACTACCCAACAGGCCCCCAACACAATCATCGTGACTCATCCAAAGTCACTCAGTTGGTGCAACAATCTTCGTGCGAAGGTCCGCCAACAACTTCTGTTCTTCGCTTATGTTTGCAACAAATTCTTCCGCCGTCTGGTGTACCCGTTGTACACGAGCCACTGATGCATCTGTGTCAGTTTCAGTTGCTTGTCTGGGTTCATATACTACCTGCATGTGTGCTAACTTTCCGTCGATGTTGGTGGAGACCGTGAATGCCTCATCAAGCCAAGGCTAGATGCATTTTTTAAGCATTGCTTCCTTTTACCGAGTGGTGTCAACTTGTGCCTTGAGAGCCTGGGAATCCCTCATTTTGGCCAATCGCTGCGTGATGGCGACTATTTGCGTAGTCCCCCAGACTTTGTCATAACCCTGCTGTAACTCCCGTGCTTCTGTCTCTACCTGCTGTAGCGTTGGGTCTTCCTAGAGGGATGTGAGCATAAGGAGGGATTGATCCAAAAATATCGAGCAATCTTGGACAATGCGCTTTATCACTTCCAATCCTGCTTGAATTTGGCCGTGGCACTGCTCTCGAACTTTCACGGGTGTGGGTGGCTGTAGTCTTAGCTCCACAATTTGTAAATTTAATTCCCACTGAGCTTGCGTGGCTTCCTCTTGGGCCATATGGAATCCTGCGGCCATGTGATGAATCTTGTTAGCTATTGAAAGTTCCACTGGCACAACCAACTCTGGTACCTTACTGCAGGCCTCCTCCATGGCCTGTTCCATTTCATGGTTATGTGTGACCAAGTCATCGCACTGTAGACTAACCTACTCTAGATTTTCCTTGTGCTCTATTAATATTTGGAGGGCGCGACCTTCCCTAGCATGGAGCTCAGCGGTTACCCCATCTTGCAGTTGGTATAGGATTTCTCTAAGAAGGGCGGCCAAATGCAACCCTCAACTTCGCATGTCACCTTCAGTTTCTGCTAGGAAAATGCCTGCTGACAACATTAAAGTGTTCATTGTGTGGGTGTGCACCATCTGCTCAGTTGCGTCTATGTCATCTGCTAGGTGTGGTATCATCCCTCCCAAGAGTCGCACCTATAATGCTTGCAGTTGCGCTCTGAGCTCCCCCAACACAATTATTTGTCCTATCATCAGCTCCTCCAATGCACCTTTAGTGACATTACGTGCCGGTTCGTGGCTATCAAGAAACTCTTTCTCCAAAGTCTTTGTTGTCTTTATCTTTTTGCATTTATGTGGCGACTCTTTGCTGTGCGGTGTTAGGGTCCAACCCTAACCCCCTTATTTATGTAATAGGATCAAGTCATAGTTATAGTTAAGTAAAGAGTCAATAAAGCCCATATTAATAATTGTAAGTGGTTGACCCGCATTTAAAGAAGGGACCATAGTTAGTTGCAAATGGGCCATGGTATTAGATAGATGGTATTAATAAGAACCATGGTATTGACCCATGGTATTGCATGTATGAATCCTATATAAAGGATAGAGACTCCCCGTGAGGAGCATCGTGTCTTATTTTGTAATCGAGCCCAACTCTATTGGAGGTTGCCTCCTTGAAGAGGCAAGTGAACATTGCTTTCCTTTCTGAATAATAAAATACTTGTTGTTATTTCTTATTGTTCTATGTTTTGGGTATATTTCTTCGCATATTTGGTATTCTAGTATCTTCTTGCAGGTCAAGAGCATAACAAGTGGTATCAGAGCACTTTCAAGGGCCGGTGGGATCTCCATTTTTAGCAATTTTTTTTTTTGGCTAGAGACGTGTTCTGACATCTTTAAACCATGGGATCTGTCATTGAGCACAGAAACCTACGGAATTGGGGAGGCATGCACACAAGAAATACAAGAGGTGGTCATGCTTTTTGGACTCCCTTGTAACCCCTATGGGTAACCCTTCGAGTAGTAGCACATTAGACACAATGATGCACAAACTGTCTTCCAAGTACCCTCTGGGTATATCAGAAGCCCCCTAGGCTCTCTTGAAACCTCGCCATAGATAAACCGTCAGCCGTCTTGCTGCTACAGTATAACGAGAACAACACTCGGGGAGATTACTCATGCGTACGATAGGGTAATTGGGTTGTACGGCTAAGGTTACGGTTGATCCTCCTTGGTTAGTGCCCTGAAAGATTGGGCCGAGTACTACTGTTAGACCCTTATGTATATTGTGATATGTAGCACCTGACACTCCTTGAGACCATAGTTCCTGGGTCTCTCTCTAGATCATGCATCATCTTTGCTAGATCAGATCTAGTAGGTGGGGTTCTGTCGTAGCCGCAACAATCAGTTCTACCATTCAGATCTATCAGATCTGCCAATCAGATTTATCAGATCCACCATTCAGATCTAGCTGTTGGGTTTGGTAGCAGTTGCCACAATCAGATCTGCCATTCAGATCTAGCAGCAGGGGTTCGATCACTGCCACATTCCTACTCATACTCTGCAGTTGAGGGAGTCGACAGATTAGACTATTTGTGTGGGCCCCTATACCTAGGCGTGATTCTCGCAGGACATTGGGCATAATTGATTTTTCTAGGATTCGTCTACTCCAGTATTCCTAAGCGAGGAGTAAAACTCCTTTCGATGTTATTAAAAAAAATAAAAACAAAAAATTCCTAAGCGAGGAGTAAAACTACTTTCAGAGCATAAAAAATAAATAAATTTTTGAGACCCTCCTGGGATGCTTATAGGAGACTTATCCCATAAGAATTAGGTTGACAAGCTGAGTAAGGTGGTACCATTCACTTGTTAGCGTCAAAAATTTCAGGCGGTCCCAAATTTTAAAGTGCATTGGATCGGTGCATGGCACAAACTAGAGCTCAAGCTATGGCGAATGAGAAGATCGACACCCTTGAAACAAAGTTGGACACAGTACTGTCGTCGCTCAAGACCTTAGCTGACACACTCACAAAGGGCAAGTCAGAGGAACACTCGGAGGCTTATGCTTTCAATGAAAACATTAAGGGTGAGTCTAACCATTCTCTTCACCTCTTTAGCAACCACCAACAGTCCCAGATGCAACCACCCAAACTGGACATGTATAACTTTGATGGCTCTCATCCGGCCACATGGTTAGCACAAATGGAGCAATATTTCACACTAAATCACATCAGAGATGATGCGACTCAACTTAGTGTGGGTAGCATGTACTTAGACAATGAAAGATGGCAATGGTTGCAGTGGCATCAACATTGCTATGGAAGGCCCATGACTTGGCAGACATTCGCAAAAGCTCTTACGGATCACTTTGACCATCAATCTAACTTTTTGGGTGGTCTCACTAAGCTCCGACAGACAGGAACAGTGAAGGAATATATTACAGCCTTTGAAGCCTTAGCCTTCCACACAGGAGGTCTACATGATCAGTTCTACTTGGAATGTTTTGTCAGTGGTCTCAAAGAAGCCATACAAGCCCACGTTCGGCTGCAACACCCAACCTCATGGCTGGATGCTTGCAAGATAGCTCGTGAAGTAGAACGTGTGTTAGCGGTCCAGTCCAATCGCCCAAATTTCATAGCCAAGGGTTGCCCCACCCAGGCTCAAAGCACTACCCTAACACTCAAGGTTCAAAAGGTGTCCCCAACGGAAATTACAGAAAGAAGAAAGCAAGGATTGTGTTACTACTGTGATGAGAAACACTCCCCCGGGCATAAATGCAAGGAGCCCAAATTCTTTCAAATTGATGCTACTAATCACAGTTCGTCGGAGGAAGCCCCACCACTTGAGGAAATAGAGGAGGAAGATGAGGACAACCTGTTGGAAAATGTACTTGAAGAACCAGTTATCTCGCTTCATGCTTTGGTAGGGATTTCTTCTCCCCCAACTCTCAAAATCAGAGGTTTTACTAAGCATCGCCCTGTAGTAGTCTTGATTGATAGTGGCAGTATGCATAACTTTATCCATCAAAGAGTCACAGAAGCAGTGCATTGTTTTGTCAGAGCAGTCTCTAACTTCCAGGTCCAAATTGCTAATGGAGGGACAATGAAATGTGAAGGCCGCTGTGAAAATTTCAAACTTCAAATGGGGGATAATCAGTTAAAGACCCACACGTTTGCCATACACATGGGAGGGTATGACATTGTCTTGGATGTTGAATGGCTTCGCACACTCGTTCGAATCATAATGGATTTCTAGGAGTAGTATATGAGATTTAAGCAGAACAACCACACACATACCCTCCGCGGACTCCAGGCCGGTGATCCCTCTATCATCAGCTCACATAGGATGGAAAAATTGTTAAAAAAAGGCCACCATGGAGTTATAGCCCAATTTAATGCCATCGAGGCCTTCGAACCCACTTCTCTGAATATTCATCCTAAGATGCAATAGATGTTAAACAACCATCTGCCAGTCTTTGAAAAGCCTCATGAGATTCCACCCTCGAGAGGGGAACATGATCATAACATTACTTTGGTCCCAGGGGCCCAACCACCAAATGTACACCCATATAGATATCCGTTCACCCAAAATAATGAAATTGAAAAAATCATCAAGGAAATCTTGGAAGCAGGCGTCATTCGTCCTAGCATTAGTCCTTATTCATCGCCTATGTTCATGGTGCTCAAGAAAGATGGGGAATGGTGTATGTGTCTAGACTTCAGGGCCCTCAACAAGTTGATGGTCAAAGATAAATTTCCCATCCCGGTTGTCGATGATTTGTTGGATGAACTAAATGGGGCTCAATTCTTTACTAAGCTCAACCTTCGATCGGGCTATCACCAAATTCACTTGAAAGAAGTAGACATTCTGAAGACTGCTTTCCGAACTCATGAAGGCCATTATGAGTTCCTGGTCATGCCATTGGGTCTTTGTAATGCCCCATCCACTTTTCAGAGCCTCATGAACCACTTGCTCAAGCCATATCTTAGAAAATTTGTCCTTGTTTTCTTTGATGACATCCTCATCTACAATCGCACTTGGGCCACACATCTTCAGCATGTTCTGCTCTTGCAACTGCTCCAGAAGCATAAATTATTTGTCAAGATGTCCAAGTGCTCTTTTAGCATGGAAGAAGTTGAGTATTTGGGCCACATTGTGGGGCATGAAGGTGTCAGGGTGGACCCAAAAAAGATCTAGGCAATGCAGGATTGGCCTCAACCAAAGACCTTGAAGAGCTTGAGAGGATTTTTGGGTCTCACGGGCTACTATCGCAAATTTGTCTCTATTATGGTTGCATTGCTAGACCCCTCACTCACCTCCTCAAGAAAAATTCATTTCTTTGGAATGATGAAGTGAAACAGGCATTTATAGCTCTCAAACATGCCATGTGTTCCACTCCCGTATTAGCACTACCCAGCTTCACCAAATCTTTTGTGATTGAATGTGATGCTTCAGGTACGGGTATTGGGGTGGTCTTAATGCAGGAAGGTCGACCCTTGGCCTTCACTAGCCAACAACTAAGTGGGACAAATCTGGGAAAATCTACCTATGAGAAGGAGATGATGGCCATCTTACATGCAGTAGATACTTGGTGACCATACTTATTGGGGTGGCATTTCCAAATCCGCACAGACCATCAAAGCCTTAAATATTTTTTGGAGCAATGCCTATCCTTGCCACAACAAAATAAATGGCTCGCCAAAATGCTGGGATATGATTATGAGATAATTTACAAGAAAGGGTGTGAAAATGTTGTAGCAAATGCGTTATCACGCCAATTTGAGGAGGAAAGCACCCTGATTGCAATCTCCCTTCCCATTCCAGAATGGATTGAAGAGGCTCGCAAGGAATGGTTTTCACATCCTTTGCTCTCCCAACTCATTAATAAATTGCAGGCGGATCCAAATTCCACAGCGGGCTACTCTTGGTAGGATGAGATTCTTTGCTACAAGGATAGAGTTGTGATATCACCAACATCCACTCTCAAAAGTCACATTTTGGCGGAGTTACACTCATCTCCCACTGTAGGCCATTCAGGATTTCAGAAGACTTATGCTCACACTTGACATTCATTCTTTTGGACAGGCATGAAAAAGGACATTCTTACTTTTGTAGCTGAGTGCGACGTATGTTAGCGCCACAAAGGAGAAACAGTCAAATCCCCAGGCACATTACAGCCATTGCCCATCCCAGCCTCAATCTGGATGGAGGTTTCTATGGACTTCATTACGGGTCTTCTGAAGTCAGGCAACAAGTCAGTCATCATGGTGGTTGTGGACAGACTTTCTAAGTATGCTCATTTTTGCGCCCTACCCCACCCTTTTACACCAACTTTGGTAGCTCAATCTTTCATGGACCAGATCTTCAAATTACATGGCATGCCCACTTCCATTGTGTCTGATCGTGACTCAATATTCACTAGTAACTCTTGGCAGGAACTCTTCAGGCTACAAGGTACCCAACTACAACTCAGTACTTCCTATCATCCCCAAACTGATGGTCAAACTGAAGCAGTCAACAAATGTATCACTTCCTTACAATTTCTCAAAAATTCGTTGCTTAGAAACTGCACCCAGTTGAATTGAAACCCTTCTGCACACTGCTCCACAAGCACAATGACAGTGGCGCCTCATCTGCGTGACATTTCCTCATGAGTTTACTGGCTAGTAGTTGGGCGGCGACTCGCACCCCACGGTCTTTGATGCTTGCTATTACATAGCAACACTTTCGCTTTTCCAACTTATATTTAGCCTTCATCACTTCTGCGAGGCCCACATTGCTACTTTTTCTGGCTATGTCTGCGGGGTCATTCCCTTTAATAGGTGAGTGGGTAATTCGGTGTACTAAATCGGTCGTGATGGGAATCAGCTCCTCCAACCAGAGATACCCATCATGTACTAGACATAGTAATAGTCGGATAAAAAAATGGTGATGGCCGTGTGGTGATAGTGGGGTATCCACCTCAGATTGAGTAATCCCGCCTTCTCCACACCCCGTAACCACTTCCACCGCAGTAATTTGTCTTTGGCCAATTGGGGGAACTTCTCGCTGTCCACAAGATCCCAATCTTCGAACTTGATACTCAGTACTTGGCCCAGTGGCAGAACATCAAACCTTATCTCATCTAGAAGTGGGGTCTAGAGTGTACTCTTTGCAGCATCAAAGTCCTTCGGTATCTTGGCTGTCCCGTTCCATGGAGAGATATATGGTGGTAGTGAAGGTATTTGGAAAGAATCCTCTTCTTCCTCATCCTATGCTTCAATCTGAGCGATCAGGGCTTGCAAATATTCCTCGTCCTCCTCGAGTTCAGTGGTGATTGCTTTGCCCTTTTCGGCTACTGATAATTTACTGAATCTCGGTGATACTTGGATTGGCCCCATAGTCTGCTTGTCTTTCTGGGGTCGCGGTGTGTGTGGGGACTTTGGAACCTCGGGGGTTGCAGCTGCTTCATCTGGATCCTCCTGGGTCGATACAACTTTTCTGTGAACCGTGCTCGGGTTCTGGCCATGGTACTCATAGGAGGCCTGGTAGCTGGGTGTTTGATGGTTTGTACTGGCTCAACTATCAAATATCCCAGTGTCGTCCAAGGGTTTTTATAGGAATGCGTGAATTTGAATGTAACCCTTCCCTCCACTTCCACTTCCTAAATATCTTCTTGGTGGAAAATCATTTCGTATCTAGATCGGAACTCCTATCTTAATGACCCGTCGCCTGCTCCTATCTGTCTTAACTCAAACTTCTTGTCATGAACAGTGGTGTTAATGGTCACCTCCCAACCTTCCCACGCAGCAGCGCAGCCCCTTCGGCGTGGCCGTGATCTTGCTGACTGAATGGCCCTGCACGGAACCTTCTTTTCGTGCAGGCCTCCCGCAGACTTGTTTATAGTCCCACACCTTCTTTCAACTGCTTGGGGCGCTGAGACTGTGCTTTCCACAGCTAGTCAGGTGGTCGCACCCCAGGTGTGATATTTTAGCTTCCCTGCTAGCTCTAGATATGGGCACCTTTCGAGTGCCTTCATATCCGTTATCCCCTCATGCACTGTTGTATATGGTACATTCCTCCATTGGTGCAGTCGCAACCATGATAGCAGGGTCGCAGCTCATTCTAGTACCAAGGTAGACCTGACTAGGCCTGGTTCCCTTATTTGCAGATTCACGTGGCCCGCTTGTGCAACGCTGATTTTCATTTTGTTGATTTCTTCATCCAACATCGCGCTTTTCTTCCTCAGCCGTGCCCATTCTTCATCGATTTCACGAAGCCTTCTGCTACCACGCCGAACGGCTTCCTACAACTGTCGAATTCCTTTGCCCAGGGCGTTGCGTGTAGTCTGAGCTACGGAGGTTGCGGGTTGGGGATTTTCTTCTATCCTCTTGGTTCCATCTTGTATTACCATTGATAAGATCACCTTCGCCCCCCTCCTTTTGCTGATGGTCTTATAGGCCCATCGAACCCTTGGTCTTCGTAGATTCCCATCAGGTCTCTTTATCAGGTGGATGTTGTTCATGCTCCCCCCTGTTTTTCTGATGGCTTTGTCGCGAACAACTAGCAGCATGCGTCGTTGTGGCAAATTTTGATTTTTGATTATTAGTTGGTTAGGGGTTTGCACAACATACACCTACATCCTATGCTCCTGATGGACACTCACCCCACTTTGTCCTCCAAATTGTACACGCGCTTTCCTTCTTCATTCACGCCACTTTCTCCTAGTCTTTTGGTGTGTACTCCACCCTTGTGCAGTTGTTGCACACAGTGCCCCCGTTTGCGCACCCTGCTGCTTTTGTTCTAGAATTTCTGTTTTGCAGCAGTCTACAGGTTCCTCCACATTCGTTGCACCCGCATCTGTTGGCAACTCCCTTGCTTCTATCGTTACGCGACGTAGTGATCTAACCATCATATTACAATTTAGCATTGTTACCTCATGCAATCGGTTCTACCATCACTCAATATCTTCATCTGAGTCCGACGTGCAGGAACTGTCACGCTCCTATGAGATTGTCTCGTCTGTTGTCTTCATCGCGCACAGGCTCAGTGTAGTGCGCCCCTTCGGCTAGCTCCAGTGGAACCACTACGCAGAGATACTTTTTCTCGAATATTATTTTTTGTCTCTTTAGGTTGATAACTCCATTCATATCCGTGGCCCAGTTTATCCCTAACAATGCAGGATACGGGTTACTGTCATCCAAAATTTCTATTACCTAAAAATCTGTTTGTGTGCTCACACCTTCGATGTCTACTATAACTCCTTGCAGTCTCCCCATGGGCAAGATCTTCTGTTGGTTTTCCATCCGTAATTGAATAAGAGACCATTGTAGTGCAATCCTACCCATGCGCTCCTAGGTCTGTTTAGGTAGCACATTCGCATCTGACTCCAAGTCCAGAATGACCTGATCCATCTCATAGTCACCAATCTGGGTAGTCAACCACATTTCCTGCCTAGTGCGCAAAGCATGCTTGCCTAGTTTCTGGACCATGCGCGTTTCACCCGATCCTGTGCATCTAGTTATCAACTCTTGTAGTCCCTTAACTTCTTTATTGTCCATAGTAGCTTCATGCATGTCTCTAAAAGGGTAGTTAGCATAGATGGATCCATTTTTTACTCAGTTTGATCCTTGCTACCTGAAGTAGAAGCCTCCACGAAACTCTTCTTAGCTTCCATAAATGTTTGATTCACGCGTTCTAAATCAAACTCAAGTTTCTTTGTAGGGGCCTTTCAAACCCATGTATCCTCCTCAGGTTTCTTCCCCTTATCTTCCCCTGTAGTTGCACCACTTCTGAGCACCATATTCATGTTAGGGTCCTCTTCGCGCGGTTCAGCCTTCATCATTTGGATGTTCTGAGCCGGAGTAGACTGAAGCACCGCCTTTTCACGCATCTGTGAAATTAGTGTGGGGCAATCTACTGCTTCATGATAAAATTGGTAATAGTACGGGCAACATGTTCTGGTCGGGTTCGTGCAATCACGCGCACAGTGCCTAGGCCCTCCACAATTGTAGCAGATTAATTGTCTGTGCCCTCATCTGGGTCCCATTCCTCCTCGTACCCATCCGCATCCCTGGAATCCACCGTGCACTAGTGCTGTAGCTAGATCCTGACCTCGCACCTCAGTTTGCATCCTGTAAGCAGTTGTCCAATCCATCGGAAACTCATAACTTCGGCAATTTCGTTTGTCATGGCCCATCGATCTACAAAAATTGCAAAATAGCTGCTGGGGGGTTTGTATAAGTTTCTGCAATAGATGGCAGTTGTCTGTGGTATGCTTTCCTCCTACCTGACAAATCACGCACCAGAGTGCGGGCACTGTACTTGGCCCCACATGTGCCTCTAGTCGCAATGGCATTGGTCCCTCCCTACCAAATAGTTCATGAATATCAGATAATGATCCTTATCATGGCCCTGGCCTTTACATTTTATGCACCACACCTCTTTGTGCATCTCTGACTGGGGCGCCTTATCTTGTTTCAAACTTTGCATCTCTAAGCATAGGTTTTGTAGTTGTGCGTGGATTTGCTAAACTCCCAACCCCGGATCCTGTATTGGAGTTTCATGCAACCTCATCGCTATCTCTAATGCTTCAGCTTGGGTTGAGATCTTTTGTTGTGACAGTGTCATCCTCAGATGTGGTGTCAAAGATGCCACAAACCACGTGTGGTGCTGCGCATCTGTCAACGTCATGTTAGCCTCACGGATCGTACTCTTCAATCTCTGATCCAGATCCCATGGGGTTTCACCTGGAAGCATCACAATTTATTTGAACCCAATGATCGACTACATCTCCGATTTTGGTTGGCTAAATTCTTTGTTCAATGCATCCTGGATCGCTGCTATTCCCACATTCGGGTGATCGCTAGAGTACTTTATATACCACGTCAATGCGTGATCTTGTAGCATGCTTACCAAAGTAGCCTTTTTGATTTTATCATCCGTAACACCTTGGGCTTCCCATACCGCCTTTACCACAAACCAGAACTGATCTGGTTCCTCATTTCCTACACCTCTAAATATCGACAACTTGATTGCACTCGCCATTCCAATCCTTGATGGTGGCGGAGGTGGGGTAGGTGAAGATGGGCTTGATGTAGGTGAAGTAGGTGATGGCGTGGATGGCGGTGGTATCAGTGGAATGCGTTGCTTTATCAATCGAACTGCGCTTCTCGGAGAGAACCATGTGAGCTCCTCCTTGCTTTCTCGCGAAAGTGAAATTAGAGGATTGTTCTCTAATCCTTCGATCCCTCGGTAGCCTCTTCCATTCCGCATTACCCCAGACATCAATGGATACCCATAACCCATTTTTCACATAACAACATTTTAATCCAAGTATTCAACAATTTGATGTACGTACCCTGTAGCCCTTGGAGAAAGCGCCTTTTTGCTTCGATGTAACTCACAGTTGTGTCTATCGCGAACTCAGTGATAAACCCTCCTATTATTTGATCCAACCAGTGATCTACTGCCCGTGCGATTTTATCTTCAGATGCTTCTAGCCTACGCACCAACTCTGGAGTCCACACGATGGGCTGATCTAGTCTACACCTTCCCTGATTGTCAGCTAGCCTCGCGATCCACTCATACAGCTCTGTCGAGAAGGACGCGAAGAAGATCTCGTGGATTTCTATGTATATGTAGTGATCCAGCCACCTCTCCTCAGATATCTGTGGATTTCTATTTTCTTGTACCACAAACTCGTGAAGCTTCTGATCCAACCAATCTTCAAGTTCTTTCTTCGTAGGGTTCCAATGTTTCGACATCAGACATCCCTTAGGCAGATCCCGGTCCTAGAAATAGAACCATTTGTTGGCTTGTTGGGGCCTGACCCAGATTCAGAAGTGTTTTAGCCAAACAAATCCCGCACTATCGGCCTTTTCGGAAATAGTTCGCAGAGTGCGGACTGAAGTATCACCCAAGGTAGTAGGGGAGGGTGCTGGAACCAGGCTTCTGCACCCTTGGGATGTCTTGATATGGTCTGAAGGGGTCACGAACCGATCTGCGCCCTCACACCACTCTGCACAACTGTCAGGCTTTTGCGTAGATCTGCGCCAATGTACTTTATTGTTAATGAGCTTATTATAGATTTGGTTTAAGCCTCAAGGTCTTTAAGTAAACATTTAACAATAATAACCAGTGCGCACCATCATAATCCTCAAAGACAAACATAAACTCATATAAAAGATGCAAAAACCAGAATACAATAGATCTGCAAGATATCAGAACCAACTTATCTTTATTAATATCTTTGTTCAAGTACAATCCACTTCCTGCCCTGTGCACACAACTGTAGGGGTCCACCCACACAGCTACGGACTCTATTAGGCCTTCGCGCACATAGCCGCGAAGCCTCTATCTAACTACCAACCCTCACGACTCGCACTTACAAATGCAAAGAGAATATTACCTTCATAAAACCACAACATTCAAGATTAAAACCCAAAAACTTCCTTCTAACCTTAGAGCCTTGCTCTATTTATACATTCCCATGGTTTCCGGACCATGGGTAGGCCAACTCACTTCCTATTTTCTTACATTATTTTCGGGCGGACAACCCTTTGACTTGACTCATTACAATTCACGCTTCGTGCACTTCGTGGAACCTTTACCATACTTTTACTGAAAATTGTGGACTTTAAGCCCCAAAACTGTTACACGGGGGATCCGCTACCCAACATGCCCCTACAAGAAAATTCTAATTGGTACTTATACAAATTGATGGGGAAGAACAATCATTGAAAGAAGACATTTTCCCCTCCAAAATCCCTTAAAAAGTGGCTAGGATTCCCAATAGGAGGAATCTTCATTTAATGACATGAAACACATTCTTAGATTTTCTCAATCAGTGGAGCTCCAGAATTTGTTCAATAATTTTATGATATCTTGTTCATTTATTTTCCAATATTGGTCCAACCTTTAGTATGGATAAAGTCCCTATATTATCTCATTCAGAATTTACTCAATATTATCTCAATATTCTGTAAAAATAAATAATATTAGGCACATAATATGCAATTATCTTTAAACCTTCCTAAGAACATATTAAATCTAAAAAAACATTATTAAGTGTAGAAGGAGAGATTTAATATAGCCTTTATGTGCCTAAGAAAGGTTAGATGGTCCTTAATTTTTGTTTAATTTGGAGGGCCATTGTACCCCCCTAGTCAAACTGTTGGTCATCCTTTAAGAAACCTATCCATCTTCTTGCCTTGTAATTCTTCTTTTATGCTTTAGATGACTTTTCATGAAATTCCTTTCCTTAGCTCATTGTTCTTCGAGGAAGATGTCATATGATTTGGATGGGTTCCTACATTGGACGGCATCATGGAAAAACTTTCCATGGTGGAAATTTGTGCCTCCTTTTCCTGTAGTTTCTCTCTCAGCCTCTTGTTTTCTAATTGTAGTTTATCCTTCATGACTGATTCCTTTAACCTCAAGTCAACCAATTCCTTACCCATTTGTTGCACCTTTTCCTCCATGAGGCCCACATCCTCTACTTTCTTGGATTTTGCAATTTTCATCCACCGGTGAGTTCTGCCTCTCTCTTTTTCTAACTCAAACAGGAGGGGAATTTCAAACTTTGTAGGTATAATTCTTCCCTCTTCAATAAATTTTTAATATGATCCAAGATCAGGATGTGGAGTAGGCTCTTGGAGTCCTTGTGGACCTTCTCCCTCCTCTTGAGTTCTTGTTATCCCTTCATGTAGCAATCTTTCTTCATCCTGTTGCAAATCTATTCTTTCCCGTAGAAGTTTTGTTCCTTCCTGTAGCATCTCTGTTTGACTCTTGCCATTTCCTTTGAATATTTCCTTGCTTCCCAAGGCTCTAGTGGTTGTTCAGGGAAAATTTTTCCTTCCTGTAGCACTTTGTTAGCTTCCTGTATTAGATTATCTCAATCCTGTAGAAGTCTGTTTTGATTCTGTAACAGTCTGTTCTAATCATGTAGCACACAACCTGAATCTTGTAGAAACTAATCTTTGAATGACAAGAGGTGAGTCCACCTTTTTATTTTATTATTATTTTTTTCATTTTTTTTTTCTCTTTTTTATTGCATGCAAAATAAACTCAAAGTGCTTTGAGTTAACTAATCTAGCCCCACCTACCCCTTCACACTCCTTGATAAAATCCTACTTTAGTAAGTCTTTTTTCACTTTTGTCTTGTTCCTTTCCCACAAATGTGGGTGTCTTGGTGGAAAAGTGAAGTTAACTGTTAGACAAGGTCGAAATTTCTCTGCTACTAATTTTGGCTATAATAAAATAACTTTTTGTTCATACACCAACATTTTTCAAGCTAAAATAAGTTCATAGGAAAGGTTTAGAGGATTGCATACCTAAGCCTTACCCTTGATGTGTTTTTGCAGATGATATTGAGGTCGCTGATATGACTGTTGAAGCTGCCTTTGGTGGTTTTGAAGCTGATGTGTTGACTTGTGGTGTTTGCATGTCATTTTTGGACATAGATGAAGTTGTTCTTGAGCGTCTTCTGAGAGGTAATTTCCTTGTATCCCTTGCTTCTTATTGAGAAATGGCAACAAGAAATTCTAGTTTAAATTTGTCCTTGGATTTAAAATGATAATTAAAATAGAATTCTATTCTCATAGAAACTTGTAAATAGTTAATTAAGTTTAATTGGATTAATTAGCTTAGAAATTTCGACTTGGAAGTCTTTTGGAAGTCATGTAAGTTTTCTCCCTAAACTTTAGGTGTCTAGTATGATTTTATATTGAGTTGTAATTAGATAACTTAGTTTATTGAGTTATAGACAGTTAAACTAGCTCTAAATGTTTGTTGAACTAGTAGAGGATTAACAGTCAGTTAGTGCATTAGTGCACTCACAGGTGCTACTCCAGATAACTAAAGATTCTCTCATTGGAAACTCATGCATGTCAGTTCTGAGAAAGACCCAATTGAGACTAGAGTGCAGGGACAATGTAATATCAGTTGTATTATTTACTGATTTGTATAGATCATACATGCAATTAGGAAGAGGACCTAGATTGGATTGCACAGTTTTGGAAGCACTGGATTCCAATTAATATGGGCTATTCAACCTAAGAATTGCGCAAGGAAATAGGGGCTTGGCAGGTTGTGGAAATTGGCTGGCTAAGAGTGGGCTTGTGAGGCAAAGAGTTGAGCATACTTGTGCAGAATTGTTCTAGTGAGAACAAGCTTTGTATATTCACTCATATTTCTGATTAATGCAATACAGATAGGTAGGGTTTTGAGCAGTGGATTTCCCTAGAAAAACTTATTGTGTTATGTGCCATTGATTTGTCTTCTTCTTGTTCATATTGTTTTCATTGATCTATTGGCTTCCACTGGTTGAAAGTAGAAGTAGATTCTTGTCTCTTGTTTTTGTATATTACATGAGCTTGTGAATCTAGAGGAAAATCTACACTTCTTGCAAATTTTGAGAAAAATATAATAATTTTATGTTTTCTACTGATTGAAAATTTGATGATGCAAGTCCTTTGTCTTTCATGCAGGAGTTCTTGAAATCAGGTGTTGTTGCTGGCTGGGTGATCAAATACACTCTGGAGTGTTGTATCTGTGGTCTTCTGCTTCAAGACTTTACTGCTTCAGAAATCATTGTGTTTGATCTGCTACATGCATGCTTCTTATGCTCTAATGATGATCTTGCAGCACCCTACAGATGGTCCTATAGGTTCCCAAGTTCTTGCTTTTGATGGTGCATTCTTCTCTGAAATCAAGACTTTGTTTTTTCCATGCTGGTGGTTATCCTATAACACCATACATGATGTCCTGTAGGTGCACAAAAAATTCATTATATTGGTGTAACATCATGGAATGAGAATTTTGGTTTGTCACATGTTAGAAGTGATCTTGTAGCAAATTATAGAGTACCTTGTAGGTGCACAAAACTTCTTTTGACAACATATCAAGATGATGAAGTTTCGAAGAAATAGGTTAGCAGGTGCTACTAGATGGCCTAGTAGCTGCTACAATACTTCCTGGAACCTTCTTATGTGTTTTTTAATTAGAATGATGGGAGGAGAACCTTATTATTTGGGATTAGTGAGTGAAGGTCATGATGGGAAAAGAAAAATAAGTGAAATGAAGATATGCAGGACAAAAAAAATGATCTTTTCCATTGACTGGTGGCTTCCTACTGTGGTCTTGTAGGGTCTGTGCATACTGCTACAGGACTGTGTGTCTTCTTGTAGAAGTCACAAAATTCCTTCTAGTATCACATTATCCTTCAGCTAAAGCCTCTAATAGCAATGATAATTCATGATAAATCTAAGGACAAGGATTAGAAGCCTCTACTGTGGTGGAAATGATGGAATAAGGGGTGAAAATGGGGATTTTTTATGGACATAGGTGGATATTTGGGTGGAAGAGAGGCCAAATGGTGTGGAGGATGGATGATGAGGGTGTGGTGGACCCCTCCTCTTGTTCCTAGATGAAAAACATAAGATCTAAACCCCTTTCTACATTGATCACAATCTTGTAGCACTTCATGTCAATCCTATAATATATATTGTTTATCCAATATATCTCAAACGATAGATAAGATTCACCTGAAAGTTTTTGAGCATGTTTCCATAATCCTTATGCATATCCCCATAAGAAAATATTGGCTAATGGATGCATGGATCTCGAGAAAAATGGAAAATGGATGTAGGTGACGATTACCAATTTTTCGAAAAGTATGCACTAGAATTTGTTGAAATTTCTTTAACATGTTACTGCCATCCCTATGCATCTCCCCATGAAACAACTTGACCAATGGCTTCTTGGTTTTTGAGATATGGTAAAAAATAATTATGCCCTGTGTATTTTGGCAATCCTATAGGAAAGCAAAACTTTTCTGTAACACTTCAAGACAACAAGGAAAATGAATGGGAAAGGCTTGAGAATGATGGGTGGATATTGTAAATGGATGAGGGTGATGAATTTCCATGGCCTTGGTCCTATTGGAGAAACTAGCAAAGGAGGTGAAAGCTTAACTTTGAACTCCCTTGACTAGATTTCTGATCAACTTTTTCTCATGGTTCTAACTTGTTCTTGTTTCTTGTAGAGGTCGGGGAGCACCTGCATTTATGAAAGAGAGATACTTGGGGCCTACTAGGTTCCTCAATAAGGTTTTCAACTAGTAGGTCTACCTAGGCACCTCAAAAGAGGTTTTCACCTAGGATTTTATTATTTTTCATCCTTCTTCTAAGTCATTGAATACCACATGGAGGTTTTCAATCAATGAGCCAACATCAGGTGCCTCAAAGGAGGTTTTTCACCTGATATATATATATATATATATATCTGAATTATTTATTTTTCTATACTACTCTACTTGAATAAAAACAAAATCTCTTTCAAGTATAGGAATACTTCCAATGGATCCATATGGACATCAAGATGACAGATTAAACCTTGTGTAGGCTTGAAAGATATGCTTTGACAAGTACCCGAAAATGAGAGACCAACCTTTTTGACTGATATGTTATCAAGAATTGTTGAAGAAGAGTGTGTTGCTGCATCTTAATGATTTCTTGGAACCATATTTCAATATAGTCGTGATGCCCTTGGTTCAATTGCACATTTGGATCACTTTTTGTGTCCTCTTCTACCATGACATTCAAATATTCTTATTTTTGTTGATTATTCTATTGAACAAATGGAGGATCTGATGTTAAACATGATGGAAATTTATAAATGCCTGATTTTGATATTTTCTCTCCATCAAATGAAGTGCACGATTCTTTTGTCTCCTCATTTGATTCTTATTTTTTTGAATGCTGTCCTTCAATGAAATCACGAGAATCTATTTTTTGTAATACTCTTCCTGATATAAGGTGAATACCATTCAGATCAAGAGGAGTTTTTTGGAAGTAATGTACCTCAACATTGTAAGTGGGCTAAGCCACTTCATTATTTAGGTTCAGAAATGGTGGTATAGGTAGTTGAATGAGAGTGGACCATTGAGATGGATGTGGTTATGGTGGAGGTGGATGGTATGGATAACATGGAGTTGGGTATGAAGGATATTGAGGAAAATATTGAGGATATTATGGAATTATCCCATACGATCCTTACCAACCTTGTTTCCAAGATTTGTTTTGGGGTTGAGATGGCCAAGGTTTCTAAGGAAAGGATGTGTTCCAATTAATTTGATATTGAAGTGCATAGACTTGAAATTGTGAATTAGGTTCTTACATCATACTTGGTTGACTAAGCTGCCATGGTCTTCTTGGAGCTACATAAAAAATCTTCTTGGTATTTGTTTTGCTCCACTTCCCTCTTGGTAAAATTCCTTCAACCTTGGTAATGATGGGAAATCTTTAGTAGCATGTGATTCTGCATAGATAACACAAATTTCAACATCCTCTTTTTTCTCATTTTCATTATTAGCACATCTATTTGTTAACTTAGATTACTAAGAATTTATGTTTTAAAGTTATCAAGCAAATATCCAAGTTGAGCATCACTTAACAATCTCGATGCTGATTTACTTACTCTTTCCCTTCCTCTTGATATGCGCTTGCATATGTCACAAATTTCTTAAAATGATAATTGGTCTACATCACCTCTAATCATGAGATCAAGGAGATCAATCTACTCATCCCTAATTGTTATAAGTAAGAGGGTTATTATCCTGTCAAATCCTAAATGATGTAAATTTTCCCTCTTCACATTATGAATGAATCTCTCTTTTAGATCCTCAAGGTTCTCATCTTCTCTTTGAGTCAGTCTAAATATTTCTTCTTTAAGATCATGATCTTTATGTTTTTTCTAGAAATATATTTTTCATATCATTCCATGATCTTATTGAATTAGTCCCTAAACTCATGAACCATTTAAGACTCTATCCTTAAATGTTGCTAAAAACAATCTCAATTTTTTAGTATTTAATAAGTAACCATAAGATGTACAAATGATTTCAAATTCAAAGAGAAAGGTTTCTGGATCCTCTAACCTCTTACCATGGAAGTCAAGAATGAAATATGAAGGGATTTTCTTCATATGAACACTAATATCAGTATCTTGGATGGGAAATCCAAGAGGATCTTCCTCATTGTCATCAGATCCTTTCATTTCTTTACCTTCTCTACCACCTCTTATTCTTCTACCTATAAAAGTGGATGGTGATGTGGTTCTTACTGTACCACATGATCAAATGGGGGGAGTGGGTTTTTGCATTGGAGAAATATTTTTTTATGTTTCCATATTTTTTTTTGAATAAGAACACTATTGCAATGTAATATACCTATTTTTTGTTGTTGTTGTTTTTGAAAAAAGAAATGAATCAACTAAGGAGCAAAAAATGCATGCTTTGACACCTCCCTGACGATGACGCCAAAAAGTGATGAGCCCCAATATTTCCACATGAATGTTGTGACTCCAAGGACGTCGAATTAAATTATCAACCCGAGGTTCGTACAAACTTAAGAGGTGTCGACACTATAAGTGCAACATGCAATGTGTCCTTATTTTGTTGATATGATGCAATGAAATGAAAGCCTAAACTAATTTCAAAAATGGAAATATTAGTCTACTTGCAGAATGTAAATCAATACTCTAATTGTAGAATGTGGAAAGTTTCTTAAAAAAAATGGATTTGAGATTTTAACAATAATTCTTGTAACTGAAACCTTAAGGAAACATGAATTCAAGAATCAGGTCTAATCTTCTTTTCATTGATGAATCACCCTTTTATCACTGCGTTCAAGGAAACTTAGATTTAGTAACAAAATCCATGTAATTTATAATAAAACATTCATTGTTATTCATATGTGGAAATCTGTTTTCTAATTCTAACTACATATTTGTAGTTGCAGTGAAAGAAAGGTGGGTCTAGAGTGGTATTTGGTCCTCCCAAATCATGTTTTCATAGCATAGGGGACATTATTAAAAAATCGAGCTTTTGGAGAAAATTTGACCAAGTTTACATAATGCTACAAGATTGCCCCATTTTGCTACATGATTGGACCCGTTATCATTATGAGGGTGAAAAAGGTTATATAAAGGTGGGGAAGGGTAGATGAAGGTATATTAAGGCTTTATAAGGTTTTTTCCAGGCTTAGAACTACTCAGAGGCCCATCTTTAACAAAAATAAATGCACCCGGTGTCCTTCAATGACCCATAAATGTACTTTCGATGGCAAAGTTTTGAGTGCATTGTGTAGTGAGTAGAAAAAGGTTGATGATGGTAGGAGTAGTGTATGATGAAAATTATAACCCTAAAAATCAATAGTAGTACCTGCACACCACAAAAATATTATGATTTTTATACTTGTAAGGAGTAAAATACCCAATTTTCCAGCTAGTCTGTCGTCCAATTTATCTCATTGAATGGCTAGAAAATCGAATGAAAATGAGATGGGGTAAATTTTTTTATTAAGTATGATTTCCTAATATTCCAAACATGCAAGTGGAATCACTCAAAAATACCCTTTTTAACATGTTGTAAAAAATAGCAAAAAATTACTACTCCAAAAACTAGAAATTCAAGAATTAGTGAGCTAGTTAACCTACCAAATGCCTAACCTACTAAAGTGAAAATTATATGGGGTAAGTTTTGTTATTAACTTGAGTGTTTTTAGGACTCAATCCAAGTATAATAAACTCAAAAGAGCCTCATTAAAATGTGATAAAAAATTGTAGAAAATTACTACTATTTTTCCTTAAGAGACTTCTAGAAATTCTAGATTTGTGAACTAGTAAACCAATCCAACTAGCTCAATGATGACTATAAATTTTCAAAGATGTTCTAAGGATGCATAATACTTGTGAATATATAAATAACCTATAAAAATATCATTTCAATCATTTAACCAATATAAACTACAACAACAAAAGACATGAATAGTAAATGCATAAATAAGAGATGCAAGTGAAAAAGACATTCAAAGGAAATAAATAAATTGTACAATAGGGCTATGAGGCTCATGGGATGGCCAAGCCCAATGATACTTAGAGTCATATGAAGGAAACCAAGCTTTAGAATCTAAAAATGGCACGAGAATACTAAGAAATACATTCCCCTAGAGGAAAATTCAAATTGGTACTTATACAAATTGACGGAAAAGTATCCTCCTTGAAAGAAGGCAACTTTCCCCTCCAAAATTCCTCAAAAAGTTGATCTAGTTCCCAATAGGAGAAATCTACATTTAATTACAGGGAACACATTTATAGATTTCTCAATTAGTGGAGCTCCATAATTTGTTCAATAAGTTAATAATATCTTGTTCATTTATTATCCAATCTTGGTCCATCCTATAGTAGGGATCAAGTCCTTATATTATCTCATTCAGAATTTACTCAATATTCCGTAAAAATAAATAATATTAGGCACATAATATGTGATTATCTCTAAACCTTCCTAAGAACATATTAAAGCTAAAAAAACGTTATTAAGTGTAGAAGGAGATATTTAATATAGCCTTTATGTGCCTAATAAATGTTAGATGGGCCTTAATTTGTGTCTAATTTGGAGGCCCATCACCTGTGTTCTCGATGTCTTTGGAATGTTTCCCCAAAGGCATCCTAAACAAATACAAAAATGTTTTTGTGGTTTCTTATGGAGAGTGACAAAGGATGGCAAGACTTTTGCATGGGTCAAATAGGATAGGATTGCTTTGCCCAAAAAATGGGGTGGATGGGGTATCAAGAATCTCTTTCATTTTTCTTGTTGGGTGTGTTATATTCTTTCTACGACTACCCCACACACGAGGGGGTGGTAGCCCCCCTTATCCGTTGTGCTGGGCACAACAGGGGGGTCACAGGGGGGGCAGAATCCCCCCTTGTTGTTAGGATATTCCGACACATATGAAATAGTTAAGTATAACTTGGTTTAGTGTAGAGTTAGGTAAAGTGTGTTTATTTAATATGTACTTTTTGTAACTTACAATCTGACGGTCATGACATGTTCTAGACATGAAGTGATCCGACGATTCATTCTCTCTTCGATATTACCGACACTTGATATGTGGCTTAACACCCGATTGGTCCATGATCTCTATTTAGAGAGTATGGAGGGTCATTTGTATGGTGACCGTTCATGAGAGAAGCTTATGTAAATTTTCTTTCTTTTATTAATAGATTGCCTGAAGTGGTCGCGTTGGCTCAGGCTATGGACTGTTTCTTTCTTTCAGGGTTTTAACCATGTCAAGAATATTGGTGTATTGATCTGTGATCTATTTGTGAGCGGTGTCCTTTGGTGTTCTATCTGAGGAACTTACCCTGTAAATTCCTACATGGTACTAGAGCTATTTGAGGGCCGCATCCATTGTTGATCCTAATCCGAAGTCAGTACAACAACATCCAATTGTCGTTTCCTAGATCTACTATTTCTGGCTGCTTTCGGGCCGAGAGGACTACTCTGTTATGTTAGGAGCATCTGTTCTAGTGAGGAACCCGTTTTGCTTCACGCGAAAAGGTTTTCGGTAGCCCTAGATACGTCAATTTTAAGCTCTGGAGGTATACAGGCTTTATTTGTAGTTTTAGTTATTTATCTCTATGTTTATTTCGGTTTATTTAGCTCTCTGTTTTTTACTACTAGATCTATACCTTTCATTTCCGCGTATGCTCTTCACCCCATGACTCCGTGTGATTTGGGAAAATTAGAAACAAAAAGGAAGGATTTTTCTCATGCATATGCTCTTTTTCACTTCGCCTTAGTGTGATCTCGAAAAATCTGAAATATTGAGGAAACTATTTAGTTTCCGATGAAAGCTAACTTCAAGCCATAACATTTAGGTTTTTTTTGCATGTCCGTGTTGGGTTGTGTGGTTTTTTGTTTTGTAGGCAAAAAGGGTTTCTTCAAGTAAGCAAACACTCCAAAGCTTAAGTGACTAAAAAAAAAAAGAACCTTCCTCTTTTTCCAAAAATTACTAACCTTTTAAACTAGCTTACTCAGTCCAAAGTTACTTTATGAGAATAAAGGTCTTGGGTTCAAGTCTTTCTTTTTGTTGAGTTACTTTTTTCAAAAAGCACATGTAACTTATGTTTTAAAGTTACTTTATGTAAAAATGTTCTCACCCATTATAAAAAGTGAGTCACTTATAATTCTAAAGTCTCTTTATCTTTCATTTAAGTTACAATTTAGTGGGTAGCTCATAAAGTACCATTATAAAAGTGATTTTCACTTATTTATAAAAGTGGGTCACATATTTTTTTTAAAGTGAGTTAATTCGATTAAATTTGGAAATGGGGGGAGGGGGGGATTTTTTTTTTTTAAATATAACATTATCATTCACTTCCGCACATTCACGTACTTCGTCGGCATCTTCAACAATTTTTCTTCAAAAAGCCATAACTTCTTCATCTGGAAGTCGTTTTCAGAGCTGTTTTTTTTTAATCAACCTAATTTTTCGAGATCTTTCCATTGGAACACTTAGTTTCAACATTTACAGCTTCAATTTCTATTAAAATGGAAAGTCCATGCCAAGTTATTCTTGACAACACCAACTACTTCCAATGGTTATCCTACATTGTGGATTTACTTAGAAATAAAGGTATTTATAGAATAGCCTTAGACCAAGAATCTAAACCTAAAGATGAAGATAAGGTAGCCAAATGGGAAAATAGGCAATATCAAGCACGTGGGTTGATAGGGATATCTATTTCTCCACAACTTAGATTCTATATCACATAATTTGATACCCTTGATGAAGCAATGAAACAACTCAATAAAGTTTTTGGAATTAAAAATGAAATTAGAGCCCATCAACTTGAAAATGAGTTGCTTACGTTGGACCCCAATACGTTTTCTTCCATTGAAGAGTTTTTTTCCAAGTTCAAGACCCTTAGACTTCTCTTGGAAGGTGTTAAGGTTAAGAAAGAAGATGGTAGCCTTATCTACTCCATTCTTACAAAGTTAGGACCAGCCTACTCTGTGTTTGTTTCCACCTTCCATTCTACTAGAGAAGCCTTTATTTCTCAAGGAAAAGCCTACATTTCCCCCTCTTTTGATGGATTTTGTGATTATTTAATAAGAGAACAATAAAAACTATTACAACTTGGTCTTCTTAATCTTGGAAACTCTTCTAAGAAATCCTTAGCTGCCCAACAAAAACCAAGTTCAAAGAATCCTAAGAAGCAACATCCTAAAAAGAATGGTCCTAAACCTCCAAGGGTCCTAAGCACTTTCGGTCTCAAAATGAAAAATCAATTCAAAAAAATGATAAGGAAAATAAAAACAAAGATAAGAAGACTGATAGATATTGCAACTTTTGTAATCGAGATGGCCACTTAGAATCAAAATTATTTAAGAAGATGGATGCCTTGGAATCAGTGATGAAGAAGCATAACATCCATTTGGAGAACTCTTCAACTTCAACTTCATCTTTAGGAATAACACTTTTTGCATGTGGTTGTCAAGCATCTCGGTCTGATTATGGACTAAATTTATCTTCTTCTTCTCATTCTCATGAGTGTTTCATTGATTCTGGAGCTTCTTATCACATGGCCAAAAACAAAGCCATGTTTTCTTATTTAAATGATTGTAACACCAAAAATATATATGTTGGTGATGATAAATCTCTTAGTGTTGTAGGGACTAGAACTATTCATCTAGACAATGGTCAATTTAATGATGCATTATGTGTTCCAACTTTATCCTGCAACCTTCTATTTTTATATCAGATAACTCATTCAGGCGAAGGTAAAATCGTTGAATTTTCACCTCATGATGTTGTAATTAATGACCTAAGAGATCCTACACAGAGTTTAGCTACTGGCATTGCTGATGAATCTACAAGGTTGTATAAGTTTAACAACTTTGGGTCATCAACGCTTCCCTCGGTATTGTTGTTCATAATGATGAAGTGAGCAAACTTTGGCATGAGCGATTTGGTCACTTAAACTATCACTCCCTTCAAAATATATGCAAAGAAAATATGGTGACAAGTCTTCCTATGGTATCTTGTAGAGATGGTGTTTGTTTCGAATGTGTAGTCGGAAAACATCATCGGGATAGTTTTGTAAAACGTGTCGCTAAGCATGCCTCAACCCCTTTACGACTTGTGCATAGTGATTTATGTGGCCCACTTCTAGTTGTTTCCTTCTCTGACTACAAGTATTTCTTAACTTTCATTGATGATTTATCGAGATTTTCTTGGGTATACTTTTTAAAACTCAAGAGTGAAGTATTTAACATGTTTTTGGCATTTAAGGCCTTTGTTGAGAAACAATATGGACATCAAACTCTTAATATAAGATCTGATAATAGCAAAGAATATGTTAACAACAAATTCATCAACTTTTGCATTGAGCATGGAATTTAAATGCAACATACTATTCCATATACTCCACAACAAAATGGTGTAGCTGAAAGGAAGAATCACACCTTAAAGGAAATGGCTAATTTTATGCTTCAATCTAAAGGACTTAGTCTTAATTTTTGGGTAAAAGCAATTGATTGTGAAAATTACATAGTAAATCACACTCCTACTAAGGTTTTAAAGAATATCACTCCAGAAGAAGCATGAAGCTCAATTAAACCAGATGTAAGTCATTTTAGTGTTTTTGGAAGTGAAACATGGGCGCATATTCCAGATGAGAAACATAAAGCCTTAGAACCTAAGAGTGAAAATGTATTTTTGTTGGATATTTTGAAGATGTCAAATGATATAGACTTTTTTCACCTAAATCCAAAAATGTTATCATCAGAAGAGATGTAAAGTTTATTGAAAATATATCGACCTATGAGCCTAGTTCGATGGATGTTCCACCTATCTCTATCCCTTCTACTTTTGAAAATATTTCTTCTTCAAATGATGACAACGAGGATGACAATCCTTCCCCCACCTTCTCAGGATCCTCCTACAGCTCCTCAGCTTCCAAAATGGGTCCATTCTACTCGGTATGCAGCAGGTTCTCTTGTAGGTGATCCTACAGATCAACGACGTACACGTTCGTAGTTCGATAGAGCCTCTTCTTTACTGGCTCAAGCTTCCACGAATTATGCTCCTAACACCTTTGTAGAAGCTTCAGGCCATCCAGATTGGGGACACAACTATGAATGAAGAATATCGTTCATTATTGGCAAATGATACATGGGATCTTGTTCCTCTTCCAAAGGGAAGAAAACTTGTTAGATGTAAATGGGTTTACAAAACCAAGTTTGGACCAGATGGAAAAGTTGATAACCATAAATATCGTATTGTTGCTAAGGGATTTTCACAAGTTGAAGGCATTGACTATACTTAAAACTTCTCCCCTTTTGCCAAAATGAACTCTATCTGCCTTGTTCTTTCCCTTGCTACCTCTTTCAAATAGGAAGTCCATCAGATGGATGCTTAATCCGCCTTCTTGCATGGGGACTGGCATGAAGAAATATATATGGAACAACCTTCTGGCTTTATACAAACAAACTCCAGCCTTGTATGACATTTTAAGAAATCCATTTATGGTATCAAGCAAGCCCCTTGGGCTTGGTATGCCAAAATGGATAACTTTATTTTAGATACTGGATTTTCTGGGTGTCATTCTGACAATACTGTCTACACCAAGAAAATGGGTAAGTCTCTTATCATTCTTGTTCTTTATGTCGATGATCTTAACCTTGCTGGTAGTGATCCCAACCTTATAAACCATGTGAAGTCCAGCCGCAAAAAGCAGTTTGAAATGATAGACTTAGGACACTTGCATTATTTTCTTGGTCTTCAAGTCTTGCAATCCAAGGAAGGTATTTCCTTTTCCTAGGCCAAGTATGCCTATGATCTTCTACACCACTTTCACATGGAAGACTGTAAGCTAGCCCCTTCTCCCGTTCAGACTGGAGCCAAACTTTCAGTCACTTGTACTTCCCCTGAAGTTGATGCTGCCTTATAGCGTCATCTTGTTGGAAAAATTTTGTATCTGACCCATACCCGTCCTGACCTTTCCTTTGCAATTGGCCTTATTGCTCGGTTTATGAAAAACCCACATGAAATTCATTGGAAAGCAGGAAGAATAATTCATTATATTCGAGGTGCAGTTCAGTTTGGGATTCATTACAGTGAAGAAGAATCTCCTCTATTGGTTGGTTTCACTGATTCCGATTGGGCTGGTGACCCTGATGATCGGAAGTCTACTGCAGGTTATATATTCACTCTTGGTTCTAGACCTATTACATGGGCTTGCAAGAAACAAAGTGCCATTTCTCTTTCTTTAGTAGAAGCAGAGCATCGTGGTGTCATAGAAGCTAGTAAGGAAGTTATGTGGCTTCGTCAGATCCTGTCAGAGTTTGGCTTTCAGCAGCAACATTTGGCTAGACTTTGGTGTGATAATCAAAGTTCCATTCAACTATGCAAAGATCCAGTCCAACATTAGCACAACAAACACATTGAAATACACATGCACTTCATCAAAAAGCTCATTCATGACCATGTTCTTGAAGTGCAATATTGTTCAACCGATGATCAAGTCACAAACATCTTTACAAAGGCTCTCACAGAGGCGAAGTTTATTAAACTTCGATTTATGGTTGGAGTTCAGGAAGTTGTCACTAAGGGGGGATAGGCTCTAATGCCTCCTTCCTTCTCCTATTGTGTCATATTTGTACATCCTTCAATCATATCCCAAATTGTTCTTAAGGGGGGATGTTAGGATATTCCGACACATAGGAAATAGTTAAGTATAACCTGGTCTAGTGTAGAGTGAGGTAACTATGTACTTTTTGTAACTTACAATCTGACGGTCACGATATGTTCTAGACATGAAGTGATCTGATGGTTCATTCTCTCCTTGGTATTACCGAAACTTGATTTGTGGCTTAACACCCGATTGGTCCATGATCTCTATTTAATGAGCATGGAGGGTCATTTGTAAGGTGACCGTTCATGAGAAATCTTATGTAAATCTTCTTTATTTTATTAATAAATTTCCTGAAGTGGTCACATTGGCTCAAGCTGTGGACTGTTTCCCTCTTTGAGGGTTTTAACCATGTCAAGAATACTGGTGTATTGATCTGTGATCTGTTTGTGAACAGTGTCCTTTGGTGTTCTATTTGAGGAACTTACCCTGTAAATTCCTACACTTGTTGGGGGGTTTGCAGGGGGTGGTATCCCCCCTGCACGAGGTCTGGGATAGTGCCCTGAGAACTTTTTCTTTGGACCCTATATTAGGTGGGCAGACCTACCTATGGTTTTGTGCATGGATTTCACACATGGTTTTAGGCATGATGGTATTTTGTCCATTGTATTTTGTAGATCCGGTAAAAGGGAACTACAATTATGTTCTAATCTAGGGTTAATGGATTGATATTTATGGATTCTTCGACATGTATATATATGTATTGTAACATTGAAAGGAATATAATGAAAAATCAATATGGCAGTCCCGGTTTTGGGATCCATGGGAAAATCTTTGTGTATATTTGTTTTATGTTTTATGCTCTTGCCATTATTTATTTTCTGTTTTTAGAATTCGTATGCAAGTAATTTCTGTATGGGGTTAAAGCCTACCTTTGGTTTCAGATTTGTTTCAGCTTCAAGGGGACGCCTTTGCTGCTGAGGGGTTTTTCTCGGGCCCATGGTAGACCTTTTTCAGTGGAGATAGATTCTTATGGTGAAAGAAGATGGCAAGTAGTGGAAAGATAGAGATCGAGAAATTCAATGCTCAGAGTTTTGAGTTGTGGAAACTCAAGATGGAGGATCTGCTGGTGGATAAAGATCAGTGGATCGCTATAGATCTGGGTACTAAACCAACAAAAATGTCAGCTAAAGATTGGGCGAAGTTGGATCAGAAGGCAAAGAGCATAATAAGATTGTGTGTCTCAGATTCAGTATTGCTGAATGTATTAGGGGAAGATCCGGTGAAGGATTTGTGGGACAAGTTAGGGACTTTGTACCAATCTAAGTCTCCGGTGAATAAATTGTTCCTACGGAAAAAAAGGTATAACCTGAGGATGAAATATGGAGACTCGGTGATGGAGCATCTCAACACCTTTAATATTGTGGTAAGCCAATTATTATCTGTTGATATTAAAATTTCATATGAATATAAGTGCATCAGTTTGTTGTGTTCTCTACCCGATTCATGGGATAGTTTAGTTGTTGTGCTAGCTAGCAATACAAATGCCTTGCAGTTTGATGAAATAGTCTCATCCTTGTTGTCAGAGGAGATGAGACAAAAAAATATGAAGGGCCAAAATGGTGATGCCTTGTCTATATGAGGACGGTCCCAAAACAGAAACAAAAATAAGTCATCGAGTGGGAGATCTAAATCTAGAGGGAGATATAAATATCCAAGAAAACCTATAAAGGTGTGCTGGAAATGCGGAAAGGAAGGGAAATTCAAAAGGGACTATAAATCTAAAGATCCTGAGAAAGAAAAGGGATTTGATGATGCTCCTTTTGCAGAGGCGAAAATCACCTCAGATGAAGGTGGGGATGTGTACTTGGCTTCTTCTTCAAGTACACATGTAGATCATGAGGCATGGTTGATTGACTCAGGTGCATCCTTTCACTTCACTCCTCATAGGGAGTGGTTCTGTGAGTATGAGAAATATGATGGTGGTGATTTCTTCTTAGGGATGACAGGAAGGCTAGAATAGTTGGTTGTGGAAAATTCAAGTTGAAGTTGCAAGGTGGAAGGATTAGAACACTTCCAGGTGTTCTGCATATTCCTGCATTGGCCAAAAATCTGATTTCTGTAAGCAAGATGGATGATGCAGGTGTAAAAATAGTGTTCGAGAAAGATACCTGCAAGATGGTTCAGGGAGAACTGGTATTGATGTAGGGAGTTCAGATTGGAACTCTGTACAAGATTTAGGGTAGCATTATTATTTATGGGTGCAACAGTTCTATGGTTCCTGAAAGTGGAGCAGAAAATTTAGTGGTATTTGGAGAAAAGACCATGCTATGGCATCAAAGGCTTGGACATATTGGAGAGAAGGGAATTCAAACACTTCGTGGTAATGGTATGGTAGAAGGTATGTCTAATTTCTCTATGGATTTTTATTTATATGAAAATTATGTATATGGGAAGCAGAATCGGGCAAGTTTCCCCTCTGGTGCTAAGAGGGAAAAACTCATATTAGAGCTTGTGCACAGTGATGTGTTTGGACCCGTGTCACTTTAATCACTGGGTAAGTCTGTGTACTATGTATCATTTATAAATGACTTCTCAAGGAATACATGGATATATTTCCTTAGGAATAAATTTAAAGTCTTTGACAGGTTTAAAGAATTCAAGACTCTAGTGGAAAACCAGACAAAGAAGAAGATAAAGGTGTTGAGGACACATAAAGCTGGAGAGTTTCGCAATAATGAATTTGAAGAGTTTTGAAAAAAGTGTGGTATAGTACGACAAAAGACTACTCCATAAACACCTCAGAAAAATGGAGTTGCAGAAAGAATGAACATGACGCTGATGGAAAATGCAAGAAGCATGCTCAGTGGTGCCAGGTGAGGACATGAATTTTGGGTAGAAGCGGTGGAGACTACATGTTACCTGGTCAACATATCACCTTCATCGACATTGGAGGATAATATCCATAAGAGGTATGGACTAGTAAGAAACCTTCTCTTTCACATCTGAGGGTATTTGGATGTGATTCATATGTACATGTTCCTAAGGAGAAAATAACAAAGTTGGATAGTTAATATGAAAGGTGCATATTTATTGGGTATAAAGATGGTTTAAAAGGTTATAAGCTTTGGAACCTAGAAACAAAGAAGGTTGTATACAACTGAGATGTGGTGTTTAGAGAGGTGAAATATGTTATTAAATATGAAGTCCTACCAAAGGAACATGAGAAGATAGAGTTTGAGCTAAAGGAGGAAGAATCAAACTCTATAGCAGAAGAGGAATAAGAAGATGAAGAGCCACAAACTCCAGTTGTGAGAAGATTAGTTCGAGAAAGAAGGAAGCTAGAAAGGTATAGTCCATCTGCTTTCTGTTAAAATTTTTCTTTATCTATTACTGATGATGATCCCAAAACACTGAGGGAAGCAGTAGATGCAGAGGATGGAAAACTCTAGAAAGAGGCCATGGTTGATGAAATGACATCTTTGCACAAAAATGAGGCTTGGGATCTGGTGGAGTTGTCGGTTGTAAGGATTGGCAACAAAATGGTTGTTTAAGAAGAAAATGAATGCAGAAGGCAAGGTGGAGAAATAGAAAGCTCGGTTGGTAGCAAAATGTTATTCCCAAGTGTGGGTGTTGATTTTGGTGATATTTTTTCTCTTGTTTCCAAGGTAGCTTATATTATATTACTTTTACGTGTTGCTGCTTCTTTTTATTTTGAGGTAGAATAGATGGATGCAAAGACAACATTTCTTCATGGGGATCTGGAAGAAGAGATATAAATGAAGCAACTTGAAGGCTTTGTAGTGAAGGGTAACAAAGAACTAGTATGAAAGTTAAAAAAGTCTCTGTATAGTTTAAAATAGTCACCAAGGACGTGGTATAAAAAATTTGATACATTAATACAGGGACTTGGCTTCACTAGAAGAAAAGAAAATCACTGTGTGTATTTTAAATTAATTGGTGACTGTGTTATTTATTTGGTCTTGTATGTGGATGATATGTTGCTGGTTGAAAATGACAAAGAAATTATCCAGGATTTGAAGATCTAATTGTCCTTCAAATTTGACATGAAATATCTTGGTGTTGCAAACTATATTTTTGGAATCAAAATTAAACGAGATCGAGCAAAGAGGAAGCTCTAGTTAAACCAGAGGAAGTATGTCAAGACAATACTGCAGAGGTTTAATATGTAGGATAGTAAACTGGTGAAGGTTCCTATTCCTATAGGTGTAAAGTTATCTGCTGAACAGTGTCCCAAGACACAAGAAGAGGAAGAGGACATGTCCCGTGTTCCATATGCAAGTGTAGTCAATAGCCCGATGTATGTAATGCTATGTACAAGACTAGACATTGCACATGCAGTGGGAGTATTGAGCAGGTTTAAGTCAAAACTAGGGAAGGAGCATTGGACAACAATGAAGCAAGTTTTCAGGTATTTGTGTGGCACTAGTGATTATGGTTTGTGCTACCAATGAAGACCATGTTTGGACAAAGTTTTGGAAATCTGTGGCTTTTTTGATGCAGACTGGGTTTAAGATATGGATAAAAGAAGATCTACAAGTGGGTATGTGTTTAACTTATTTGGAGGTGCAGTCAGTTTGATGAGTAAGAGACAGTCTATAGTGGCAATTTCAACTATAGGGGAAAAATACATGGCAGCCAGTCATACAAGAAAGGAAGTAATTTGGTTGCAGAGATTGTGTTCAAGTATGGGGTTAGTGCACTGAGCTATAAAGATAGACTGTGATAGCCAAAGTGCAATTTTCTTAGCAAAGAACCTGCTTCTCATTCAAAGACAAAGCACATTGATGTTTAATATCACTTTGTGAAGGATATGGTTGAGGATAAAAAGGTGTTGTTGGTAAAGTTAACACTTTGAAGAATACTACAGATGAATTTCCAAAGTCCGTGAGCATTGAGAAGTTCTCTTGGTGTAAAGAAACAATGGGCATTGTAGGGTTGGACCAATGACTAAGCTCTCTTGTGGAAATAAAAAAACAAGTGGGAGAATGTTGGGTGTGTGTTATATTCTTTCCACGACTACCCAATGTGCAGGGGGGTCACACCCTGTACGTTATGCCGGGCATAACGTGGGGGGTCACAGGGGGGCGGAAGCCTCCCCTGTTGGGGGGTTTGTAAGGGGGTGGTAGCCCCTTGTATGGGGTTCAGGGCAACGCCCCAAGAATTTTTTTTTGGACCCTATATTATTTGGGTGGACCTACCTATGGTTTTGTGCGAGGATTTCAAACATGGTTTTGGGCATGATGGTTTTCTGTCCATGGTATTTTGTAGATCCGTTCAAGGGAACTACAATGTTATTCTAATCTAGGGTTAATGGATTGGGGTTTATGGATGCTTCAACATGTATATATATATATATATATATATATATATATATATATATATATATCTATATATATATATATATATATATATATATATATATATATATATATATATATATATATATATATATATATATATCTGTATGTATGTATTTATTGTAACATTTAAAGGAATATAATGAAAAATCAATCTGGTAGTCCTGGTTTTGGGATCCAGGGGAAATCTCTGTGTATATCTGTTTTATGTTTTATGCTCTCGCCATTGTTTATTTTCTGTTTTTAGAATTCGTATGTAGGTAATTTCTGTATGGAGTTAAAACTACATGTCTCAGGCCCTTGCTGCAAAAAAATGCATGACAATTATTGTCTACAAACAACTTATGGACTCAGGTGGTCACAAAGAAATATATTCATCCGATTTATCTGACTCAAGGGATTCGTCTTTATAATAAGAACATGAACAACACCTCCATGATATGGAACACCATTCTAGACACTTTTCATATCATTGGTTTTGGTCTTCCTTGCAAAATCGACTCTGGTACACAGGTTCGTATTGGTATTGACCCATGGTCTGGAAACAAACGTCAACATATACTCCCCCCAAACCTGGTGAATTTGTTGGTTGATCAAGGCAAGCCCACCATCAATCAGATCGCTAATATGGAGAACTCCTCTATATGGGGACAAGAATGGATGTCAGCACAAGACTTAAATATCCCTGCTCAATGGCATTGATATTGGAGGGCCTACACCAAATCCCTCACCTCTACTCACATTAGACTACATGAAATAGAGGATTAGCTCATATGGACACACTCTAAAAGGGGATATTACACTCCGAAGGAAGGATACCTCTTCATACATGCTGATAAAGAACCTGCAAAACTGAAATAGTGGTGGAAATTTTCTTGGAAGTTGAAGAGTTTTGGTAAAACAAGGCTTTTCTTATGATGTCCCTTGGAAAATAAAGTACCTACAGGCGACAATATAATGAAGAGGTCCTTCCATGGACCATCCTAGTTTGCACTCTATTGAAGTGTTAAAGAATCTATCGATCATTTATTTATCACTTGCAAATTTTTAGTCACTTTATGGAACCTCATCTATCTTCCATTAAACATCAACATGAGGTGGGTAGGAGATGCTTTCAATTCTTCCTAGGATGGTTGGTGGAATGTGGCCTCCCTTGACAAATTAAAAAACCTGCCTTTTTAGTTTGTTGGGGCATATGGCTTGGGCATAATCATAAGATATTTTTTGATATTGATTATCATCCTAAACATATCGGTGCAAAAATCCTTGCAATCTACAATCTTCTACCTGATGAGGAGATCAAATCCAGTTCTCACTCTGTCCTCCCTGAGACCATTGATCATAACGTTCCTTGGGCTTATTTTGACGGATCAACACAAAATGGTCGATGCGGTGGAGGGGCAGTTTTATATCTCAATAACCAGCATTACTTCAAATTACAATATGGTTTGGGCACAGGCACAAACAATTTCTCTGAATTATTCAGCCTCAAATTACTTATGTTATTTGCACATGAGAAGGGATGCCAACATCTACAGGGTTCTGGTGACTCACGGGTTGTCATTGATTGGTTTAACCTACGTTCTACATGTCACATGCACACACTCAGGACATTACTGGAGGAAGTTCTTCTGATTAAATCACAATTTGATTATATTTCTTGTCAACACATTTACAAGGAAATGAATTCTCTTTTCGACCAAATTTCCAAGGAGAGCGCGTAACATGTTCATGGGACATGGATGATTACATAACATAATGGAAATGCACATTACCAATATTACCATCACCCTTTCATAGGTCTACAATAGTCAGATCTAGATACAAAATGACTCTACAACACTTTTTTGATATGTCTCCGTTGCAACTAATGATCACTTTGTTACTATCCTGTTTGTCTTTGTTACATAAATGCATATTTATCATGGATAGCTTCATAATATCAGCAGTTTTAAACTTATAGTCCATCATGGTTATGACTTTTTAAAGATATTATGACTGAACTATATATGGTTGTTAACACTCAGATGTTTGTTGAGTGCTATTAACCGCCAATTTTGATATGCAATTTTGCATATATAACATGTAATTTTCACTATTTTATATAATGGAAATTATGATTTTTCCCTGTGAAAAAAAAATTAATGTTATATTTTGTTCAAGAATTTTAAATATTGATATATGATTTTTTTATTATAAAATATGATTTTTTTTTCTATGCAATGATTTGATTACTTAATTTACTTAAGTATCAACAAAGATCTATCTGAACTTCTGATCTACTAAGCATTGAGAGGGATCAAATCTATTAAGTTACAAATTAAAGAGATTTGATCCCTTTCGGTGCTTGGTAGATTTACAGTTAAGATGGATCTATGATGGTTTAATTCCCCTCTTTAAATAGATTATATTCCACATGAATGCCATGAGTTCTCATAAAAATGGAGCTCAAAAGCCACCGTTAACTTGATTAAAAGTTTACCTTAACTACCCAACAAAAATTAATAAAAATAAGAATAGTAACATAATTTTTTTATTTTAACATGGGGTTATTTTTATTTTTATTTATATTTATTTTGAGTGATGTTTACATTACAACATCTCTACCACTACCATACCTGGTTGGAGAGCACTTCTTGGCTCAATTAAAAATGCAACAAAATCAATAAATTTTATAATTATTAATAATATGAAATAATAAAAATAAAACATTAATGTTAAGCATAATCTAAATAGGGCGATTTGGCAAAGATTTTTTTGATGAAATTCCATAGAATTTTTGGAAATCCATAATATAGTTATCGAGTTTCAAAATTTTAGGTGCTCTAGGGGTTCTTGAAGGTGCTGAATCCATTTCCAGCATTACAAAAGCCATTCAAACACTCTCAATTTCAAATTTGTTGAATTTTTTTTACCCAATTCCGATTAGAAAATTGCTTTTTGGAAGAAATTTTTGTTTACCTAAACAAATCTCTAATTGTATATTTTAAAAATGTATAACATACTTTTCTTTAATGAATATTATTTAAAGTTAGTGTTTTTAAAAATTCTATTTATTTATAAAAATATTTAATTCTAATGAAATACACATTTTCAAAACTATGGTATAAATCAAAAATCATATTTTAAGAAGACGTAGTCTAATTTATAGAGTAAACAACAAAAAATCACAATCTTACTTGAAATTGTATTGTTATGAAAAGAATTATTTTGTCCATAAATTAAACTACACCTTTTAAAAATATAAAATAACCTCTCTCTATATAGCAATTAATCTATAAAATATAAAACTTCCAAATTAACCAATAAAATATAAAACTTCTAAAAAACTTTCTAACTATTTAATTCATAAAAATCTACATTTCCTATTCTTTAAATTTCAACATATGATATTAAAAAATAAATATTTTCTTTTGCTAGACAAAAATATGCTTTCACTATTTAATTTATAATTTATAAAAAAGTACATTTCCCATTCTTTAAATTTCAACATATAATATTAAAAATAAATCTTTGCTTTTGCTAGACAAAAACACGCTTTCACTATTTAATTTATAATTTATAAATATGTACCTTCCCTGTTCCTTAAGATTCGAATGTATAATTGACATATAAAACGTTTCATTCCTGCACATGAGTGTATGATGTGGCGGTCGGGGCAGTTGGTTTGCACGCTTCCCGGCCGCGTTCGAGTCTTGTGGTGCTGTGCGCTGCAGTGTATTTGATCCCAGCTTGATATGTACCGCTGCGCCTGCAGCATATTCGTTGTAATGTGAATCCCAATGTGACGGCTGTCAGTTACGTATAGTTCTGACACGTATATGTAAAGAAAAGAGGGCCCATATATGCTTCTAAAGGGAACTAGCCCCTCCCATTTTAAAAAAGATAAAACTTTTCATTCCTTATATATATTAAAAAAATAAATTATTTAAATAAAATTATTAAAATATTTTATATAATTATTTATCTCACATGTGCTATTTTTACAATTTAATTAATATTACAAAATGGAGTTTTTTAGTGAAGTTTTTTGGAAGCTTTTTTGATAGGTTTTTTTCATCTAATTTCTTTAAAATCTAGCAAAAAAATTATTGAAATTACAAGTTTGATAAGTAATCCCTACACAGTCAAAGTATCTTAAAAGTTTTTCATGGCGCTGAATCAAGATTCCTGCACCAAAAAATCCAAAAAACTACACTAAAACACCTCCTTACAAAATACTTTATTAAAATAATATATATATATATATATATATATATATATTTTCTCTTTTTAATTTCACAACCATAATATTTACCTCATAAATGATTTAAATAATATCTTTAACATACTTGATATTATTATCATTTTTATTGTATAATCTTGATCACATTTTCCAAAATAGACTATTTGATTAAATTCGTTAACACGTCCCTCGTGATTATTTCTTTCACATTTATTACACTTGCTTACAATTAACACCTATTAAAATAATCCATCGCCATCTTGATAACATGATGTTGAGTCACTTTGAGTAACTACCCCTTGAGACACTACTTAGTGTTCTATCAAGATCATGGGATCTGCTTGAACCTTGTGGCTGTTTTGTTTGTTTGTTTTTTTATAATTTATAAAATTCATTTACCATTTCAATGAGCTTAACTTTATTTTATTTTGTACATTGCAAAATGGTTATTTTTAAATGAAACTATTCAATGATAATCTATCATTATAATCCTACTAAATTTATTTAAGGGTTTAGGCTCGATCTCACCGTTATAAAAAAAAAAGTCAACCTAATGATTACCAAAAGAGGGATTCAACTCCTTTTAAATAAAGCTAATGAATGATCGAAATGATGGTCTATCTCTATAATTATTATAATAAATGTGATAGTGATTTTTTTCCCACCTTTATGTAAGGGTCTAGACTTTATCACACCATTATATAAGAAAGTCAACATAATAGTTACCAAAAAGAGGGATCAACTCCTTTTGAATAAAGCTATTCAATGATGGTCTGTCTCTATAATCATATTCGGTGATTTAGATCTTTCACCTTCATTTAAGGTTCTAGGCTTTACCTCACCATTATCAAAGAAAGTCATATGATTTAGATCTTCCACCTTCATTTAAGGTTCTAGGCTCTATCTCACTGTTATAAAAAATAGTCAACAAAGAGGGTAATCATATTCGGTGATTTAGATCTTTCACCTTCATTTAAGGCTCTAGGCTCTATCTCACTGTTATCAAAGAAAGTCATATGATTTAGATACTCCACCTTAAATAAGAAAGTCATATGATTTAGATATTCCACCTAAATAAGAAAGTCATATGATTTAGATCTTCCACCTTCATTTAAGGTTCTAGGCTCTATCTCATTGTTATAAAAAAGTCAACATAGAGGTTTTGGTATTGCATTTATTATTAGATTTTTTTTTTACTTTACTTTATAGGTGGTTTACACATAAAAATACTTAAATTTATTGAGAGGTTTTGTTGTAATATAATATTAATTAATTATTTATTTATATTTAATAAATAAATTATTTATATTGGTTCATAAATATTGAATTTATAAGTATTAAATTTTTGAAAATTAAATTTGTTTTGTTTTATTTATGTCTAGATGGATAAGTGTTTAGATAATTTTAATTTGGGGAATATTTAGGTGTTATTTTTTTTGTCAACCGAAGAAATTGTGTTTGGAAAACCTTTCAAGCATACATAGTTTTGCCTGTGATTGGACTATGAGTCTGGGACCAAATCTCCTCACCTAACTGTTAGATTATTGTAGCTTAGTAAACTAAAAATAAATAATAGATTACATGCAAGTATTGCTTTATAAATGAAGGACTCAGATTTATGTACAAGAGAATTGATAGAAAATAATTGAGCTCTACCCATTGCTTTGTGGATATTCTTCTTCTTAGTGTTTTATTATATACAACTATTTGTGAGTTTTTTGTTATCCTTTGATCTTGAAACCATGCACAACTTTGAACATGGTATATAGATTGTAGGGTAAACTTTAATTATTAAACATGCTATATCATTAGCTTTTTGCAAACTAATGATGTGGGAAATTCTTAGTTTTGCATATTTTTTTAAAAGCAAATTTGATTGGATGATTGAGTATATAGTGGTTGTTGGAAAATGCAATGTGGTAGCTATTAACTCAGATTTTCCTTAACCTTAATAATTTCTTGTGAACTTTATTTATCTTCTTCATCAAACAATTATCAAGAGAAAAATAATAAAGACACTGGACACAAAAATTAGGCTTCAAGCCAGGGCAAAACCCCTCCTAGGGGAAAACCCAGAAAAACTCTTCTCTTATTATAAAATTCACTTCAAATGAGACAATCAAGACCTAATGATCTAGACTTATACAGGAACACAACAAAATACAAGTATATACATAAACACAGAGATGCAGTAAAAATAAAACTTAATTTCATTAATATCAAAGAACTAAAATATGCTTACATACAGAAATGGAAATAAACTAGCTCGGACGATGGTAGCTTACCTCTGAGAATAGATGTGGCAACTACATGCCTTTGAACTGTGTTACAATGAGGCTCAAAGGCCTATTTATTATTGAGAAACAATGGAAAACCCTAAACATCCAAAAACCTAACCCCAGGAGATGAAGCACCAAAACTATGGGCCTCGTTTGGGTAAATTGGTACATCAACTTCCCGGGATTGTAAATTTGGCATACGATTTCCGTTTGGATCTCATAATACTTCGTTTCAAAGATCTCAAAGAAGGGGTCGAAAAAAAACTAATAAATTTGCTTGGTACTCTTCTGGTCTCTCTGTTTTCCCTAAAAACATCTTTTGGTCCCTTAAAACGGCTACGAAAGTTTAGGACCCAAAAACTACTAAAAATAGTAAGTTGTGCTATAATTAAGGAAACTGAAAAGAAACAACAGTGGGGGTCCAAGAGGAATAGGTGTGTGGCCGCTAATATCCACCTGGATAAGTCCTCCCCCCTTAGGAATCAATGGTCTTCATTGCATTGGGTGCCTCCATGAGATGGGGAAACTTTTGTTGAACTTGGTCTTTGGTGAGCCACTTGCCTTGGTGCAGGAGTTGCCCAACTTTGACAACCCGATACAATTGGATATTTTGTTGGCGAGTGTTCTTGATCTACGTGTCCATGATCTGATCAGTTGTGGCATGTTCCATGTAGTCTAGGTTTAACTCTGTTGGTGTGAGTTTCTCTGCAATGTCTGATGTGTCCAATAATGGTGGAAAGTATGGTCGAAAGAGGTCCACATTGAACACTAGGTACAGGCCAAGGAATCATGGAATGATGAGCTCGAAAGCATTTTCCCCTACAACCTTAGTGATGCTGTAAGGCACATATCAGAGTGGGCGGAGCTTGCGGTGGGGCCTGTGAGGTGCTCCTTCTGCAAATGTAACCAAAATTTGTTTCCAACCTAGAACTTTGTAACACCCTCCTCCCACATCTACCCAAGTAATCGACCAGCCAAGGTAAACATGTGACGATAAGTTACTATGATATGATTTGACTCCCTATGTGTCAGTTAAGGAAGTGGAATTGGCGGAACGCATCACACAGACCTTCCACATCAACAACAAAAATCCTAAGAACCATCCTAGCCACTCAGGTAACCAACCCCTAAGACCAATTAAAGTTTTAGTGCATCAAACCCTTGGATGCTCCCTTGCTATGGGCAAGGGTGCATCTGAGAGCATGGAAAATTTTAGGGGCTAATATTCGTAGATGGGCTAATTTTCCAAGCTTTTTCCAAAAAAAAAGATTTGCCAATTTCCATTTTTTCTAAAAGTGATTCGCCCATATTTTATAATATAAAATTATTTTACTTTAAATATAGCCAAAATTTTATATAGAATAATATAAAAGAAATATAAATCTAAATATTTTAAAAAAAATATGATCAAAGATTTTGCATTTTGCATATTAGGGACTATAAGATTCACCAAGGTGACTAAAATTTAAGTTAAATTCCAATCCTTAAAATTTTCCCTATCTGGGAGGCTCCAGGAGCTCCCACAACAAGGGAAAGGGAGCTTCTGGGGACTTTTTTCCCCAATTCTGTGCCTGTGACGCTGGGATTTGTGCCACTTTTTCAGGCCCAAAACCTAGGTCACTGCCCATGAATCAATGACACCTTCAAAAATGAATTTACACAATAGAACAATGATAAATTTGCAAAAAATTGACAAGGACTAGATTGGACCCCTACTATCCATGACAAACATTTCATCAAACATGTCACAAATATGAAATCTACATGTGTTAACAATAGAGATGAGCATAAGGGTCTCATATTTATCTGAGATTCACTATGAGGCATTGCTTCCTTATCACATTAGATGCATTATCATCTATTAGGCCATAGGTACATTGTTCATTCATTTACAATTAAAAACATGATGAGAGCCATACATTGCCACTGTCATAATACATGTTTATCACCAACATAATAACAACAAAATTAACAAGGAAACAATAGCCATATAATCCACATATAAACCAATATAATACTCATGAAATAACAAGGAGAAATAACCTCATTTAATGATGCAAAGGCCAACTAGGTTTGAGACTTCCATGAACCACCCAACCATATATTGGCTAAACCAAATATTTCTTTCAGTCAGTCACCCCTGTTCCATGTTCCAAGCATGAATGTGGGATATCATGAAACATATCCATCAAAACCGAACCAGGGCTTCTAGAGGCCAAACCACCTCAACTCTCAACTAGTTATTCCACCTTACAGTCGGACATCACTAACCATCACCAAATTGGTCTCTACCTAAGCTGTCCAGGGCTCTAGAGAATTTGTTCCAACTTGGATGCCAGGACTAGTAACTCAACCCACAACTACTGCCGAGCTTCCAGAGCATTTTTCCAACCAAGGCTTTCAGGACTAGTAACTCAAACCACAACTACCATTGGGATTCCAAAGAATTTGTCTAATAAAAGCTTCCAGGACTAGTAACTTAACCCACCAGGGGCTTCTAGAGAATTTGTTCAACCAAGGCTTCTAGGACTAGTAACTCTACCCAAGTTGTTACAGGGATTCTTGAGTTTTTTCCAACCAAGGCTTCCAGGACTAGTAACTCAACCCAAGATGTTACATGGCTTCTAGAGTTTTTGTCCAACCAAGGCTTCCAGGAACTAATAACTCAACCCACAACCAAAGGCACAAGAAAACCAACTAGAAAAAAAAAGTAAAACCCGCAACACCATGACTATCCAGGAAATGGAAAGGCTAAGCAAATCCATTTTCAATCTAGGCAATCCTACATGCCAATGACAAATCATGACCAATAAACCACATGCATATGCCATGCATGAAGTAGTGAGGAAAACATACATGAAACTCGGTACCTGCAAGAAAAACCCGTTGTAGTTACTGATCCCGATGTCCTCTTTCGCTTTCCTACTCTTCATTTTCCTTCTTGCACCAAGCATCCAAGTATGCCACACTCTCCAAGAGTGCTCCAAGAAAACTCTAAGTGTCTAAGAGTATGAGAGAGACAAAATATAATGAGGGCTCTAAGACTGAACTGAAAAAAACTAACACTGACCAAGCCTGAGCAAAATCTTGTCAATTGATCCTCATAAGCCTTTTTATCAATGAGGTCTCTATTTTCTTCAATTTCCATTATTTTCCTTCATTTTCCTCTTCACAAGCAACTTGTGACCTTTCACCTCCCTTTTGTCCTAATTTCCATTATTTTCATAAATAAATGTGCCAAAATGCCACTTTGCCTTTCCAAAGCCTTTGCCATCGTCTTTTCCAATTTCCTTAGCCATAATAAACCAAAGTGACATCCATTAGGATGTTTTTCCCACCATTCATCTTGGAATATGTGTTCCATGACCGTGATCTTATATATTTTTACATGGATTTTTTAACCAGGGCTATTACAAAATGCTCCCCCTTGGGCGAACACTGTCCTTGGTGTTCGATGACACCTATATCCCAGAAACCGTTGAAAACAAAACATACTACCTATGGATATTTATAACCCAGCTTGTTGCAGTATTTACAATGATCATTGCTAAAGATATGATAAGTTTACTAGAGATTTATAACATAACTCATTATGGTATTTACAATAACAACCACATATACTTATACACATTTTCTTCAACCAACACATAACCATACTATATATGGAGCTTTATAAACTAGCTCAATTCAATATTTACAATAATATAAACATATACACATATACACATTTTCTCAGCCAAAAAATAAAAGGATATGATGCCCATATCAATCAATAAGGGAATCTAGAGGCTCACACCTCCACCCTAAAAATTAGTACCAGGATTCACTTCCTTCCCAAGAAGTCCAGAATCCACTATGAAAGTCAAAGTTGCATCCAATGTCCAATGCTACAATCATGCGCCACTTGTCCTCTCAGTGAGCAGTTATCGACTCATTGTTCCAGTGCACACTCCCAATGTGCATCTGATTCCATCTGGCAATGCTAATGACCAAAACAAATATATCTCTGACCTTCCCTTCTCTTCTACATAGTCCCTTGGGAAATCCGATCAACCCCTTCCGTGTAGTCACACACCTTCCAAGTTTCACTGGCACCCTCATCCTGGGTAGTCCATCCTCAACAAGGTTTCCTCACATCGGACAATCTAAAAACCAAAGCATATCCATGCCTTAAATCCATCATACTGGTCATAGCATGCTCATGGAAATCAATGGACACTATTGGGTACTAGTGTCCCACAATGACTCTTCTCTTGAATGCTTTACCAACATACTGCTGTCTATTCCAATTCCTTTTGCTATTGCTGCTAATGCTTGCCATCAGTTTTGACCACCCAACCCAACATTTCATGATTTCCTATATCAATCACTTAATTTCCATTAGATTGAAAATAAATTGAAATAACTTCAAATCATACCTCATTGGTGGCTCGTCAACAAGGTACACTTGCAATTCTATTCACTTCCTGTCACAACAAGTCAAACTAGCATCTTTGACCAAATCATCATGTATAAAAATATCACATCAGGGTAGCTGAAAACAAAACCATCATATATCAAAATCATAAATCACATGTAACCATCCGAAACCAAAATCATAGATCACATGTAATCATCATATACCATAATCATAAATCACAAGCATAATAAAACTGAAATAAAATACTGGTACTTATCCTTTAATCAATCCTTAGCTTCTACCTTTGTCCTTATTCCGTAAGCACTCTGGATTGGTTTCCACACCTGACAAACACCAAATGCCTTCTCCTCAACCATGTGCACATACATATAGTATGATTCACATGCATACAACCACACACGACATACAACACCATGCAATACATGCACCTACACCTGACACACAACACATACACCTACACCCAATGTACAACACAACACAATACATGTGCCTACATCTAGTGTAAACCACCACACAATACATACACCTACACCTGATGTACAAACAATACATATACATACAAAGTACAACACAATGAATACACATGTCATGATGCCATGGCTACACAATGCACATACATAGTACCGCATGCCCGCAACACAACATGTATGACATGCGCATAATACCAAATGTATCCCAGTACCGTATGTACAACATGTACACAGTACCACTTGTACACAACACCACCTTCACAACATGTGCACAACATCACATGTACACGACACCACTTGCACAACGTGTACACAACTCTATATGTACACTGCACCACCTGTACAATGTGTACACAATACCACATGTACACAACACCACATGCATGACATGTACATGACACCACATATACACAATGCCACATGCACAACATGCATACAATACCACCTGCACACCGCACCACATGTACAACATGAAAACAACACCACATGCACGCAACACCACATGTACAATCATGCACACAACACCATATGAACAACATGCACACAACACCATATGCACATAGCACTGCATATACAACATGTACATAACATCATATATACACAACACCACATATCCAACATGTGCACAACACCATATGCACACAACACCACATATCCAACATGCACATAGTAAGATATGTACATAACACCGCATATCTAACATGTACATAGCACCACATATACGCAGCACTGCATATGTAATATACACACAACACCATATATACAACAAGCATACAACATCATTTGTAAACAATACTATATATGCAACATTACACATCACCATAGGTACAATCATTGAATATACAACATGGAAAACATATACACAAGAATAGCACTGCACATCCAAAACCATACTGCCTCTACCAAGCAACCTTGATTCCAGTGTCTCTCTGCAATCCATGCTTATCCTAGCATGCTGTAAAGAAAATTGTTTTCATTCCGCTGATGTATCCTTCAACGTTACCTGTCATAACATAAACATAGGCATAATACAAGCATACAATATCAATTCATATCCACATGATATTGACCTCATATATTTTTCATAACTACTCTTCCCACTTGATTCGTTATAAACCAAGAACCTCTTCATGCCATTGACCTACACAAGAAATCATTCCTCCACAAGAATGATCCCTGATGACCCTATCAGACAACGACATACATACGTACATGTATACATATAAACATCAACATAAATCAATCATGATCCCTGATGATCCTCTCAGATAACAATGTACATACATACATATATGCATATAAACATTAGAATAAAGTAATCATGATCACATCATAATTACTAGATATCGTAAGGCCAAGGAGAAGAGAAATTCCTTTATTCATGCACAACATGCATAATATTGAGAACAACAGTTCCCAACATAACCGAGGCATCTGAAACCTCAAATCCATTTACTTTACCCTTTCCATTACCTTTCTCATGATTGTCCTATCACTGTCCATTTACCTCAATTGACCCAACCAATCCAACTAGCTATCATACACTTCCCTTCAACCGCCCTTATACATGCACTGAGCTTCATCCAGGCCTTAAATCACCTTTTTGGTACCACAAAAATCTCCCCAAACTCCATTAAATTTCCTCTTTTCCAAACCAATTCCCAAGACTCAAACAATAAAAGGAAATACCAAGAAACAAGCAAGAGAAAACCATGAAAACCGATAACAATACGACACCACAAACAAAGCGGTATGACCATACACCAGACGTAAACAAAGCCACAATCAAGCACAACAAATCATAAAAGACCAAAAGTAAAAGACTAGCAACAAACACCATGACTCCATCCCCATGGTTCCCAATGCCTCCAAGGAAAATCTCATCCTGAGCCTTCTTCAGAATCTCATGGCAGTTTCCTTGCCATGCGATCCCCTACATCATATTGTCATAAACACATAACTGTCAGTGTATAAAGAAATATAATATACTAGTTATCTTACCTTCTCACACTAATGCCAAGCATGTTTCCCCGCAGCTTCTCACACATGTTGACCACATGTTCCAAATATCAAGACAACATATCTATTAATTTGAAATCAACCTTTACCAATACTAACAATCATTTCATAATCCATAGTCAACTCATATTCATTAGACATAATGCTACAACTGTCAACTACTTACACTCAAGTATATACCATTTTTCTCAACACCTATGTGTTATTACAACCATCTTAAAGCAAGATCATTCCTTCATGCAGTCCTATAGACTAATACTCATATCATGCAATAAATCAAACATTCAACAAACTATAAATGTACCATATTAGATAAATCAACTAGATGACATAATAGACACCAAACACTCAATCACCAAATAGACTCTATAATCAAATAATCAAGCATCAAATATACAACATAAGCAAATTCATACCTTAATGTATCTTAGGGGAGGCTATCTTGTTTGCACAATCCATCTAGATTAGCATGATATAACTTCACAACTTATCAACTCAACCATAAATAAGGTCACGATATCCATAACAATAACTAGCTAACATGTTCATATCATAAACTCATAATAAATTATCTTTCATAAACCACATCTACACAGTCATTCTAGATTAGTATGACCTAATATCACAACAATTAACTCATACCTGAATGTCATAACCCTAACCATTTACATAGACCAAACCAAATTAGTATGATAAATATAACATCAAGATATTAATGTAATAACCCTAATCATCAAGTTACTAGCATATAACAACAAAAAGTTATATATCATGCTCATCAACAAAATATAACCTAATCATCAAGTTATCTAACATAAAACAACAATAAAAATTCATACAACCACTGGTTACTATCATTCATGACTATCCAAAACATGTGCATATGACTACACTAATCAACTACCATTTATCATGTATGTAACCATAACATCAATATAATGAAAGGAATTCACATAACCATAATGCATATAACAACCCTTAAGCTACATACCTGCATGCACAACATACAAACCTGTATGACGACATGCTCTTGCCTCAAGGTCCAATGCTACAACTTCACTTTGATGGTCTGCATCTCTTGCTTTATCTCAACCAACTGATTAACATCATAACATACCAATAACATTATGATGACCTAATTGCATACAATGACCTCAAAATGTATGTCTTACCTACCATACATGCATAACCATAACCATGACAATGCATGCATAACAACATGTAGACACTGACATGCATAACAAATGCATATACAACCAAAATGAATTCATGACAAACACATCCCAACAACAACATCATCAACTCCTATATGGAAACACAATTGTAACAATGACCACTGCCATGCATATAAAACAAACATATATACAACCTACATGCATGTATGACAAACACATTCTGCCTACCCAGTCTAAGTGTTGAACCATGCTCTGATACCACTTTGTGGTATCATATTACACCCAAAGAGAATGGAACCCACCTTGATACCACTATGTAACACCCTCCTCCCACATCTACCCAAGTGACCGACCAACCGGGGTAAACATGTCACGAGAAGTTACTATGATATGATTCGACTCCCTATGTGTTAGTTAAGGAAGTGGAACCGGTGGAACACATCACACATACCTTCCACATCAACAACATAACTCCCGGGAGCCATCCCAACCACCCAGGTAACCAACCCCTGAGACCAATTGGAGTTTTAGTGCATCAAACCCTTATACGATCCCTTGATATGGACAAGGGTGTGTTTGGGAGGCTCTAGAAGCTCCCACAGAAAGGGCAAGAGAGCTTCTAGGGAATGTTTTCCCCAGTGCTATGCCCATGACTTCGGGATTTGTGCCACTTTTTCAGGCCCAGAGCCCAGAACTCAATGACACCTTTAGAAATGAATTTACACAACAATACAATGATACATTTGCAAAAACATTGAAAAGGACTAGATTGTACCCCTACCATCCATGACAAGCATTTCACCAAACATGTCAAAAATATGAAATCTACATGTTTTAACAATAGAGATGAGCATTGGGGTATCATACTTATCTGAGATTCACTATGAGGCATTGTTTTTTTATCACATTAGCTGCATTATCATCTATTAGGCCATAGATACATTATTCATTCATTTACATGTAAAAACACGATGAGAGCCATACATAGGGCCACTATCATAATACATGTTCATAACCAACATAATAACAACAGAAATACCAAGAAAAAGAGAACCATATAATCCAGGTATAAACCAATATAATACTCATTAAATAACAAGGAGAAATAACCTCATATTAATGATGCAAAGGACAACCAGGTTTGGGAATTCCATGAATCAACCGATCATAGATTGGCTTAACCAAATATTTCTTTCAGTGAGTCACCTCTGTGTCATATTCCAAGCATGAATGTGGGATATCATGAAACATATCCATCAAAACCGAACCAGGTCCTCCAGAAGCTAAAACACTTCAACCCTCAACTAGTGATTCCACTGCATGATCAGACATCACTACCCATCACCAGATACATCTCTACCCAAGATGTCTAAGGCTCCAAAGCGTTTGTTCCAGCCTGGATTCCAAGACTAGTAACTCAACCCACAGTTGCCACCTAGCTTCCAGATTGTTTTTCCAACCAAGGTTTCCAGGACTAGTAACTCAACCCACGACTACCACCGGGCCTCCAGAGAATTTATCCAACCAAGGTTTCCAAGACTAGTAACTCAACCCACCAAGGGCTTCAAGAGCATTTTTCCAACCCAGGCTTCTAGGACTAGTAACTCAACCCAAGTTGTTACAGGGCTTCTAGGAATAGTAACTCAACCCAAACTGTTACAGGGCTTACAAATAATTTTTCCAACCAAGGCTTCTAGGACTAGTAACTCAACCCAAGCTGTTACAAGGATTCCAAAGTGTTTTTCCAACCAAGGCTTTCAGGAACTAATAACTCAACCCACCAAAGGCACAAGAAAACCAACCAGAAAACAAAATTAAAACCCACAACACCATGACTATCTAGGAAATGGAAAGGTTAGGAAAATCCATTGTCAATCCATGCAATCCTCCATGTCAATGATAGATCATGACCAATAAACTACATGCACATGCCATGTATGCCAAAACTAGTGAGGAAAACATACATGCAACTCAGTACCTGCAAGGAAAACCCACTGTAGCTACTGATCCTGATGTCCTCTTGCGATTTCCTGCTCTTCCTTTGCCTTATTTATCCAAGCATCCAAGTATTCCACACTCTCCATGAGTGCTCCAAGAAATCTCTAAGTGTCCGAGAGTATGAGAGAGAGATAATATAATGAGAGCTCCAAAACTGAACTAACAAAAAGCTTACACTGACCAAGCCTGAGCAAAAGCTTGCCAATTGATCCTTAGAAGCATTTTTATCAATGAGGCCTCTATTTTATTCAATTTCCATTATTTTCCTTCATTTTCCTCCTCACATGCAACCTATGACCTTTCATCTCCCTTCTCTCCTAATTTACATTATTTTCATAAATAAATGTGAGAAAATGCCACTTTTCCTTTCTAAAGTCTTTTCCATTACCTTTTCCAATTCCTTAGCCATTATAAACTAAAGTGACACCCACTAGCATGTTTTTCCCACCATTCATCTTAGAATACGTATCCCATGACTGTGGTCTTATATATTTTTACATGGATTTTTTAACTAGGGTTGTTACAAACTTGTGTGGCACCTGATGTTAATCACGATGCTACTTGTACTTAGCATTGGCTCTGTCCAGTATGTCATGGAACTGTTAGAGGATGTTCTGAATGCACTCAATGAAGCTATTAGCCCTGTCAACTTTGGATTGGACATGAGCTGAATCTTCCTTAGTAGCTACGAATGGTATGGACACAACAATGGGACATAGTGGCTAGAATCCCAACCCTACCTGAAAGTGGTTGTGGCCAATTGAGCTATGTTGTAGCTGTGTTGGACATAGGGGAGGCTATCATCCCATATGCATGAATTCTTCAAGTTTTACATACACATAATGTGTACGATCATCCTATTGACGACAACTATATGGCCATTAGTTTGGGGTTGCAAAGTCGTGGACTTAGTGAGCTTGGTATCCAGCATCGAACAAAGACTTGGCCAAAATTTGCTTAGGAACCTACTATCTCAATATAAGATAATGGACCATGGGATCGCAAAATATACCCACACTCGTTCAAAGAAGATCTTAGTAGTGGCTTCTACTGTGATACTCTTCTTGCAGGCTGCCAGAATGGCCATCTTAGAGAATCTGTCGACGACCACGAAACACAGTTGTTGCCATGCTTAGTAGAAGGAAGGTCCAACACGTGATCCATGGAGATGGATTCCCAAGGTAAACTAGGAGTAGGCAAAAGAATGTATAGTACTTGCTTATTTATGGTTGGTTTGGAAATGGAAAATGCAATGTAGGATCTAATGTACTTCCCAACATCCCATCAGATGTTCGACCAATAAAAATACTTCTGCAACACTGCCATTTTTTTCTCTACCTCGAAATGTTCAATGATTCGATTATAGTTTTCCTCATAAATAATATTGGCATGCTTAATTGAAGGAACACAAAGGTGTTCCAGGTGGCATAACAGTGCATCTCAGAGGTGAAAATTTGGAACTTTCTAGTCTTTCAGGAGTGTCTGGTATGTGTTGTTTAATTCTGGAGCACTCTTGTAAAGATGTGGCCATCCCACAGTTTCCTTCCCACAAGAGTCGAGCACAGTGGTCAGTGCCATGACTGATGGTCGGTTGAGGTAGTCTACAGCATTGTTGGTTCTTCCCTTCTTGTACTTAATTGTCAAATGGAACTATTGCAGGTATGTGGACCATTTTTGATGGCGATCGTTCTGCAACTTTCCCCATGTCTGTATGAATTGTAGAGGTCGGTGGTCTGTGTGGATGACCATTTCCTTTCTCAGAATGTAATGCTTCCATTTTCAGCAGGCCCACACAATGGAATACATCTCTTTTTCATAGGTGGGATACTTTCATATTGTGTCTGAAAGTGTTTCAATGTGATATTCCACGGGATGCCCCTGCTGATTAAGAACTGCACCAATAACATAGTCAGAGGCATCAATATCGATTTAAAATGGTTGTAATGTGAGCACTAGTGCATAGTAGAGGTGATGCTTCAACTTGAAAAACACCTTTTGTAGTGATTTAGACAAAAATAACTTTTATTTCCCTCCTCCCTTGGTGACTTGACTCAAAGGCCAAGTGATATGAGAGAATCCGAACACGAACTTGCGGTAGAAGTTTGCAAGACCCGGAAATATGCAGAGCTCTGTTAGAGTGGGTCGGGCTTGCCAATCCTGAATGACTTGTATCTTAGCTGGGTCCACATGCACACCCTGCTCATCATTAATTTACCTTAGATATTGAACCTAGGTCATACCAAAAGTGAATTTATCTAAATTGGCACACAACTTATGTTTCCACAGGGTTTGGAGGACCTGTCGAATATGGTGGAGGTGCTCTTCCCAACTCTGGATGAAAATCAGAATGCCATCTAGATACACCACCATGAATGAGTTAGTGACGGGTCACAAGATGTTTCCCATCAACCTCATGAATGTTGCAGGGTCATTTGTCAACCCAAAAGGCATGACCAACCATTCGAAAAGGACCTCCTTGGATTTTAAGGAAACCTTCCACACATCAGAGGGTTTGATCAGTACCTGGTTGTCATGCGGAAAGAGTCATTAGTGTGGACACAACCGACCTCCCCAGAAGCAAAAGCTTTCTAGTGACAAACAAGACAAATAAACACTACCTTTCTCTAAACATGCATTGAAAATACAAGTAATCAGGGGATCTTAACATACCTTTAGTCCAATGCTTTGTAGTAGTCCAGCCTCGCCGATCCGGATGAGCTCCTCCTTCTCTTCGAAACCTGCATTCACTAACAAGCCAAAAGATTAAAAAGCACCTGATAAACTCATAAAACAACACATATCTATCATACAGACCAAGGAGTATATGAAACAAACCATGAATAACAATCTGTTGAGAAAAATAAGTTCATTTGTATTAAGAGGTAACAAAAGGAACCATTACAACCTGAGCCTTGGTGTTGTGCAAGTCCCTCCTAGGGTCCAGCAAGAGTTTTCCTTTACTTTGATCAACTCACCTGTTGTGGGGAAAAGTATCCGACTCGGAATGACCCTATCCCTACTCTAAGGGTGATAGTTCCTTAGCAACAACTGAAAGTAAAGCTTTAATATTTTCCTTTATGAAAGTACAGAGAAGGAAGAAAAGATTGACCAACCGATATCCTTCACTTTTGTCGATCTTGTCTTCTCTCTTCGTTCCTTGCTCCCAGCTCCTTGTTCTCTTGCCGGTCCAGCTACACAAAGATCCTGCACAAACAAGAGAGGGAAACTACAAGAAACATGTACTCATAACTGATGCATGGATTAGAGTGAATCAGATATACAAGTAAATACAATACATCAAATGCAATACAAGTATATAGGAGAACATTCAAAGCTTTATTGATAGAAGTAAAAGGTTCTGAGAAGGTTACAACCATCAATGGATCCAATCCAGCAGCACCTCCCCAGCAGCAAGAAATCTCCTCTTCCCCTCTATAAAAGCAATCACCCAATAGCTCTAATTGTAAACCAACAACACTTCCTTGCTTTGCACAAAATTCCAGCCTCCCTAGACCTCATGAGAGAGCTCTATATATAGGAGATTTGGAGAAAGGATGAGTCAGCTTGAGGCTGGCATAAAGCTGACTAGTGTCCTCTCCCACTTTAGTTAATCTTCAGTTCTTGAGTCCACTTGGAGAATCTTGCTTCCACTTGGAGATCAAGACCTTCTTACTCATCATAGGGCGAATTCCATGAACCAAGTGTCAGTTTGGAAGCTTCCTAGGCAATTGACACCTTGCAGAATGACTGTGCCACTTGGCCAATCTCGCCCAGCGCAGGTAGCCTTCATTGGAGTTGACTTTCAGCGCAGGTACAAAGAGGAGCAGTTGACATTCAGCGCAGATGCTTAGTGGAGCAGCTGACATGATCCAAAAATAGCCTGTTTTTGAGTGTTTTCAGGTGGAGAACTGATGGGAAGTGCTGTGGTTTGCTAACCTTGTTCTTCTAGGGGTAAGAACAACATGTTTAGGGACTGAGGATCCCTGTAATTATTGACATTTCATGCTCCATGCTGCGAGGCACAAAAATGTCTATAACAATTGCCCCCTAAAGTATGAGGCCGTTTATCGGGTGAAATGCTTTATCTAGAGGGTCCGAAGTTCATTCCAGTGCTGAGGAGTCGCCCTGTAATATAATACAATACAATACATTATTTTTCATTTTGTTTTCATGATCTAGCTGAGGCGGGCATTCCCATGCTCAGCTTTATAAATACATTTTGGTACATAGAACAGACGATCGTCTGATGGTAGACTGATAATTCTCTGCTGTAATTATCATCCTTTGAATAGGATGATCATCTGCTGCAATGATGTACATGAAAAATGCTTTTATATTTCCTGAATATATATCGCAGCCCGGATGGATGAAACTAGATCCGGGGTCTTCAAACTCGTTCGATCTTCACTCTAAGTACAAGTCGATCCATGTGAGAATTGCGCTGAAGTCGAACATGGAAATACATCGCTTGATTACCGGTCAATGATGAAAACCGTTAACAAGCGCGAGAGGAATCACCGATAATGATAATGACCCTCAAGGTACTGCAGTACAATTCACGTGGCGTGAATAAAGGACTTGGCGTCGAACGCCACGCAAAATCTTCTGGTCGAAGGTCATTGATGTATACCTGTCGCCGGAAGTGAGAAACTTGCCATTGAGGAATGCAAGCTTCAAAGTACTGATGGGGTTGTTCCTAGATCAACTTCTTGGATAATGAGCTGAAGTCGACAAGAAGCGATCCGTCAAAGGAGGGCCTTAATGAATCCCACATCAATGACACGGAACGGAGCTAATGATTTTAGTGGAGGTGAAAACAAACTGTGACATGTGATTCAGGGTGGCGATCATGAATGGATGAAGGATAATGTATGGCAGTGGATGGGACACGGTTGACACTTTCATAATGACCTCTCTTGAACATATAACGACACTGATGCGATGGATCGGTAGCATTACCCCAAAATGTGGATGGTTTGGCGAAGACCATGGTGATGAGACCGGTGAATGAAACAACCCAACCCGATGTGGTACGGAAGAAAAGTGTCATGTTCAAGAGTGACTTGCTACCATTAAACTTTGATGTTCTCCCAATTTTTCCCCAGTCATTTCTGACCAGTACCTCTTTATTTTTGTCAAGCTTGAGGAGGATAACATATGCTTGTTCTATAACCTGCCCTTCGGGCAAGCCCATCGCTATGATTTAACGAGCTTAGCGATAGGGAAACTCGTTCTCGTCTAAAGACAAGTTTGTCGCTATTTAATGAATTTAACGAGTCTAACGACAAGGACAACTCGGTCCTTTTCATTTTTAGAGAGTCTGAAAAGGTACATAAAGTCAACTCCAGAATTCCTTTTTCGTCATCTAATCCCTTAAGTCCGAAAAAGTATAAAACAATACAGAAGGGATGAATTTTCGATTGCTTTAACGAGCCGAACAAGCGCTCGATCTTTTTGTGCAATAATCCCTCAGGTCCAAAAAGATTAAAATCTAGAGGAGGGATAGCTCTTCCGGTCGTTTAACGAGCTGGAAGGCCAAAACTCGGCAAACTTTTCATATTTTACGAGTCAGGAGAAAAGAGCTCAAAGAAGACTCGTCTTTTGAGGAACGAGTGATAAACAGGGATAGCAGCAGATTCCAGGTACAGGTTGGAATTTTCCAATTACGGCAGTGTCACAAGGATGGCTAAGTGAAATCACTCTTCGCAGCTGTTCCTCAAAATGGGTAAACAAACATATGGAGATGAACGATTGGCCAAATGAAAGGATGGAGGTGAGACTGCAAGAACACGACCAAGGGCTTTAATATGGCTGTCAAAGGTTACATTTACCAAGGTTATTTACCGGGATGGGTTCATTTTTTAATGAGCTTGAATGCGCCAAAACACTGCTCAAACTTATGTTTATTTTTTAATGAGCATGAACTATGTGCTAAAACTGCTCGGAGAAAAGTTTGCATGCCCCCAGCATAATAATGCAAATCGAGGTGCATGCCCCCCAAGCTTCATTGTATCCAACTTTGTTGGTTGGAATGAAGGTTTACCTCGGGGATTTGTTTCATTTTTTTAACGAGGTTGACACAAGATAGGAACTATCCTCGGAGCCGACAAAATATCTAGGAATCTTCCGAATCCAACCAGAAGATTGGATTAGATTTCATTTTGTAGGTTTCCACCGTGGCCACTCCTTCCAGATTACTTGGAGGCGGTAGGGCGAAAGTACCCATTAAGGCAGGGTCTTTTAGGAGACCTACTCCGATATTTTGAAGCAAATGATTCCTTCCATGGATCATTGGAATGCTTCCTGTAACTTGTGAACTGTTGGGGAGAAAAGTTTGTTGGTCGACGATTGTAATTCCTTCTTGGAAGGGAAATGCAATCTTCCTGAAGTAGGTCGACACAACCGCGGCCATGGCATAGATCCAGGGCCTTCCTAGTAGGATGTTGTAATCGAGGTTTCCATCAATTACTTCAACATCAATTCCTACTGTTTTTCCCCCCAGTTCAACTTGCAAGTTACTTAAAATCCCGTATGGAGTGTATGATCGTCCATCAAATGCTTTTAACGTCGTTGACGATTTCGACAAGGGTGGTGAGCCTAAATCTTTCCAGCAACTCATCGACATAAGACATGTAGATGCCCCCTCATCAATAATTGTTCGATGAACAGTTTTGTTGAGGGCTTTCACTTGAATAAGGAAAGCTAGTTGAGCTGGTAATTGCGGGTCATATCCTTTATGATCAAAGGCCACAAGATTGGAATCCATTGGGCCAATCCCACCTATTGCTGATAATAAAGCTTGCTCTTGGGAGGGGTAATTTTGTGGTACTTCAAGTGTCGACATAGTGGACGGCGATTGGGCCAGGTCCTTTACTATATTATAATTCTGTGCTCCTTTGGCACAAGGATTAAATGTCGATTTGTGTACTACTCCCTTTGGCGACTTTATCATTGGCTCAGGAACGATGGGTGGCACAACTTCGGTCAAAGTTGTTGTTGAACTACTAGGTCGTTCATTAACCTTGTTGTTCGACAGCTTTGGATTCCCGTAATCTTTACTCCTTGTCAAAGCATTATTCTGTTGCTTCGAGGTAGACAACATAAGCACTTGGGATCCGGAAGCATTTTGATTAGCAACCAGATTTTGACTTGGATTAGGAAACGGATCAGTCAATACTGCTGGGGTTTTTGAACTCTTGAAGAGTTTCTTAACTTCAGCTATATGTGGACAATATTTCGTCCAATGATCCTCATCGCATATATTACACCCTGCCGGGGGTTTCCTTTTTCTTCCTGTCTTTTTCTTCTTGCCCCCTGGTTGCTTCAGTTGTTTGCCCTTATCGGTCGACATGGCATTTACTTCTGAGGCAAGAAGTTTTTTATTTGCATTTTGACTATAAATTTTGTGCTTGCCAATCACGTCATCGCCGGCATGAGAGTCATTGTTTGATTTAGGAGGAGGAGGAATTGAGAATTCCGGTCTAGGGGCATCAGGTATTTTGTCGTAGAGCGTGCAAGACTGAGTATAAACCAAGTCTAGATATTGCGCACGAGCTATAACTTGCTCTTCTGTTACGACTCCTCCCTTGGCCATATCTTCCGTTATGGCCGGAAGTAATGACTTTATAAACCATTCAGCTAATAGCTGATCGGGAACATATGTTTTTACCATCCTACGACGACGTCGCCATTCATGTATATGATCAGACATATGAGTGGCCGTTGTCTGTTTGAAGTTGGTAAGGAGTTCTGTTCCCGTTTCATACCTTATCGGTAATTGAAAATGGGTTAAAAAGGTTGTATCTAAGGCACTGAAGTTGTCGAACGAAGCTCTAGGCAATTCAATATACCATTTTGCCGCTGGACCCGTTAACGTCCTCTGAAAAAGGCGAAGTCTTATCGAATCATCATTCAGGGTGTTTGATGAACACCATAGATGGAATGTCATCACGTGATTCGACGGGTCTTCACCTGGATTTCCATTAAATTTAGGAATGTCTGATGGAAGTTTGTGTGGAATCGCTGGCCACCAAGGGGCATAAGCAATTGGATCATTCGTCAGTCGGTTTAGATCTGGTAATTCTAGAGTTGCTACAAAGGGCAACTGTTGATTCAGGTTAGGCGAAGCATATCCAGGATAAGATGGAATCGCCTGAGCAGTGGGTCTTTGCATTCCAGCATAATGTTGGAAACTTTGACAAGGTTGATGGGTATAACCATTATAGTATGGTTGCCCATTACTTACAAAGACTTGTTGCTCAGGTCCTTGATATGATTGCTGGAATTGCAGTTGTTGAGTTCTAACCAGCTCTGGTTGTTGGACCATTTCCTGATGCCCAATACCAGATGATTGACCAAGATGAGGAGTCACAGTACTTGTTTGATCCTGAGTCGCTCCAGATAAGGAGGCACTGACCTGAGGTTGCGATTGAGATGTCGAAACAAGAGGCTGTTGTATGGCAACCTGAGAAACTTGGGGTTGACATACAGTAGGCAGCGCTTGTACTTGCGACGCAATCACCATACCAGGTATAGTGGCAACATTCGACACAGGGTGGACTGGTTGCATAGAATATACAACTCCTGGTTGTTGAGGCAGTATTGGTATCCAACTGCTGGATGTAATTCTAGTTTGACCTGAACTTTGTTTTGAACTCACGGATGGGCATCCTCCCGGAGGAGGTAATGAAAGGGCATACTGCCCCGCATATGGTATCAATCCGGAACTCAGGGGGAAGGATTGCCCAGATTGACCTCCAAATGGATCAATTTGGCGAGTTTCAACATAAGAAATGCCAGATGATAATCCGGATGAAGAAATAGGAAATAACCATGTCGTTGTCCCTGATTGGATTCCAGCTTGTCGTTGACAATTTCCCGGGACAGATGGTATACCAGCGAACATCGTTGGAGTAGCAGCAGGAGGCTCTGCTGCAGCTGTGTCGGACGACACAGTCCTAGATGTCGACGGTTGTTCAGACATATCTAGTCTATCCAAAAGATTTCTTAGCGATTCTACAGGAACTTCCACTTGTGGTGGACTAACTTCGAAGATCAACGAGGGAAGGGTGATGATTATTCCGCTTAAAATAAATTTTTATAACGACGCTTTAGACACAACTTGCTTTTTCAGTTTTAAAGAGTCGAGAAAAAGCTAAAGATGACTCTAGTCTCCTTCGATGTATTAACGAGCCCGAAGTGACAAATGCTCGGCTGGACTTTTTCAGTTATAGAGTTTGAAAAAGGCCAAAAGAAACTGCTCTGGAGATCTAGGCAGAGGGTGTGCCAAACCTTTCGTGAAACCACAGAATACTTTTTACGGTACGGGTGGTCGATCTTCGTGAATGCTGTGTTCACTGCATCGCGATCAGTAGGGCGGCCGACACGGCTTCCTAAGGATAAAGGATAAATGCCTATAGGGGTCTCCCAATATACGCGACGGTACGCGGGAGCACAAGTCCGTATTAGTGCTATCGTCCCTCAGGAGGAATCACCCACCTTCGTAGAGATCGACAGTCACTACGTTTAACGACGCCGGAACACGTCTCTACCTAGACCTCTATTGTGAGCATTATGTTACAAAGCATTTTTAGATTCATTCAATATATTTTAAGTTGATCTTGTTTAGCAGTTTGTCTTTCAGGATCACCACGAGATGTATTGGTACAAATTCCTAAATGCAGCTAAAATGATAAGCAAGCTTTACAATCTTTTTAGCTTTGAAAATCCTAACTACTGAGGGGAGAGAAAAACATTATCTTTCCACACAGAGCACAAAGCACAAACTAATGCACTTTCTCCTAGATCAATCACGCAAACTTATCAAAAAATGCAAATGCAAGATGCATGTATTTCTTTTCTTTTCCCTTAATGTGGATGTAGACAAAAAGGAAACTGTCGTATAATTTTTGAATTCAATTTGAAGCGTGAACAAACAAGTTTTGTCTAAAATGAAAAGATGCCTTACAGGTACTTGTTTCGACACTAAAAATGTATGAACTCAAACCATAAGATGAAAAACAAACAAACTTAAACAGCCATGAACAGTAATAAAACTAGCTCTTAAGATCACCAAGACACTTTTACAGTTCAGGATCTAAGAGGCCACAGCTATACTGGTTTGCTTTTCACAATGGGAAACTGTAATTGAAGCAAGAAATACTGAAAGAACAATCACAGTTTCATCACACAACTGAGGCGGAATAATGTCAAGGAAAGTTGGTTTACAACAAGTACAAATGACAAGCAATTAGCAGCAAAACAACAGTGAAAACAGGGCCAAGACTCAGTAGGAAACCTCAGGAAGACATAGCCTAACTGGTTCAGCACAGGCTCTGGTCTGTCAAACTGACTTTCAGCGCAGTTCCCGAAGGGAGTACCTGCGCTGAAATGCAGACTGCCTGTGGACAGCCTGCACTGAGACACGAGAGTTGCGTTTACAAGGATTTCCGGGTCATAAAAAGCTCAAAAATTCACTGTTTTTACTGAAATAAAAAGCTATAGGTCAAGTACAAGCTAAGGGATGATCAAGAGGATGAAAAGCTATCACAAAGAGCACACGAGTCTTTTGTAGATCAGCTCTTCAAATCATGAATCTGCTCAGAAAATGAGCAAGAGTAGCAGGCCCTCTACTTCGCTTTTGATATAGTCAAAAGCTTTTCGATTTGGTACTCTTTGGTTCAGGAAATGAATAGCAAAGATACTACAAACACCAACAAGATACTAGGCTCCCCAGCGGAGTCGCCAGTTTGTTGTGGGGAAAAGTATCCGACTCGGAATGACCCTATCCCTACTCTAAGGGTGATAGTTCCTTAGCAACAACTGAAAGTAAAGCTTTGATATTTTCCTTTATGAAAGTACAGAGAAGGAAGAAAAGATTGACCAATCGATATCCTTCGCTTTTGTCGATCTTGTCTTCTCTCTTCGTTCCTTGCTCCCAGCTCCTTGTTCTCTTGCCGGTCCAGCTACACAAAGATCTTGCACAAACAAGAAAGGGAAACTACAAGAAACATGTACTCATAACTGATGCATGGATTAGAGTGAATCAGATATACAAGTAAATACAATACATCAAATGCAATACAAGTATATAGGAGAACATTCAAAGCTTTATTGATAGAAGTAAAAGGTTCTGAGAAGGTTACAACCATCAATGGCTCAAATCCAGCAACACCTCCCCAGCAGCAAGAAATGTCCTCTTCCCCTCTATAAAAGCAATCACCCAATAGCTCTAACTGTAAACCAACAACACTTCCTTGCTTTGCACAAAATTCCAGCCTCCCTAGACCTCATGAGAGAGCTCTATATATAGGAGATTTGGAGAAAGGATGAGTCAGCTTGAGGCTGGCATAAAGCTGACTAGTGTCCTCTCCCACTTTAGTTAATCTTCGGTTCTTGAGTCCACTTGGAGAATCTTGCTTCCACTTGGAGATCAAGACCTTCTTACTCATCATAGGGCGAATTCCATGAACCAAGTGTCAGTTTGGAAGCTTCCTGGGCAATTGACACCTTGCAGAATGACTGTGCCACTTGGCCAATCTCGCCCAGCGCAGGTAGCCTTCATTGGAGTTGACTTTTAGCGCAGGTACAAAGAGGAGCAGTTGACATTCAGCGCAGATGCTCAGTGGAGCAGCTGACATGATCCAAAAATAGCCTGTTTTTGAGTGTTTTCAGGTGGAGAAATGATGGGAAGTGCTGTGGTTTGCTGACCTTGTTCTTCTAGGGGTAAGAACAACATGTTTAGGGACTGAGGATCCCTGTAATTATTGACATTTCATGATCCATGCTGCGAGGCACAAAAATGTCTATAACATCACCCACTCTCAAATAAGGCTAGGAAAGGATGGGAATCTCTCCTCTCAAGCTTTACAAGGGAGTCCTAATTCCAGCAGCATCTACCCTTAGGAATGTTCAGCTTTCAACCTCCCCTCCCTTTGGCCCAATGCCTGTATTTATAGTACTCTAGAGGAAGTTATTCAGGTCCACCATCAATGGGATAAGCCCCTCTTTGGATGGGATAGCTCCCCTCTTGATGGGATAAGTTCCTCTTTGGTAGGGATACATGAACCATCTGGAGGCGCTTCATACACGTCAAACAAGCTTCTAGAATGCTCTAGAAATGACCACAAGTAACTTTTTGGGAGTGAAACTTGCGCCTTTTGACCTTTACAGGAGTACGCACCCATTGCTTTATAGACAGAGCGTACAAGTACGCAGGTATTGTGAACTTGGGGTGCGTACACGCAGGTAAGGTTAAGAGAAATTGCGTACCCAGAGATATATAGATTTTTAATGACTTTCTCTCTTTCTTGGAGTTTGACATGGAGAGCAGAGGTATGAGGCTTGCCAAGGAGGATAGTATGACAGTTGATGGAGCCATACTAACTGCAAATAGTCATGGTGACAAATTTTAGTGTAACAGATTGCCCCCTAAAGTGCGAAGCCTGTAGTAGATTAGGGTTTCATATTATCTAGGAAGGGTGAAGTACTTTATCATTTCAAGGATTATCTTGTGAAGATCCCAGTCGGAACCTGCAAGTATTCAACACAACATACATATATATGATCATATCATCGCTGAGGTAGGCTTTCCCATACTCAGATTGAAAACTTTAACTAATTGACTATCTACTACTCTGATACAGGAATGATTCTGCAGTACATCATAATCATAGACTTTTGTAGACACAGTATGGACGCAACCATCTGTTTATAGTTAGTCTACTATATAATGAATACAAAACTCCTCGCAGCCTGGATGGTGGAAACTAGATCAAGGGTCTTCATTTCGACTTCCCGACAGGTACGATTCTATCCATGCGAATAGATGAGTTGATGTCGAACATGGTAGAAACCACTTGATTACCAGTCAATGATGTAAACTGTTAACAAGCGTGAGAGAAACCACCAGTGATGTCAATGGTTCTCAAAGTACCCAGTACAATCCATGAGATGTGAATGAATGAGTTGATGTCGAATATTTCACGGAATCCTTCGATCGAAAGTCAATGATGTAAACTGTCGTCAAAGGTAAGAAACCTGCCATTGATGTATGCAGACTTCAAGGTACTGACGATTCCTAGGTCATCTTTCTAGATAATGTGCTGATGTCGATAGAAAGCGACCTGTTGCAGGCAAGCCCACAACACAAAATCAAAGATCAAGTTGAAGAAATGTAGCTGTAAGGACTGACTTAGGGATGGTCAAAATGGATGACGAGTATTTGCAGATGAATGTTATTGCAGGGACCTCTTGAACACATAACGACACGACAGATGGCTTGGTGACATTTGACCCAAAGTTAATACCTGGCTTAAAGACTTTCAATGTGTTTGATCAACTGTGAGGCAAAGGATTTCCCAACCCAGGTGAATGAAAAGTGTCGTGTTCAAGAGTGGTAATAAGGCTTCTTCTGAGACAAAGGATAACAAATGGGCTCATTTTTCTCTCTTTTCCCCCACCATTTCTGGCAAGTACCTCTTTATTTTTTACAAGCTTGAGGAGGATAACATATGCTTGATTATAAGCTCATCCTTCGGATGAGTCCAACTTAGTTTTGATTCGAACCCTAAGAAGGAGTGGTCTGTTCCTGTTTGTAATCGAACAGGTCCTTTACTGTGAAATTTTAACGAGTCCAGTATAGGAGAAACTCGGCATTTTTCATTTTTAGAGAGTCTGAAAAAACTTAAGAAGACTCCAGGTTGAACTTTTTCGTAAAGTTGTGTCTCCCAAGCCCGAAAAAGTATAAAATAATATTTGAGAGAACCGCTTAGTCTTGCGACCAAGGAGTACTTTCATGATTATTGCCTCTGACCTGAAAATTAAAAAGCGATCAAGGACACGTCGTTTTATTTCCAGTATCGAGTTTGAAACGACAAAAACCCGGCAATCTTTTCCTGTTTTTATGGTCAGAAAAGAGCTATAAGGGGACCGTCTTTTAATTCCGTTTTAACAAGTGTAAAAGAAACGCTTGGAAATCTTTTCATGTTTTGGGAGTCAGAAAAGGGCTTAAAAGATGACTCTGATGTTTTGGTCCGTGAAAAATGGTAATTTTCCCTGAAAGTCCTTTTGTCCTGCACAAAAACGACACATTACTCATACCTGTTTAAGATAAGCAAAAATGCATTGAGAAATATCCTTACATGGTGAAAAATAAACAAACTTAGCATTCATTTATCCAAAAAACCTATAAAAAGACCTTTTACCATGTCATTTTTACCATTTTACTGTTGAGGGAGAGAAAAGGGCTTTTGGCAAGAAACTTCCCGTGGACTTTGCGGAGAATCTGACCATCGGAATCGAGTGCATCTCTTTCAGGTATTTCACAACATCCTCCTCTTTGCTTTCATCCATTTAGAATTTCATTTTAAGCCCTAGTTTGATTTTTTGGGGGCTTTAGGGTTTTAGGATCCGCTTTTCGGGGTACGCAGGTGCCCCATGGGCAACCTGCGTACCCCGACATTTTCGTTAATGGGAAAATGGCAGGAGTACGCAGCCTACCTTCAGAATAACTGCGTACCCATGCTCTATTTTCTGAACGCGGGGTGCGTACTCCGCGCAAAGTGAATTTAAAACCCCAAATCTCAAAACTAAACCATTAATTTTTGATTCAGTGAATTCTAATGAATGTCTTCTGGTGTGTAGATTGCCCGCCATGCTTGATTGGCGCGAAAGAGAACACGAAGATGTCGATTTGGCCACAATAGATCATCAACCTTCCATTGATGCTTTGAAAGCATGTGGTCTCTACAAATACTGGGCCATACCTGGCATGAGGGCCCAGGTGCGATTCTTAGAATGGCTGGTTGAAAGGTGGAACGTTCAGGATCAATGCTTCTACATCGGAGGGCACCAGCTCGAGATAGAGCCCTCAGACATATATTTTCTCACTGGTTTGCCTAATAGGGGCGAGCAACTGACTCTGTCCGGGACTAGGCCGGGTGGCCAATCCCTTGCTAGCCTCCGGCTAGAGTGGTGGAATAATCAACACCATGAGAAAGGGATAGAAATCAAATACATATCCCTGCCTGAACTTATGGTAATTGCCTTTACAGTTACCAGACTCTGCGGCGCAGCCGCTTTGCATATTGCCACCGGGTCCCAAATGCGGATGGCGATAGATTGCTATCGAGGCACCATTTTCAATTGGTGTGACACTGTGTTGGCCAATATGAAGGGCCAACTGACTAGGGCAAAGAACGGGCAATTAAAGACCTTTGGGTATGGGCCTCTAGTTGTGAGCTTTGCCCTAGAGAGGGTTTCGATGCTGATCCCACAACATCTCACTGTTGCAGCTGGGCCTCCTCGGGAGCCAAAGTTGATGCGATGGGTTGCGGTGATGGCTCGACATCCTGATGAGGGAGCGAGAGTTGTTTGATTTCCTGCGGGTTACTTTCACTGGTTGGAGGACCAGGTCTTTGCGATCCAGGATTTTCCTTATGTCAGAGTATATTTTCGTGGTGATCCAGATATGGTTCTTCCACAGGGAGAACAATGGGATGACAGAGGTACTTCATTTTTGACATGTTTTTAAATTATTTACTTTTTGTTTATTTTTTATATCGTCTCAAAACTGATAGTGACAATTTTCAAAATGCAGATGTAGGTCCACAGCATCCGGCCAATCTCCGGCCATTCGAGAGAAGAGTACCAGTTGCACCAGCACCGGCCCCACAGTATGCGGCCGCAGAGACCTTAGCCGAGTTGGAACAGGACCTAGAGCGTCTCACGGCGGACATACCAGAGACGACTATAGACGGTATTCCTATCCGACTTCAGCGCTATGTGGTCGCAGTCCTAGGACCTTTCAGGAGGTTCCTGTGTAGGGTAGCGTGGGCAGTGGTATCGTATAGAGAGCACCACCAGTGATTGGCTAGTTACTTTTTGTAGACACACGTGACATTTTTGGTTTTTGGTACTTATCATTTTTGCCGATCAACCTATGATCGAAGACGATGTATATTTTTTGACACACTCCTATATATATATATATATATCATTATTACCGGCTTATCTTGTTAAACATGTATGATGAAATGTTTTTAAATTTACATTTATAATTATCGCAAATGTCTGTCTAACATTCGAGAAGCAATTTCATCTGCTAATGTATTTAATGAACTTGGAATATGCTGATATTCAATGTAATCAAATTCACGTTCCAAGAGGCGCACTCTAAAAAATAACCTTAATAACACTCGATTTCTAATGGCATATACTCTATTAAGCTATAATACAACGAGCTCAAAATCTAACCTCACTATCAAACTCCGAATCCCAAACGAAATAGATTCAGATAATAACTCAATCACTGCACTGTATTCTGCAATGTTGTTTGTTGTTTGACCGAGGCTCACCCCATGCATAGAGACTAACTCGTCAGAGGGCGAATAGATAACCCAAGCTGCGGAAGAGATATTCCGTGTACTACGACAAGCACCATCAGCAAATCCAATATACGTTTGGAGAGGCGTCGACATCTGCAATATCAAGAGTAAAACCAAGATAAGCTAGAATAACGACGAAAAACACACTCTCTAAGCTAAGCACACTGTCTATACTAAAAAACACACCAGCTAAAAAGAAAAACTAACCTAACTAAATCTCCATACCCATCATTTAAGCATAATACCTCTTTAGGTAAAGTCCATTTCTGGGCTTACCCAAAGAGTCCCCATCAAAATCTACCAGCTCATAGGCCCCTTTTGCTAGCTTTCGCTTGACAAGGTAGGGCCCATGCCACATAGGAACAAATTTTCTAGCACCTAATTTATCGTTAGCTTGATCATATAATAGTACTAGGTCTCCTTCCGAAAAATTACGAGGGGTCACGTTGCGATCATACTGAGCTTTCATCCTTTTTGCGTGAGTCTCGATTGCCAATGCAGCATCACGTCAAGTCTCATCTAATTTAGCTAAGTATAATAGATGCTTCTCCTCTTCCGAAGTATCTGGAAGTAATTCGATAGCCATTTGAAGTGATGGGATTTCGCATTCAATGGGCAACACTACTTCCAAACCATAAACTAGTTGGAAAGGAGTGAACCCTGTTGATGTTTTCACTGAGGTTCGGTATGCCCAAAGTGCTGAAAATAACATGTTGTGCCAATTCGACCGATGAATACCAATGATTCATCGGATCATGATAACTAGAACTTTGTTGATGGACTCAACCAAACCGTTTGCTTGGGGATAATAAGGAGTGGAACTATCATGACGTAAACCAAGCTGTCCTGTAAGTTCTGTCATCATAATGTTTCGAAAATGGCGCCCATGGTCAGTGATTATCGCTTGTGGGACACCAAACCTAGCAATAATATGATTGAATACGAAAATCGCAGCTGTCTTGCCGTTTGCCTCGAATGTAGGCATCGCCTCGGCCCACTTAGTAAAATAATCAACCGCAAGGATGATATACGCATGCCCCCCGGCCGAGTGAGGGTTACATGTAATAAAATCGATACCCCATTTAGCAAAAGGACCAACGACAATTATAGGGTGGAGAGGAGCAGGTGGTGCATGCATCTTGCGATCAAACACTTGACAGTTGTGGCATTTTCGGACCGCAATGATACAATCTTTAAACATGGACGGCCAGAAGTAGCCAGCACGCAACACCTTCTGGGCTGTGGCATACCCAGACATATGACCGCCACATGCTCCAGAATGACAATCATTCATAACCCTTTCTGCCTCTTCATGAGTTAAGCAACGATGAAAAACCAAGTCTGCCCCACGACGATAAAGAGTATCTCCAATAATTTTGTACTGTTGGGATTGGAATCGAATTTTCCGACGTTCTGACTTTGAAGCTTCGGGCCGAAAGGATTGGGTTTGGAGATAGATGATTATACCCCCATACCACGGATCTAAAGTGCTGATGAGAAACAGAGATTCGTATGCAATGGGTTCCTCTGCCACAGTTTCCGTGTCAGCACGCGGGAAGTCACACATCAACTCTGCAAAAACTAAAGATTTCTTAGACTTAGAGTTTTCAAACTCTAAGTCGAACTCTTGCAAGATAACAATCCATTTAGAGTACTTGCCCCCTAGCAATTGTTTAGTCAAAATGTAAATCATAGGGTTGCAATCCGAAATGACTGTAGTTTTACGGAGAAGAATGTAATGACGAAAACGTTGGATAGCCTGAACAGTTGCCAAGGCTAATTTCTCCACATGCGAATATTTTAGCTCAGTGGGATTTAATGTCCTACTAAGATAATAGATCACATGTTCTGTTTCGAATTCATCTTCCTGTACTAAGACCATTCCAATGGTGGAATGAGTGGCGGCGAGGTACAAAAAGTAATCCTAGTTGTAGTTGGGAGGATGCAGCAACGGTGCATGGGTCAACGCGTGCTTTAGCGCATCAAAACATTTCTGAGCTATCTCGTCCCAAGAAAATTGAGCATTTTGTTTCAACAACCGGGTAAAACACTTGGTAATCTCGGCGTAGTTAGGAATGAATCGGCGTAAAGAGTTTTCTTTCCCTTGCAAACTTTGGAGTTGGTGCAAACTCGAAGGAGGAGGCAATTTGATGATAGCTTCGACCTTCGAGGGGTTGACGCGAATGCCGACTTTTGAAACTACAAATCCCAGCAATCGTCCCACTTAGATGCAGAAGACACATTTGTGTGGGTTCAACCGTACACGATAATGCCTACACCTCAGAAAAATTGCTCGTAAATGGATAAGGTGATCAGTTCGACGTAAGGAGTGAGCGGGCAAATCATCGAGATACGGTTGCACAATGTGCTTGATGTCATGAAACGCATAAGACATTGCCCTTTGGAAAGTGGCTCCAGCATTCTTAAGCCCAAAAGGTAATTTTCAATAAGCAAATGTCCCCCATGGACAAATGAAAGCCGTTTTTGGTTGATCGGCAGGTAGAATATTGATTTGGTTGTAACCGGAAAAACCGTCCATAAAGGAAAATATTTCACTACCGGCACAATCATCAATTATTTGATCGATATAGGGTGTTGGATAGTTGTCCTTGGGACAAGCACGATTGATATCCCTATAGTCGATACATATTCTTATTGTTCCCTGCTTTTTGTTAACCGGAACAATATTCGATACCTAATCCGTTAACGGAATCGGATAAATGAAACCTGCTTTCAACAGCTTCTCAACTTCTGCTTTAATCGCAGCCGCTTTCCGAGGGTGTATCTGACGTAGACGTTGCCGAACAGGTTTAGCGTCCGGGTAAGTCTTGATCTCATGAACAACAATGGAGGGATCAATTCCTGGCATTTCCTCATAGGACCAGGCAAACACGTCGCGGAATTCTTGAAATAGGGCCTTGTATATTTGAATTTCGTCATCTGAACACGAGGCACCTATATGAATGTGTTCAACAATTCCAGGCTTCACTGAAATGTCAATGGGAATAGTGTGAGAAACTTTTCCCAAATTCAGCTCTGAATCAGGATGTTTTATTGGACTCTGAGCGCTTGACATATTCAGCTGTAAAGATTGATGAGAAATCGTTTTCAAAATGATCATCCTCAGGTAAAAACGAAGATCTATGATGGAGATCTTCCCATGGTAAATCGTCTACACATAGGACTTCACAAAGTTGTTCATCAGATGACACAACTTCGGGAAACGTTATTAACTCCGAGGTTGATGCGAAAAGGGATTCCTCATGGACCACATTCATTTGGTCGATTTGGGTTGAACTTGGGTCGGAAAAAGACTGCACAGCTTCATAAGCAATTTCATATGGACTCAAAGGCATTGCATCACCGAATGAGTCTATCTCAGATTCAGATGGGACAATCCAAGGATCATCGTAAATAATAGTATCTGACGTAATCATATAATGAATGCGAATGAAGGGTCTGCGTTGATTGGAGGAAAAGGAAAAGTTCCTAGTAAACCAGAATCTTTAACTAATCCTACGCCAACATCCTTATAAGGGATAGTCGTTTTACCAATATGCTGGATACTCTCAGAAGAGGCTGGGTCGGATGAGAAATAAGCCAGCTGGTCTATTGTCACGATTTTGCCATTGTGTGGAAACTTTATTACTCTGAAGACTGATGAAACGACCGCTGTCATAGCGTAAGACCAACTTCGACCCAAGAGAAGGTTGTAGTCTAGAGGGGCATCAACCACCTCCACATCTAGACTAACGGTTTTTCCTTCAACCCCTATAGGCAAATCCTATAAAATGCCAAACGGATGGAACCCACGGCCATCACAGGCCTTAAGAATTGTCAGGGATTGGTTCAGCGAAGGAGAACCAAGCGATCTCCAACACTGAATCGACATAATACACGTGGAAGCTCCTTCATCAATTACAGTCCGATGAATAGGCCTGTTTTTGAATATCACTGGAATCTGGAAAGCCATCTGATGAGGGAGACGCGGTGTACTATTTTCTAGATCAAAGATTATCAGGTTCGGGTCCTGAACATCAACAGCTCCTATAGCCGACAAAAGTAATTTTCGCTATGCTGGGCATGATTGCAACACTTCTAAAGCTGACATTGCTGAGGGTGAAACAACTAAATCCTCAACAATGTTGTAATTCTGAGCTGCTCTCGCATGTGGATTGAAAGCAGACCTTCGAAGTACACCCTTGGCGGGCGGTTTTATTACTAAGTCAGGGTTAGGTTTCTCGATCTGTAGTGGATCGGAACCGGGAGCTGAGGTTGATGGATTTGAACGAGAAGATTCTGCTTCTTTCGATCCATCAACAGGACTTTTACTACCATAATCTTGCGATTGAGTCGCAATCCTTACATGAGACATCATCAATATGGGTTCTTCAGTGGCACTCGAGGAAGAACCTATCATCTTACTCTCCTGCTTTGGAAATGGATCTTTCAAAACAACAGAAGTTGAGGAACCTTTGACGATTTTCACAACCTCAGCCCGATGGGGGCAATCTCTTGTAAAATGATCCTCTTCACAAATTAGACAAGGATATCGAGGTTTGTGCTTTTCGTCATTGGATTCCGACTTTTCTGTTTTCTCCTTTGGAGTCTTGTCTGCTTTATTCTTCTTCTTACCCTTATTCTTCCCACCGTTTTTTGATTTAGCCGTAGATGACTCTACAGTGTGAATATCGGCGGAAATTTCAGGAGAAGACTCTCCTTTCGGGGAATCTGGTAAGGTTATAATAGGCGAAGAATTCTTTGAAGATTTCTTCTTGCTTTTAGTATTTACCGTACCAATCATGCCATCAGCAGCATGAGATCCTGAAGGAGCAGCAGCGATTTGATTTTACTTTGGAAGATCTGGGATCTTTTCGTGTAACGTACCTGACTGAGTATAAACTAAGTCAAGGTACTGCGCTTGAGAAATTACTTGCTCCTCAGTAACTACTCCGGCCTTAGCTACATCTTCAGTAATCTTTGGTAATAATGATTTAACAAACCATTCAGCTAAGATTTGGTTCGGGATAAAAACTTTCACTAATCGCCGTCGACGTCTCCATTCATGTATATGATCGGAAATATAAGTGGACGTTGACTGTTTTAATGAAGTTAGTAGCTCTGTGCCATTATCATATCTGACCGACAACTGAAAATGAGTTAGGAACGAGGTAGCTAACTGACTAAAATTGTAAAAAGAGGCCCGTGGTAACTCAATGTACCACTTGGCCGCGAGACCAATGAGCGTACGTTGGAAAAGACGTAAGCGGATCGAATCATCCGAGATGGAATTTGAAGCACACCAGAGGTGGTAAGTCATCACATGATTGGAGGGATCCTCTCCAGACTTACCTTCGAACTTGGGTATATCACTGGGCAACTTATTTGGCATTGGCGGACAAAACGGAAGATAATTTATTGGATCGTTCGTTAGGCGCGACAAGTCTGGTAAATTCAAAGTTACGATAAACGGTAATTGCCGATTAGGATCCCTAAAACTCTGGGACACAAGACCACTCCCAGGAGGAGGATATCTAGGATAACTTGGAATAGGTATCGCATTCAAGATATTGTATCCTCCTGGAAAACCAGGATTAACCGGACCGTACTGGGGTTGCTGATAAGTGTACCCAGGATACGGTTGATACTGGTAAACCGGCTGTTGGACAGCAGGCCCGTATTGGTACTGTCCTTGGTACGGTTAATAAGCAAATTGTGGTTGACTAGTGACAACCGTACTTAAACCAGGTTGTCCTACAGGCATCTGAACCGTAGTTTGAATCGTAGATCCAGACAATGGTAAAGATGTCTGAGGAGTAGTTGCAGAGACAGTAGAAACTGGAGCTGTCGATACTCCAAAAGCAAGTGTGGTGGAAGGAGCAGATGTTGCGGTAGTTGCAGCAGCCGTTTGAGATGGAGTACTAGGTGCAATTGGCGGCTGAGTAGCTACCAAAGTTACAGAAGTTTGAACATTAGACTGGACTGGTTGCTGGGATGGACCAGCAACTAAGGGTTGTCCAGCTTGAGATGACAACTGTACACTTGGCTGCAACACCTGTTGAACTTGCGATGGATCCCACACTATGTTCATTCTGGAGTATTGACCCATGACAGGTTGAGGATATTGAGATCCATAACCGGATTGAGGGTAGGATTGATAACTGAAAGGCACAGTTCCCGTACCTTGAACATATGATTGACCTTGAGGTGGTTGATAACCTTGACTCGAGTATTGACTTTGAGGTTGATAACCTTGAGGTAAATACTGATAGTGGGGTTGACCTTGACCTTGAGGTTGATACCCTTGAGGTAAATACTGATACTGAGGTTGACCCTGGGGTACATATTGAGGCTGGGGTTGACCTTGAGGAATGTATTGTACTATGGGTACATACTGTCCTTGAGGTTGCCCCCCAGACGCAATCTGTATACCTTGAGGTTGCCCCCCAGGCGGTAATTGACCACTTTGAGGTTGAGAACTGGGAACTGAACCTGACATCATGTAAATGTCTCCTACACCCAACAGTTTATTACCATTGTTTCCAGCTAATAACCCATGTTCAATGGGTTGAGGAGATGCTCCCGCAAAAGTACCAGAAAGTGACTGATACCCAGAGGGAACAGAAGGACCACCATACAAGAAAGATTCAGGAGATTGAGTGAACACGGACGACTGACCAGACATATTTGCAGGAGTATAAATACCTTTAGGTGGAAAAGGAGTACGAGGTGGAGAAAAACTTATCCTTGAGTTGTCTAAATAATTGGTTAACGAAAGGTACCAAGTAGTACTTCTAGGAGGACTGTAAAAGATAGATTCACGCTCCCTTAGATCAATAGTAGGTTGATCTTCAAGGATAGATACGCCAAATTCTTCCTCTGGAGCAAGTTCTTCAATAGCTATCAAACCAGCAGGAAGATTTTCGGTGATGACTCTTTCTACCCTAGGTGAATCAGGTGCACTAGAAGTTGGAGTAATAGGTTAAGATATTTCAGGTTCTTCGCCTATATCACTAGTATATGAAAAACTACCAGCAAGCTCAGAAACTGCAACAACTTCGGGATTATAACCTGTTTCTAGACCTTGGTAATCTGGATGGACTACCAACGACGATTCTCCTTCTTCAGGTGAACCTACTTTACTGCCACTAGGAGTTACAAGGACCTTCAAACCTTCGTAATGACTCGGGACCTCTCCAGGAGGTTCGCCCCGCAATCTATGGGACTTCCTCAACAAATCGGCCGCGGTAACAATCTCAGGAGACTTGCCCCGAAGTCTACGGGACTGTCTCGGTAATTCAGCCACAGTTAAAAACTTTTAACTACTGCACACGCAAACAAAGTAAAATCTCAAAGAAAACCACCTAAAGACTTTAAAGAACCAAAAAAAATTGAAACACACGCCTAAAGAATCTAGGGCATCAAACCATACACAAACAGTAGCCTTCCGGACCGAAAACACTAGTTGGAGATGAAACCCAACATCGCCGAATTCAGTACTGAAGTGGTGGGTGGAACAGTTACCCCGGCAACCTACTTAATGAATAGACCGGCACAAGTTCCTCCACTTTAACCCTCTTGAGTGAAGTAAACCCCCCAGAAAATCTAAGTGAGTCTAGCCGACATCTGCTCCAGGTACAGTGGGATCTTCCCTCCACCGTCACCTCGGTAGAATCCTAAAGGTAATGGTCACTAAGGTTACCAACAGCAACAAATGCACCTGGGGGAACAGTCTACGCTCCGACAGCACGCAAGGGCAGAGTATCAAGCTCAATCCCCTTGTTGTCTCCTTGACAATAATCCAAGGTTTACCGACAAGTGACCCCTGGCTCCTCGACAATGGTTAATACGAGGTTTACCATTTGTAATACGTGCGTGTCTGGCGTCGTTCCCAACGAGGGAGGATTGATCCCCTCACTGGTTCGGACACGAGCTCGTGCTTCTCCTTTAAGAGGAGATTTCCAGAGTATAAATGAAACAATTGGATTTATCCTACCACAAGATGAGCTACTTGTTTGGTCTTGCTGCCTTGGAGAGTTAATTACTCTCCTACTCTTAGACACTAGCCTGATCTATATTGGTGTTTCAGATCCCTAGTAAATAAAAGTTACTAAGTTGATTTTACTTTAAGCGTTAATTTTTATGGCTTTTCTTTAAGACAAAAGGTAGTGGAGATGAAACCGATGGTGTGTAGACTCGACCGAAATCCACTAAAAAGATGCACTTAGGATGATTTATACTAATTTTTCTTTTTAAATGAATTCCCTAGCTAAGAGAGTTGGAGAATGCAAACTTGATATAAAGACAACTTTCTTGGAAATGAAAAACAAAGAAACAAACTCTTTATCTTTTCAAAAAATACGACACATGACCACTAATCACTTCACGAAAGTTCCTTTTTCTTTCAAAGACTCAAATGCTACCCAAGCAAACTTTCCTTCAAAAGATGTTTTTTGTATTTTTTCCCTAATTAATAAAACATGTAAAACTTACTTTAACAAAAATCAAAGTTAAAAAAGCTATGGCAACCAAATCAAATCACTCAAAAGCAAATCTAAGAGAAAAGCACCTAAAAGTAAATCTAACGAGTCAAAAGCTTACTAAAGATGATTCCTGGATGTTTTACTCAGTCAAAATGTAACTAAGGACTAGTTAATGTAGAACCAAAAACCAGTCAAAAACAAAAATCAAAATCTTTTGTTCTTTTCTCAAGAATAAAATTCAAAGTTCAAATAACAAAATTTTTCGAGATTCGCAAAGAGAAGACGCAAAGGTAGGTCTCTCACAAGGGTGAATTCTATGACAGGCCTGACTCCTAAGAGGATTGAACAAAACCAAGGAGATCCAAAGTTTGACAACCTCTAACGCCAAAGTCACTACAGGACCAGTTAAAAATCAAACCCTAAGGCAAAACCTCTATGAATTTCACTAAAACTCTCGACATTGACGAAACAAGCTTAGGTGAAGATTTATGGCAAAAAACCAGTGGATCTGGGCAGAAAAAACAAATTAAAAACAAAATCTAAAAGACAAAAAGAAGAAAATTGAAATTTTCTTAATTTTGACAGGGGTACGCAGGCGACCTATTTGCACAGGTGCGGGTACGCTCTGTGCACAAAGCTACTTCTAGCAAAACAAAGAAAAACTAAAATCTAATTTAACCCTAAGCTAGCCCACCCAAATACACAGTCAGACAGCCAAAAACCAGAAAACAAACAACTTTTCTCAGATCAAAATTTCATACAAAGGAAAAAACATTCACATCAATGGATTCCCTAGCGGAGTCGCCATTTTGTCATGCGGAAAGAGTCGTTAGTGCGGACACAACTGACCTCCCTAGAAGAAAAAGCTTTCTAGTGACAAACAAGACAAATAAACACTACCTTTCTCTAAACATGCATTGAAAATACAAGTAATCAGGGGATCTTAACATACCTTTAGTCCAACGCTTTGTAGTAGTCCAGCCTCGCCGATCCAGATGAGCTCCTCCTTCTCTTCGAAACCTGCATTCACTAACAAGCCAGAAGATTAAAAAGCACTTGATAAACTCATAAAACAACACATATCTATCATACAGACCAAGGAGTATATGAAACAAACCATGAATAACAATCTGTTGATAAAAATAAGTTCATTTGTATTAAGAGGTAACAAAAGGAACCATTACAACCTGAGCCTTGGTGTTGTGCAAGTCCCTCCTAGGGTCTAGCAAGAGTTTTCCTTTACTTTGATCAGCTCACCCACTCTCAAATAAGGCTAGGAAAGGATGGGAATCTCTCCTCTCAAGCTTTACAAGGGAGTCCTAATTCCAGCAGCATCTACCCTTAGGAATGTTCAGCTTTCAACCTCCCCTCCCTTTGGCCCAATGCCTGTATTTATAGTGCTCTAGAGGAAGTTATTCAGGTCCACCATCAATGGGATAAGCCCCTCTTTGGATGGGATAGCTCCCCTCTTGATGGGATAAGTTCCTCTTTGGTAGGGATACATGAACCATCTGGAGGCGCTTCATACACGTCAAACAAGCTTCTAGAATGCTCTAGAAATGACCACAAGTAACTTTTTGGGAGTGAAACTTGCGCCTTTTGACCTTTACAGGAGTACGCACCCATTGCTTTATAGACAGAGCGTACAAGTACGCAGGTATTGTGAACTTGGGGTGCGTACACGTAGGTAAGGTTAAGAGAAACTGCGTACCTAGAGATATATAGATTTTTAATGACTTTCTCTCTTTCTTGGAGTTTGACATGGAGAGCAGAGGTATGAGGCTTGCCAAGGAGGATAGTATGACAGTTGATGGAGCCATACTAACTGCAAATAGTCATGGTGACAAATTTTAGTGTAACACTGGTGATAACCAAACTTCAAGTCAATCTTGCTGAAATACTTGGCCCCCTTGAGCTGGTCCAGAAGGTCATAAATTCGTGGGATTGGATACTTATTCTAGAAAATGATCTTGTTCAATGCCCAATAGTCAATACAGAGTCTCCAGGTGCCCTGATGTTCCCTTTCTGCAACAACTTCTGAATGTGCCTCTTGATTTTATCGTTCTCTAGAACATAACATTGATAGACCGGTCCATTGGTAGCGACGTGCCCAAGGTGAGATCGATGGAGTGTTTGACCTGACAGTGTATAGGCACCCCTGTGGGTGAGGTGAATATGTTCCTTTACTCCTCCACAACCTTGTCTATCTGCTACTGTCATCCGGAGGAGCCCTGTCTAGAGGCCATGCCACAATCTTCTTCTTCCCCTGAGAGCGAATCATAGGGAAAATAAATTTATTGGTCTAGGAAATGATATAACTTCATTGCTTCATAGTGATCAAAGAAATTATAGTAGGCAGTGCTACCTCCGGTATCCTATACAACTTATTTCCCAAAGTAATAATAATAGTGCGAGGCATAGACTCATACACAACATGCCACTTCCACAAGTATGGTTGGCCTAATAATAAATCAAAAACTTCATGAGGAGAAACATTACACAATGCCTCATCTGTGAAGGGCTTGATGTTGTAGGGAAGGCAACACTGTTGGCTGACGCAGAGATATCACCCTTGGTGAAGCCACCCCATGGTGTATGGTTGCAGGTCTGGTGTGGTTGGTAGGCCCAACTACTTCATGACCTCTGCTGAAATGAGGTTCTTTTGGCTCCTACTATCGATAATGCACTGCAGTGGAGAATCCTTTACCCACATTTGTGAGTGGAAGAGTCACTCCCCCTCCTTTGGATCTTCGGGCTCATCCTTCTAGATCTTGGCGGTGGAAATAGTGGCACTAGGCTCTACATTAATAATCTTCTTCCCTTTTTCATTCCCCTTGCTGGTTTCTGACTCAGAGTTGGAATGTGCATCTGATTTGGAAGCCTTAAGATAGGCCACCAGTGATTTCTTGGCTTGACACTCACTTGTGTTGTGAGTGGGGCTTTTATGGAACTCTAACAATTTCCCTATATCCTTCTTTGTCTTCGTCGTGTTATTATTTTCTTACAGCTTTGGCGAGTTGTATTGGGTCACCCTGCCTTGGATTTTCCCTTTGTTCTGTGGTTTGGGGGTGCCTTTCCCTTGCTTTAGTTTTGTAGATCCAAAGTATCGATTCTTCTATTTAAATTTATGCTCGATTTTGATAGTGTATCGATGGGCGGCACTAAGTGAGAATATGTCCAAGAACTCAATCTCATCCTGGATGTAATTGTGTAGGAAACTACGGTACTTGAGTACCAAATTCCCCTCAGAATCCTTGATACCCAACTTCGTGCGAAGGGTATGGAAAACATTTGTGAAATCTGACACATATTGGTCCCTTCCTTGCCATAGTGTGGTCCACTTTATGTATTTATCTTCATAGCTCCCGAAAGGGTTATATTATTCCTTTATGGCATCTCATAAAGAAGTCCAAGTGGGTGTGGCTAAAAACAGTGAGGATTCCCTCTCATCCTTTTGTTCATAGTAGGCTTCCCACTAGTCTTTGACATGTGGGGTGACTTTGAGGAGTGCAAAAGTAATATTTTCCCGATTGGAAAAGTCATGAATTGAAAAATATACTTCCAACTGATTTAACCATCTATCTATGGCATTTGCATCTATCTAACCTTAAAATATGGTAATGTCAAAGTTAACTTGTACCTTAAAAGGAGTGGCGCCTATAAATTGGATACTAGATTGAAAATGCATCCCCTGTGGATAGCCACCAAAGGATATGGGCAAAGCTATCCATCATCGTGTTCCTTTGTCGCTCGAGGGCTTCCTCGAGAAATATTTTGAAAGGATCTCTTTCCCCCTCATATTTATTTTCTTCCGCCATGCAAGGCCATCGTGGTTTGCGATGCCAGTCTTGCAAAGGTTCAACTAGTTCGAGCCCTAACTCCTTATACCCTGACCTTGTTGGGGACATGCAAAGAAAAACAGAGAAAGAGTAGACCGCTCTAATATAAATGATCCAAACTTATGTAAAAACGCAACAAAATACAAATATATACATAAAACAGAGATGCAACAGAAATAAAACTTCATTTCATTAATATCAAAGAACTGAAATATGTTTACATACAGAAATGGAAATAAACTAGATCGGGCGATGGTAGCTTATCTCTGAGAAGATATGTGGTGGCTACATGCCTCTGAACTATGTTACAAATAGGCTCAAAGGCCTATGTATTATTGAGAAATAAAGGAAAACCCTAAACATTCAAAAACCTAACCCTAGGAGATGAAGCGCCAAAACTGTGGGCCCCGTTTGGGTAAATTGGTACATCAACTTCCCGCGGTCATAACATTGGCATACGATCTCCATTTGACTATCATAATATCTCGTTTCAAATATCTTAAAGAGAAGGATGAAAAAAGACTAATAAATAAGAATGAAACTTTTCTGGTATCTCTATTTTCCCTAAAAACGTCTTTTAGCCCCTCAAAATGGCTATAGAAGTTTAGTACCCGAAAAACTGCCAAAAATAGTAAGTTGTGCTACAATTAAGGAAACTGAAAAAAAACAATAGTGGGGGTCCAAGTGGACTAGGTAGGTGGCCACCAATATCCACCAAGATCACCCAAATCCTAGACCAAGTCCTTCTCCAAGTACCAAGTCATTCCTTGAGGAAGTCCTTCCAGATAGATCAAATCAAAAAGGCTTAATATTGCTTCAACCAACTTGCAGCTTCAACTTCATCCCCAACTTCGACCCTGCGATTTTGACCTGCAACTTTAGCCCGCAACTTCAGCCCTGAAGCTGCTGTAGAAACCCTAATTCAACTCTTTAGGAGATATTACTTTGAGCAAGACAAATCCTTCGAAGGTCAACGAGGTCAAAACATAATATTTGGTCTTCCAACAACTTGATATTGCAATTCGATCTCCTACAATTTGGACCTTTCTTGAAGTTTTAGAAATCTTATATTTCACATGTGTGAGAGAGATAGAGCCCAAAAGTAAACTTTCTTCCTTTTACTTTAATTCTCCTTGTCTTCTAGACCTCAGCTCTTCCTTTCTTGCTTCTCCCAACTTCAAATCATACTTCTTCTTGAGAGATCAAAATTGTGAGTAAGTGTTAAATGAGGTTGAATCTGCTTCTATTTGTAGCCTTTCCAAGGGGTCGAATTCCCTCCTTTAGTGTTGTGGGGAAAAGTATCCGATGCGGATGACACTAACCCTTTCTAAAGGTGACAGACTTTAGCAACAACTGAATGATAAAGTTTTCATGTTCCACTTTATGAAAGCACAGAGAGAATGGAAAGAGGGTCAACCAACCTGGTGTCTTGCGCTTAGTCGATCCTTGTCCTTCTCACTTTGTATCCTGTTCCCAGCTCTTTGCTCTCCAAGCCGATCCAGCTACACACAGAATCTGCACAACAAAAGGGAGCAAACTACGAGATACAAGCAATCATAATTGAAGCATGGATTAGGTTGCATCAAATATACATGTAAACACAAAAGCATCTATGTAAAACAAGTATATAGAAGAACATGCAAACTTTATTGATAGAAAGTAACAGGGTTCCAGAGGAAGTTACAACCAATGATGTTGGCTCCAATCCAGCAGCACCTCCTCGGCAACAAGAACTCTCTTCTTCACCTCTAGTAAAACAATCACCCAATAATCCTGGCAGTATACCAACAGCACCTCCTTGCTTATACAAAATTCCAGCCTCTATAGACCTCATAGAAGAGCTCTATATATAGGAGAGAAGAGAAAAGGATGAGTCAGCTTGAGACTGACATGAAGCTGCCTTGTGTCCTCTCCATCTCCAGTTAATCTTTAGTTCCTGTGTCCACTTGGAGATCCTTGCTTACACATGGTGATCAAGTACCTCTTACTCATCACAGGGCGAATCTCATGACCCAAGTGTCAGTTTGGAAGCTTCCTGGGCAACTGACACCTTGCAGGATGACTGTGCCACTTGGCCAATCTCGCCCAGCGCAGGTAGCCTTCATTGTTTTTGACTTCCAGCGCAGGTACAGAGTGGGACAGTTGCAATACAGCGCAGAAGCTCAGTTAAGCAGCTGACATGATCCAAAATAAGCCTGTTCTGAAGTGTTTTCAGGTGGAGAACTGATTGGGAGTGCTGTTGATTGATGACCTTGTTCTTTTAGGGGTAAGAACAACATGTTTAGGGACTGAGGATCCCTGTAATTATCGACATTCCCTGCTCCTTGACGCGAGGCACAAAAATGTCTATAACAGTTGCCCCCTAAAGTATGAGGCCGTTAATCGGGTGAAATGCTTTAGCTAGAGGGTCCGAAGTTCGTTCCAGTGCTGAGGAGAGTGCCCTGTAATACAATACAATACAATACATTATCTTTCATTCATCATTATTCTCATGATCTAGCTGAGGCGGGCATTCCCATGCTCAGCTTTCTATAAATACATTTTGGTACATATGACAGACGATCGTCTGGAGACAGACTGATAATCTTCCGCTAAAATTATCATCCTTTGAGGAGGATGATCATCTGCTGTAATGATGTACATGGCAAATGCTTTTATATTTCCTGAATATATATCGCAGCCCGGATGGATGAAACTAGATCCGGGGTCTTCAAACTCGCTCGATCTTCACTCTACGTACAAGTCGATCCATGTGAGAATTACGCTGAAGTCGAACATGGAAAGACATCGCTTGATTACCGGTCAATAATGAAAACCGTTAACAAGCGCGAGAGGAATCACCAATAATGACGATGACCCTCAAGGTACGGCAGTACAATTCACGTGGCGTGAATAAAGGACTTGGCGTCGAACGCCACGCAAAATCTTCTGGTCGAAGGTCATTGATGTATACCTGTCGCCGGAAGTGAGAAATTTGCCATTGAGGCATGCAAGCTTCAAAGTACTGATGGGGGTGTTCCTAGATCGACTTCTTGGATAATGAGCTGATGTCGACAAGAAGCGATCCGTCAAAGGAGGGCCTTAATGAATCCCACATCAATGACACGGAACGGAGCTAATGATTTAGTGGAGGTGGAAACAAACTGTGACATATGATTCAGGGTGGCGATCATGAAATGGATGAAGGATAATGTATGGTAGTGGATGGGACACGGTTGACACTTTCTGAATGACCCCTCTTGAACATATAACGACACTGATGCGATGGATCGGTAGCACTACCCCGAATGGATGGTGTGGCGAGGACCATGGTGATGAAACCGGTGAATGAGACAACCCAACCCGATGTGATACGGAAGAAAAGTGTCATGTTCAAGAGTGACTTGCTACCTCTAAACTTTGATGTTCTCCTAATTTTTCCCCAGTCATTTCTGACCAGTACCTCTTTATTTTTGTCAAGCTTGAGAAGGATAACATATGCTTGTTCTATAACCTGCCCTTCGGGCAAGCCCATCGCTAAGATTTAACGAGCCTAGCGATAGGGAAACTCGTTCTCGTCTAAAGACAAGTTTGTCGCTATTTAATCATTTTAACGAGTCTAACGACAAAGAAAACTCGGTCCTTTTCATTTTTAGAGAGTCTGAAAAGGTACAGAAAGTCAACTCCATAATTCCTTTTTCGTCAGCTAATCCCTTAAGTCCGAAAAAGTATAAAACAATATAGAAGGGATGGCTATTCGGTACTTTTACGAGCCGAACAAGACAAGCGCTCGATCTTTTTGTGTAATAATCCCTCAGGTCCAAAAAGATTAAAATCTAGAGGAGGGATAGCTTTCGGTCTTTTATCGAGCTAGAAGGCCAAAACTCGGCAAACTTTTCATATTTTACGAGTCAGTGAAAAGAGCTCAAAGAAGACTCGTCTTTTGAGGAACGAGTGATAAACAAGGATAGCAATTGATTCCAGGTACAAATTGGAATTTTCCAATCATGGTAGTGTTACAAGGAGGGCTAGGTGAAATCACTCTTCGCAGCTGTTCCTCAAAATAGGTAAACACACATGGGGGTGAACGATCTGCCAAATGAAATGGAGGTGATGGATGAGAACACGACCAAGGCTTTTAAGGCTTATAAATTTACGATCGCAATGGTTATTTACCGAGATAGGTTCATTTTTTAATGAGCTTGAACTTTGGCGGAAAAACTTTGCTCACACTTTTCTATTTTTTAACGAGCATAAATTCCGTGCTAAAACTGCTCGATTCATGGTCAAATTTAATTTTTTACTTTCATTAGCTTTTCTCTTTTCAAATGTAGTACTTCATTATCAATTGCTTCAACAAATTTTGTTAGAAATGGATAATAATTGCATGAAAACGAGAATATAACCCTAATATTTAACTTTAAACGGTGTAAAAAGTCATAAAAAGGGGTTTTTACCTCTCATTTACCATTTCATTTGCATTTTGCTTGTTGGAGCTCTGGAGGTGCCTCTTCTTCCTTGATTTTCACCAGCTGATTCCGGGAGATTCTGTGGACGATTTTCGGCGCCGTTTGGACCAGGTAGGAGCTAAACCTTAGCCCTTCAGTTTCATGGTTTCCTTTTTCAGTTTCATGCCTGTTTTTCAGTGTTTCTGGGCCCCAGGGGTTCCATTAGGGCGCCCTGGCATCAGCGCAGGTTCCCCTTTCGAAACCTGCGCTGTATTCCAGTCAGCTTTGAGGCAAACTGAATTACAGAGTAGGGGGAACACTCTCTGCCTGCGCTGGGCCTAAAAAGGCTGAGTTTGCATGAGTTTTTTGATGTTTTTCCGCCAGATTTTCATCAAATTCAGGAACTTACTCATTCTCTTGTTTGATTGTAGGGAACTTTGGACAAAATGTCCCTTACATGGCGAGAACGAGAACATGAAGCAGAGGACATGGTCGCACTCCATGACCCAGTCACGGTAAACGCGCTTCGGAACTGTGGCCTGCTGAAGTTCTTCCGTATCTCTAGCATGAGAGCACAGATTTCTTTACTGCAGTATATGCTTGATGCTTGGGATCCTGTTAACCAAGTATTTCAGATTAGGGGGAAGTCCTTCCCCTTGACCATAGAGGACATGTACTTCTTGACTGGGTTGTCAAGGCGGGGTGCTCCCATTTCCTTGTCAGGTACGGCTCGAGGGACTACTTCCACCAGAGACTATATACGTCAGTATTGCCGGGAAGGTTAACAGCCGAGCAAAGACGGCAAGATCAATATCCGTGACATCACTGACAGGTCTCTCAGATCCATTCTGTTTACTATTGGTAGGATGGCCGGTAGCGCAGCTTTGCATGTTGCCAACAGATCTTATATGCAGCACGCCTTGGAGTGTCTCCAACCGAAAGTGTTTAACTGGTGTGATGCAGTACTTGTTCAGATGAAAAGTCAATTGACCAAGGTAAAGGAAGGGGGCTGAAGAACTTTGGATTTGGTTCTATTCTTACTGCCTTTGTCTTGGAGAAAATCCCATTGATGCAGCCTCAGTACATCTTGCTTGATGTGCCTTCTCCGACCGAGCCACGCATGCAGAGGTGGGTCGACCATATGTCCCGGCATGCTGGTCAACCTCATATTACATTCACTGAGTCCTTCTTTAGGTGGTTCGAGCATCAGGAGATGGCATTTTCTGAGTATCCATACGTGGGTATGGACTACCGAGGTGATCCGGACTTGGTGCTTCCGGATGGCGAGCAATGGGGCGCTATTGGTAAAATCTCTGACCATATCACTGTTTATTGTTTTCATTCATGATGTTTACTGTTCAAAACTGATCAAACTCTTGGGTGCATGCAGATGTTGGTCCTGTTCGTCCAGTAGCTCGTCCACGGTCGCCAGTTGCTGCCCCAGCAGCAGAGCCTGCTAGGAGAGTTGTTATTCGCGACCTTGGTGATACTGAGATACTTGCAGCTGTGCAGGAGCAGGTTGAGAGCCTTACTCGTGGCCTTCCGGATGTACAGATTGACGAGTTACCTTTATAGTTGCAGCGACACACCATCGGCGTGCCTAGACGATGGACTCGTCTCTTGCGCATGATCGCACAGACCGTGACGTACTTTCATGAGCACCATTAGGCTAGGGTGCCCCCTAGCATTTTTTGAGTTCTAGGTCATATGACCAATTTTGTTTTGATTACAGCACATTATGTACAAACTATAAACAGCTTTATATATTTTGATTTTCGGAGTTTATTTCAGTTTATTTGTGATCCACTTACAAAGCACCGATGCATCTCTTTTTATATATGTTGTAAATGTCTATCTAATACATAGTTTGCCAATGAATCTGTTAATGTGTTCAAGTTTCTGGAAATATGCTGGTATTGAATTGAATCAAACTCTCTTTCCAAAATCTTAACTCTTAGAAACATACGATAAATAGCTGGATTGCGGACTGAATATATACCAGTGAGTTGTAGTATCACAAGTTGTGAGTCTAGCCTAACAATTAGCCGGCGTATACCATGAGCAATGGTATCAGAGAGGAGTTCGATCAACGCACTATACTCAGCGATATTGTTTGTCGACCGTCCAATACACACACCTCTGAAACTCACTAACTCGCCGCTTGGATCAAAAATGGCCCAGGCAGCGGAGGACAAATTCCGCGTACTACGACTCGCTCCGTCGGCATATCCCACATATGTATCAGAATAATTCGACATCTGCAACAAACGAGAAGGGTGGATTACTTAACCAAAACAAACATTTTAGCGAAAACAAAATACAACAAAAGCACTCAGGTTACTAATTAGGCATAGTAACGCTTGAGATACAACCCGTTACGGGGTTGCGCCAGTGGTATTCCGTCATAATCCATTAACTCGTAGGCTCCTTTTGCTAACACCCTTTTAACAATATAAGGACCCATCCATAAGGACTGAAATTTCCCTGCTCCTAATTTATCGGATTCTTGGTCGTAAAGCAAAACCAAGTCACCCTCAGAGAAGATGCGCGGTTTGACATTCTTGTCGAACTGTGCTTTGACTCGTTTCTTATGAGCCTCGTTCGCCAAAGCGGCGTCACGACGGTTTTCATCCAACTGGATCAATTCTAAGAAACGAGCTTCTTCTTCTGAGGTTCCGGGGAGGAGGTCAATTGCGAGTTTAAGAGACGAAATTTCGCACTGGATCGGTAAAACTGCCTCCAGGCCATACACCAATTGAAATGGTGTGAACCCAGTGGCGTTTTTTACCGAGGTTCGGTAAGCCCACAATGCTGAGTATAGGATTAGATGCCATCTTCTTTTATGAACCCCGATCATCCTTTGCAACATACGCTTCAGGACCTTGTTGATTGCCTCAACTTGTCCGTTGGCTTGTGGATAATACGGGGTAGAGCTGTCGTGCGATAGCCCTAGTTTGGCAGCTAATTCAACCATCATGTGATTGCGAAAATGCGATCCATGATCTGTCACTATAGCTTGCGGAACGCCGAACCTGGCGACTACATGATTGAAAAAGAAAAGGGCAGCTGTTTCACCAGTGTTATCCAATGTAGGCATCGCCTCGGCCCATTTGGTAAAATAGTCAACAGCGACTATAATATACCCATGCCCCCCGGTCGAGGTGGGGTTACATTGCATGAAATCGATGCCCCACTTGGCGAAGGGCCCAACAGCAACTATCGGCTGTAAGGGTGCGGGTGGTCTTCTGGTTTTGCTATCAAAGATCTGACATGCATGGCAACTTCTGACAGCTATTATGCAATCTTTAAACATAGTTGGCCAGAAATATCCTGCTCGTAAGATTCTTTGTGCTGTTGCATATCCAGATTGATGCCCTCCGCACGCGCCTGAATGACAATCATTCAGGGCTTTTTCGGCCTCCTCATGGGTAAGGCACCTCCTCAGAACCGTATCGACGCCACGACGGTAAAGTGTATCACCGACGATCATGTAGTCTTTAGATTGGTATCATATACGCTTCCGTTCCGAGTGTGAGGTATTAGGCCTAAATTTTTGGGTTTGGAGATATACAATGATGTCTCCATACCACTCATCGCTTACTGATATCAGAAACAAATTTTCATCCACGATTGACTCTTCTGATGTATCATCGTTGGACGACGATGGGAGATCGCATAATAATTCCGCGAAAACTAGAGCTTTCTTTGATTTGGATTTTACAAAATCTAAATCAAACTCTTGAAGGATGGCTATCCATTTTGAATATTTGCCCCCAAGCAACTGTCGCGACAGTATATATGTCATGGGATTGCAATCTGACAAAACGGTAGTTTTCCTAAAGAGGACATAATGTCGAAACCTTTGAATCGCTTGAACAGCAGCAAGCGCTAGTTTTTCAACATAGGAATATTTACTTTCTGTGTCATTTAAGTTTTTACTTAAATAATAAATAGGATGTTCTATTCCATCGACTTCTTGCACTAAGACCATCGCAATGGTCGTATCTGCTGCAGCAAGATACAAGTTAAAATCTCTTTGATAGTCCGGGGCGTACATTAATGATGCTCTTACTAGACAATCTTTCAGAGCGTCAAAGGAAGCTTGCGCAACCTGGTCCCAGACAAAAGGTACATCCTTTTTCAGAAGACGAGTATAACCCTTGGCAAGTTCTGCATAATTAGGAACGAACCTCTTCAGAAAGTTTGCTTTCCCTTGGAGTTTCTGAATCTGAAGCAAATTTGAAGGTGGAGGCAAATTAATGATTTCCTGAACCTTACAGGGGTCGAGACGAATCCCGTCCTTAGAAACCACAAATCCAAGTAAGCGACCAGAGCCGACGCAAAACACACATTTATGTGGATTGAGTCTTATCTTGTAATGTCGGCAACATAGAAATATTGCTCTCAAATGCCGCGGATGATCAGTCCGCTTCCGCGAATGAGCCGGAAGATCGTCGAGGTAAGGTTGAACGATGTTCTTGATGTCATGGAAGGCATAAGTCATTGCCCTCTGAAACGTCGCCCCTGCGTTCTTTAAACCAAAGGGTAATTTTCGATAAGCGAATGTGCCCCACGGACAGATGAATGCAGTCTTAGACTGGTCCTGTGGGCGGATATTTATTTGATTATACCCGGAAAATCCATCCATAAAGGAAAAGATTTCACATCCGGCGCATTCATCAATTATCTGGTCGATGAAGGGTGTAGGGTAGTTGTCCTTTGGACAAGCTTTGTTTACATCCCTATAGTCGACGCACACTCTTATCGTCCCTTGTTTTTTCATAACAGGGACAATATTCAATACCCAATCGGTTAGAGGAACCGGGTAGATGAATCCAGCATGGAGGAGTTTTTCAACTTCCGCCTTAATGGCAGCGGATTTCTTCGGATGTACCTGCCGAAGCCGTTGTCTTACTGGTTTGACATCAGGATACATTTTAATTTCATGTTCAACTATGCTCGAGTCAATGCCTGGCATTTCATCATATGACCATGCAAAGACATCTCTAAATTCGCGAAAGAGAGTACTATATATTTCTAGTTCTGAAGGGGAACAACTTTTGCCGACATGAATATTCTCAACAACATCAGATTTTGTCGAGATATTTATGGCTATGGTCTCTTCAATATTGGATAGGTTTCTCTCTGAATCCACCGTATTTACAGTATTTGTTAGGAATTCAAACACTGAAGGGTGGTATAGGTCGTGATGAGTTTCTTCTTCACACTCTGGAAGAAGGGAACGATGGTGGTTATCATTCCATGGTGCCCCCTCAATCATCATTGATTGCAAGATTCCTTCGTCAGTCCCATGAACTTTTGACCATGGATCTAATGGGGTACCATATTCTTCGGACCTATCTACCCAAACGCTTGACGAGCGTTCTTTTGGGCTCGCCTCCCATGCCTGAAACATTGATTGCTACAATATTTCAATAGGGCTAGGGGGCAAAACCACTTGATGATCCATGACGACTTTGTCTTCTGCGACCTTCGACGAAGATACCATGTTGCATGTTGCTACAAACGGGATATTCCCTTCATGGAACGGAGGTGGCAACGCGAAAGTTCCCATCATTGTGGGATCTTTTAGCAAGCCTACTCCTATATCTTTTATTGAATGGTCGCTCCCATGGATCAGGGGAATGCTTCCAGTAACTTGTGAACCATTAGGGAGGAAATTCTGTTGGTCGACGATCGTAATCCCTCCTTCAAACGGGAATGCGATCTTCCTAAAATATGTCGACACTACAGCTGCCATGGCATATATCCATGGTCTTCCCAGTAGAATGTTATAGTCAAGATTGCCATCAATGACCTCAACATCAATCTCTACTGTTTTTCCTCCTAGTTCAACCTTAAAGTTATTTAGGATTCCGTACGGAGTGTACGTCCTACCGTCAAATGCTTTCAATGTCGTCGAAGATCGCGACAATGTTGGAGATCCAAGCGTTTTCCAGCAACTCATCGACATGATACATGTCGATGCGCCCTCATCAATAATTGTTCTATGAACAGTTTTGTTGAGTGCTTTGACTTGAATAAGGAAAGCTAATTGCGCTGGTAACTGAGGATCATATCCTTTGTGATCAAAGGATACAAGATTGGAATCTTTAGGATCCACTCCACCAATTGCTGATAACAATGCCTGTCTTTGGGATGGGCAATTTTGTAGTACCTCAAGAGTAGACATAGCAGATGGCGATTGAGCCAAATCCTCCACTACATTATAGTGTTGCGCCGCTCTGGCGCGAGGGTTGAATGTCGACTTGTGGACTACTCCCTTAGGCGGCTTTATTGTTAATTCATGCGTGAGGGGGGGTACAACTTCTGCCGAAGTTGTTGTCGAACTACTGGGTTGATCTTTCCCTTTGTCGTTCGACACTGGCGGATTTCCATAATCTTTATTCCTAGTCGATATCAAAGCATCACTTTGCTTAGAAACCGACAGCATAAGCACTTGTGACGGGGAAGCATTTCCACTATCAACCATATTCTGACCTGGGGCAGGAAACGGATCAGTCAACACAACTGAAGTTTGGGAACTTTTTAGGAACCTCTTCAACTCAGCTTTGAACGGACAGTTCTTTGTTGAATGATTTTCATCACATATTTGACATGGAGGAAATTGTTTCTTTTGCCCAGGAGGGTTTGAAGAAGTTTTTTGAGGGGATGATCCACCTTGATTATTCTTCTTCCCTTTGTTTTGTTTCTTCTTGCTTCCTGGTTGATTGGAGTTTTTGCCTTTATCCGTAGATATAGCGTTTACCTCCGAAGCAAGAATCTCCTGATTTGCTTTTTGATTCGAAGTCTTACGGGCTTTCTTATTCGAATCCCTTGTCGACTTAGCGTTTGCAGTTCCAATCACGCCATCACCGGCATGAGAGTCACTATTCGATCCGGGAGGAGGAGGGATTGAAAATTCTGGTCTGGGGGCATCAGGTATCTTATCATAGAGCGTGCCCGACTGAGTATACACTAAGTCCAAATATTGAGCACGAGAAATAACTTGCTCCTCTGTTACGACGCCTCCCTTGGCCACATCTTCTGTAATTGCCGGCAGAAGCGACTTTATAAACCACTCAGCTAATAGCTGATCTGGAACATAGGTTTTTACCATTCTTCGCCGATGACGCCACTCATTTATATGATCAGATATATGTGTGGCGGTTGTCTGCTTGAAATTGGTTAAGATCTCCGTTCCAGTTTCGTACCTTATAGGTAACTGAAAGTGTGTTAAAAAAGTCGTGGCTAGGGAACTAAAATTGTCGAAAGAGGCTCTAGGTAATTCAATATACCATTTGGCCACCGGACCAGTCAATGTCCTCTGGAAAAGACGAAGCCTTATTGAATCATCATTCAAGGTATTCGACGAACACCACAGATGGAATGTCATCACATGATTCGACGGGTCTTCGCCCGGATTTCCATTGAATTTAGGAATGTCCGAAGGAAGTTTGTGAGGAATCACTGGCCACCAATGGGCGTAGGCGATTGGATCGTTCGTCAAGCGATGTAAATCTGGTAATTCTAAGGTCGCCACGAATGGCAACTGCTGATTCAGGTTTGGTGAGGCGTACCCAGGGTACGATGGAATCGCCTGAGCAGTAGGTCTTTGCATACCAGTATAATGCAACTGATGTTGATATGACTGATATGGTTGGTGGGCTTGGCCACTGTAAAGTGGTTGGTTTAACCCGTTCTGAATATAGGGTTGCCCACTATTCGCAAAGATCTGTTGCTCAGATCCCTGGTATACCTGTTGAAACTGAGGTTTTTGGTATTGCACCATCCATGGTTGTGAAGCCATGTTTTGCTGTGCGACACTAACCGACGGACCAAGATGCGGGGTTATAGTCCCCGTTTGTATCTGTGTCGTCCCAGCAATTGGCGATTGTGGTTGTGTTGCAGGGTCAATAGGCTGTTGCATTACAACAGGCATCGATTGAACTTGCGACACGGTTACAATTGCTGGCGTCGTCGGGATAGTAGACATAGGTACACTTTGTTGCATAGAATATACAACTCTTGGTTGTTGGGGTAACATAGGTACCCAACCACTCGTCGTTACTTCAGTCAAACCTGAATGTGGTTGAAAACTGCCGTATGGGTATCCTCCTGAAAGAGGAAGTGAAAGGGTATATTGCCCTCCATACGGTAACAATCCGGAGCTCAAGGGTGTAGATGGCCTTTGAGGACTGGATGGCCCAAAATGATTCCCAAAGGGATCAATTTGTCTAGTTTCAACATAAGAATTACTGGGTATTATACCGGAAGAGCAAACTGGAACAGACCAAGTTGTCATAATAGTCCCTGGGTGGACTCCTTCTAGTTGATGAGAACTAGTCGGGACAGATGGTATGCCGGCAAACATTGTTGGAATGGCAGCAGGAGCTTCTGCTGTCGCTGTGTCATTTGGCACAGTCCTAGATGTTGACGGTTGTTCAGACATTTTAAGTCTATCCAATAAACTTCCTAACGATTCTTCAGGAACTTCTTGTGGCGATAGACAAACTTCTGATGCAGAAGGAAAAAGAGCGGAACTTACTCCAAAATGAGTTGGAGTATTTGCTTGCTGGTCCTCTACAATTTCTTCTATTGCAATCAGACCAGGAGGAAGAGGCAGACCGTCAGGTCCGTAAAAGATTTCTGGTGCCGAAGAAGGGGTTGTTTCGACAGCGACAGTTGTTTGAATAACAAGACTCTGTGGACCGGTTTCAAATGGAACTGGTTCAGTTATGCAAGTACTTGTTTTCAGACTAGGATCAATACAATTGTCCTTCTGTTGCTGTTGAACTTCTTCAGTAGAGGCAGGGATTCCAGAAATATTGGGAGTGACCAGAATCTCAGATGTTGTTGGAACTTTCGTTCCAACTTTAAAAGGAGATTTTGATCTGGTCCAGCGAGATCGCTTTGCTCGTACTACTTTCGGTTCCGGAGACAAAGATGGTCGACCCGCAAGTCTCCCTGAACGACGGGGTTTTAATTGACTTTCCTCCACGGTTGCGGATTACTTGATCAACTAAAATACAAAAAGGGGAATTATGTTTCCGTATTTGAATGAATTTTATTAGACGCTTTTAGACACAACTTTGCTTTTTCATGTTTTAAGAGTCGAGAAAAAGCTAAAGATGACTCTAGTCGCCTTCGATGTATTAACGATCCCGAAGTGAGAAATGCTCGGTTGGACCTTTTCAATTATAGAGTTTGAAAAGAGCCAAAAGAAACTGCTCTGGAGATCTAGGCAGAGGGTGTGCCAAACCTTTCGCGAAACCACAGAATACGTTTTACGGTACGGGTGGTCGATCTTCGTGAATGCTGTGTTCACTGCATCGCGATCAGTAGGGCGGTCGACACGGCTTCCTAAGGATAAAGGATAATTGCCTATAGGGGTCTCCCAATATACGCGACGGTACGCGGGAGCTCAAATCCGTATTAGTGCTATCGTCCCTCAGGAGGAATCACCCACCTTCGTAGAGATCGACAGTCACTACGTTTAACGACGCCGGAACACGTCTCTACCTAGACCTCTATTGTGAGCGTTATGTTACAATGCGTTTTTAGATTCATTCAATATATTTTAAGTTGATCTTGTTTATCAGTTTGTCTTTCAGGATCACCACGTGATGTATTGGTACAAATTCCTAAATGCAGCTAAAATGATAAGCAAGCTTCCACAATCCTTTTAGCTTTGAAAATCCTAACTACTGAGGGGAGAGAAAAACAATATCTTTCCACACAGAGCACAAAGCACAAACTAATGCACTTTCTCCTAGATCAGACACCCAAACTTATCAAAAACGCAAAATGCAAGATGCATGTATTTCTTTTCTTTTCCTTTAATGTTGATGCTAACAAAAGGAAAACTGTTGTATGACTTTCGAATTCAATTTGAAGCGTAAACAAACAAGTATTGTCTAAATGAAAAGACGCTTTACAGGTACTTGTTTTACACCAAAAATATATGAATTCAAACCATAAAGTGAACACAAACCAACTTAAACAGCTATGAACAGTAATAACACTAACTCATAAGATCGCAATCTAAGAGGCCACAGCTACTAGGTTCGCTTTTCACAATGGGAAATTGTAACTAAATCAAGAAATACTAAAAGAACGTTTACAATTTCATCACACAACTGAGGCGGAATAATGTCAAGGAGATGAGGTCTACAGCAAATACAATAACCAGCAAGCAATCAGCCAAAAACAAGTGCAAACAGGGCCAAGACACAAAGGAAGAGCTGAGCTAGACTAAGGCCAACTGGACCAGCGCAGGCACTAGTTCACCAGTTTCACTCTCAGCGCAGTTCCCGAAGGGACTACCTGCGCTGTAATGCAGACTGCCAGTGGACAGCCTGCACTGACTTACGAGAGTTACGTCTGCTAAGAATTCCGGGTCATAAAAAGCTCAAAAATGTACTGTTTTGACTGAAATAAAATGCTATGGGTTAAGTACAGGTTAAGGAATGATCAAGAGGATAAAGATCTATCACAAAGAGTAAGGATTTATCTGTAGATTAGCTCTTTAAATCTTGAATTTGCTCAGCAAAGGAGCAAGAGTAGCAAAACCCTCTACTTCGCTTTTGATAGAGTCAAAAGCTTTTCGATTCGGTACTCCTTTCTTCAAGAAATGAATAGCAAAATTCTACAACAACAAGATACTAGGATCTCCCCAGCGGAGTCGCCAGTTTGTTGTGGGGAAAAGTATCCGATGCGGATGACACTAACCCTTTCTAAAGGTGACAGACTTTAGCAACAACTGAATGATAAAGTTTTCATGTTCCACTTTATGAAAGCACAGAGAGAATGGAAAGAGGGTCAACCAACCTGGTGTCTTGCGCTTAGTCGATCCTTGTCCTTCTCACTTTGTATCCTGTTCCCAGCTCTTTGCTCTCCAAGCCGATCCAGCTACACACAGAATCTGCACAACAAAAGGGAGCAAACTACAAGATACAAGCAATCATAATTGAAGCATGGATTAGGTTGCATCAAATATACATGTAAACACAAAAGCATCTATGTAAAACAAGTATATAGAAGAACATGCAAACTTTATTGATAGAAAGTAACAGGGTTCCAGAGGAAGTTACAACCAATGATGTTGGCTCCAATCCAGCAGCACCTCCTCGGTAGCAAGAACTCTCTTCTTCACCTCTAGTAAAACAATCACCCAATAATCCTGGCAGTATACCAACAGCACCTCCTTGCTTATACAAAATTCCAGCCTCTATAGACCTCATAGAAGAGCTCTATATATAGGAGAGAAGAGAAAAGGATGAGTCAGCTTGAGACTGACATGAAGCTGCCTTGTGTCCTCTCCATCTCCAGTTAATCTTCAGTTCCTGTGTCCACTTGGAGATCCTTGCTTACACATGGTGATCAAGTACCTCTTACTCATCACAGGGCGAATCTCATGACCCAAGTGTCAGTTTGGAAGCTTCCTGGGCAACTGACACCTTGCAGGATGACTGTGCCACTTGGCCAATCTCGCCCAGCGCAGGTAGCCTTCATTGTTTTTGACTTCCAGCGCAGGTACAGAGTGGGACAGTTGCAATACAGCGCAGAAGCTCAGTTAAGCAGCTGACATGATCCAAAATAAGCCTGTTCTAAAGTGTTTTCAGGTGGAGAACTGATTGGGAGTGCTGTTGATTGATGACCTTGTTCTTTTAGGGGTAAGAACAACATGTTTAGGGACTGAGGATCCCTGTAATTATCGACATTCCCTGCTCCTTGACGCGAGGCACAAAAATGTCTATAACATTTAGGCCGACTATTAGTTTCTAGGGCTAACTTATACTTTAGAGGTTTCCAGTAACTTCTAGACTCAAAATAAATTCTTTTACAAGATACTTCTTTCCAGAAAGGGTCTTATAATCATGATGATGATTCTATTGACTCATTACAATAAGTCCTATGACCTAACAAACCCTAGAAACATGAAGAACATTCTTTTACCTAGAAGACCATCGATAAGAAGCATGAAATCCATGCTTTAAAATAATAATTTTTTTTTTCTTCTTTTACTTGTTACATAAGATACATAGTGAAATAACAATTATGAAGACTGAAACTAGTTACATTTCCAACACTCCCTCTTAACTAGTGAGGTATTCATAATTGTACAACTAGTACAACATCCTTCTCAAACTGAAGAGTTCTCATATGAAGAGTCAGATTGATAAGCCAACTATAAGCATCAATATTTTAACCAACGCTATCTTTGAGGCCTTAGCGGTCTTCAAGGCACATACCCCATCTACACTAGCAGTCTTCAAATTAGAAACAAATGGAACAAGATGACCCTTAATGGTTTCAACAATGATCCTTTATGCCCTTACTTCTCCTTTCTTATATTTTGCTAGCTCCTGAGTCTTGTCTTTGCTAGGTTCAAAAATTTCACCGAGGTCATATTCCATTACTTCATGTTCTATAAGTGCTAGGTCAACCCTTTTCTTCCATGCTAGGAAATTTGTTGAGCCAATGAGCTTATTTATTTCCTTGCAAAAAGAAGCCATATGACCTATATATTTAGACATAAAGTAAAAATATGTTACTTACTTGTTAACCAACAGTCTTCCCTTCTCTGATGATGTCTCCAACTATCTCGAAGCTTTCAAAATCTTTAAAGAGACTTCAATGATGTATTAGAAGGATGCCCTCTAGGATACATTTAGTGACAACTTAATGAATGATACCAATATTCCTTGATGTTTCCTTCAAGGATATATTCCAATGAGCCCTCAAATAGATATTTTTAAGAGAGATCAACAATATTCTTGTAATTCCTTTTTGATGAGAATTGGATGTAGTCTTGATCCTTCTACAAGTGATTCCCTTAGAAAATCCTTCCTTGTGTCCACAAGATGATCTTCACCTGCATTCTCTTGTTCACCTTAGCTCTAATATAATGTTCAAAAATGCAATGTGGCAGATATTAATTAAGATTTTCCTTTACCTTAATAATTTCTCGTGAATTTTATTTATCTTCTTCATCAAACAATTACCAAGAGAAAAATAATAAAGACAATGGACACAAAAATTAGGCTCAAAGCTAGGGCAAAACCCCTCTAAGGGGAAAACCCAGAAAATCTCCTCTTCTTATAAGATATTCTTCAAATGATACAATCAAGACACAAACCCTAGACCAAGTCATCCTCCAAGTACCAAGTCATCCCTCGAGGAAGTCCTTCCAGATAGATCAGATCAACAAGGCTTACTATTACTTCAACCAGCTTGTAGCTTCAAATTCAACCTTGAATGTTAAGTTATGGTATGTTCTATGCTAGAGCAATTTATTTAAATTTTCACAGTTAGAAATCACATTAGTATTAAGATAAACTACAGATAGAACATAAATATAAATTGCAGAATACATGCCAAGACAAGAGGACACAAGATGTGGTGCTAGCCAGGGACAAACCCCACAATGTGTGGGGAAACCCTTGATCAATTCTTTTTTTATGTTCTTCAAAGTCAGTAGAGAAAGAGAGAGAGAGCACATTTACAATAGAAGTCAATACTTTGACTTATGATATCTACAGAGATCAATTGAAGACATATTGCTTTGACTGATTCTCTAAGGTGACTTCTTCACCTATCATAGTGCTGCACCTTACCATGTAGCACCATCATGCTGCATCATACTATGCTGCCCATACATCATGCTGTTCATGCATCATCGTCATCATGCTGCCTGTGCATCATCGTCATTATGCTGCCCCTACTAGTATGAATCATCGTCATCATGCTGCCTGTGCATCATCATGCTGCAACACTATAACACTGTCATCAGCCTTAGCTGCTTGCTATGGCTTGCAGCCTAGCAAAGCAGCTAGGCTATAGTTCCGAAATCCTCCATGCAATCTCAAACTACACAATCATGCTATCATCTACAGTAATCTGTTTTCATTACTGCGTATATATATATATATATATATTGCCTGAATGAAGTTGTGCGTGTATATATATATATATATATATATATATATATATATATATATATATATATATATATATATATATATATATATATATATTGCTTGAGTGACTGTGTTGTATATATATATGCCTGAGTGATTGCGTTGAATACATATATGCCTGAGTTATATATATTTCCTGAGTGACTGCGGTGAATACATATATGCCTGAGTTATATATATTGTCTAAGTGACTGCGTTGAATACATATATGTCTGAGTGACTGCGTTGAATACATATACGCCTGAGTTATATATATTGTCTAAGTGACTGCGTTGAATACATATATGCCTGAGTCACTGTGTTGAATATATATATGTTTGAGTTATATATATTGCCTGAGTAACTGTGTTGAATACATATATTCCTGAGTTATATATATTTCCTGAGTAACTGCGTTGAATACATATATGCCTGTTGAATATATATTGCTTGCATAACTACGTTGAATACATATATGCTTGAGTGACTGTGTTGAATATATATATGCCTGAGTTATATATATTTCCTATGTATCTATTGCTACATGGAAGGAGTCTCTAGATAGCGTATGAGTGTTTTCCATGCGTTATATGACCAACACACTAAGATCTAGTGACTGTGTGATATATGGCAGCATTCCATATTACCTATGTGGATCATCCTTATCTGCAGTGTGGATATCCTCATGTGCCTGCGTGGATATGGTCACCATCTGCTACGTGGATATGCCTTCATCACAACATATGGATTGTCTGCTCAGCGTGTAGGGACAGTGTGGTAAGATTCTTCATTTGAACAACGTTTCTTTCAACTGTGGCTTCACCATGTTACTGCGACTACCTTTTGTTTCATGACTGCATTATCTATAAGGGTATCATCATTGTGTTATTCATGACTGCGTTATCTATTAGGGTATCATCACTGCGTTATCCATTAGGGCATCATCACGACTACGTTATCTATTAGTGTATCTCCTTCTCCAAAAACCCAAGACGTGGAGAGGAGATCACTTGAGGTGAGTTCCAAATGACTTCAAATCCTCTTCTATTTATACTAACATGTAGGTGATGATTAGACACGTCTATTGGGCTTCTGAGCCTACTCAAGATGCTGGTCGACTAGATGATAATTCCATAATCTAAATAAATTCATATTTCCATAAATACTTATCGGAATCAAATGATTTTTGGATCAATCCTACACCTCTCGACGAGAGGGATCCAATAAAAATATCAGTTGTCATAAGTAAGCTGACCCACATGGAGTTTGGCCCTAGTTTCCAATTTAATACTCCCTCTCAACTAGGGAGAACTCCATCTTTTGATCCATAAGTCTGACTGTACTATCTTTGCCATCAGTACGCTACACTGCTCTGCCCAGCTCTGCTCAGCTCTGCTTGCTCAGCTCTGCTTTGCTTAGCTCTGTTGTCTCTGCTTGCTCTACTCAGCTCAGCTCAGCTTTGCGGGCTCTACTCTACTCTGTTCAGCTCTACTGGCTCTACTCTGCTCAGCTCAGCTCTGCTCTGCTCTATTTTCTTTGCTTAACTCTATTGTCTCTACTCTGCTTTGCTGGCTCTGCTCTACTCTGCTCAGCTATGTTGTCTCTGCTCAGCTCTACTGTCTCTGCTCTGCTTTACTGGCTCTTGTTCATCTCTGCTGGCTCTGCTCAGCTCTGCTGTCTTTGCTCAGCTCTGCTGGCTCTTGTTCAGCTCTGCTGGCTCTGCTCAGCTCTGCTGTCTTTGCTCAGCTCTGTTCAACTCTACTGTCTCTACTGCTTTTCTCAACTCAGCTCAGCTCTGCTGGCTCTGCTCTACTCTACTCAGCTCTGCTGGCTTTGGCTCTACTGAACTATGAAGAAGAAGAATTGATCGAGAATGTCTCATACCATTCTCCATTGACCCGAAGTCAGTCTTAGAGTGCATACCACTGGTACTAGACCAGTCTCAACCAACCCAAAGTCAGCGTCATAGTGGGTACCACTCCTACCATTGGCCCCAGACTAGTATCATTGATCCGAGATCAATGAAGGTCATCCTAGCGTAGGGAGTACGATAGATACAAAGATGCATCCATCGGTACTACTATGGTCCCTAAATTCATTTCCATGCTCATTGATTAGATGAGAGGTACTTCCCATGAGTCCTAGACTGCATGGGTAGGATTCCTCGATAGGAGAACTTAATCAATCTCGTCCTCACAGGAGAACACATCAATCCTGCCACAATTTCCATGGAGAACACATCAATCTAGGCCTCACAGGAGAACACATCGATCCTACTATAATTTCCATGGAGAACACATCAATACAGGCCTCACAGGGGAACACATCAATCCTACTACAATCGCCATGGAGAACACATCAATCTAGGCCTCACATGAGAACTAATCATCTTGCTACATAGGAGAGTGAATCATCCTGTTCCACAAGAGAGCGAATCATCTTGTCCCACAAGAGAGCGAATCATCTTGTCCCACAAGAGAGCGAATCATCTTGTCCCAGTGCACACCACCAGGGGAGGGTGAGTCACCCTGTGGTCATACGTTGCTCCAGTAAGAACCGCAAGCCCCCAGAACTCCTAGAGCTCAATGTATGCAATATGCAGGACCCTTGTACAAGGGTCTCTTGATGACTCCAAGTCATTCGGGAAAATCACAGATTTGATCTTTCCCCCCGGGGCTTTAGCGACTTGTACATCATCTCAATGCGATGGAGCCTGCTTGCTCATCGACTTACCATATACTAGATAAGGTAGTATTTGATGTCTATCTGTTGGAGCAATTGTCGAATACGGGATTCCTCAATAATTGAATCCCACCTTTGGTTGTTACAAAGAATCTCAGTGGTATTCATCATGTGTACAAACAGCTCACTAAAGAGCTTCCCCAACCAGACAGCTTCATACGAGATCATACTGGTCTTGGCAGTGCTTATAACAACTGACTTCTGCTTCCTGCTTAGAAGCAGAATCCAAAGAGGAACAACACTAAGAAGTGCTCCAGTGATCCTCCAGACTCCCTGCCCAATCAGCATTTGAGTAATCATGTAGTTTCATATTTCCGGCAGTGTATCTCAATCCATGAGAGATTGTGCCCTTAAGACATCTCAGAAGATTCAATCCAGTGAGGCTCAACCAAATATGATCTCCCTGTGCTAACTGCAAAACATATGTCTAGAATCCAACTCCCTCTTACTTCTGCAAATGAGAGGGTCTGCAACTGTCAGAAATAGTTCATCTGCATAAGGTGCCGGTATGAGAGGTCTATTATCCACAACCTTTGGATAATGGTTTGGATCGGTTTCACTCCTTAGTGAATCTCAGCTTCATTAAACAGCTATCAGTCCTCTCATGCTACACCCGGGATGTTTTATTTCAAGCCATAGAGGGTTTTCTTCCACTTGTATACATGATATTCCCGTTTATGAATCTCAAGCTCGACGGGTTGTTTCAAACCTGTGGACTAACTACATGAGGGGAATGGTCCCCTTTTAAGATTTTTCTTTCGATACATCTCAGACATGTACTTTCATGCTCCTTTTGAATTCAGGCTTCCCTGTCACCATTTGACTCACAGACCTCCGGTGCTATGTGTCAATGGACATGATCTCCAGTGGACTTCCTGTAACTTAATACAACCCTGAACTCAAAAGCATAACTAAATATTCTATTTTCAAACACATACCTTTCCATCGACGAATGCCACCTTAAAACCTTCGATTTCCATTCCTGGGGTTCCTTGCTTCCTTGAAGGGTCGGCTGTGTCCTTGATGATCTGCATCCTTGCCATTTCGACACTCCTTTATATAAGGGCCACTGCGTCATTCTAATAACATTCTCTGCTTCGACTTCACTCTAGGTGAATTATGAGGAACCCATTGATCCTTTTGTCTTGTCCCAACAGTCTTTGGTGATTGCTCTTTCACTCTTGCTTAGGAATTGTCTTCACCTTAGCTCTGATACCATGTTAAGTTATGGTATGTTCTATGCTAGAGCAATTTATTTAAATTTTCACAGTTAGCAATCACATCAGTATTAAGATAAACTGTAGATAGAACATAAATATAAATTGCAGAAGACATGCAAAGACAAGAGGACACAAGATGTGGCACTAGCCAGGGACAAACCCCACAATGTGTGGGGAAACCCTTGATCAATTCTTCTTTTATGTACTTCAAAGTTCAGCAGAGAAAGAGAGAGAGAGTACATTTACAATAGAATTCAATACTTTGACTTATGATATCTACAGAGATCAGTTGAAGACATATTGCTTCAACTAATTCTCTAAGGTGACTTCTTCACCTATCATAGTGTTGCACCTTACCGTGTAGCACCATCATGCTACATCATACTATGCTGCCCATACATCATGATGTTCATGCATCATCGTCATCATGTTGCCTGTGCATCATCATCATTATGTTGCCCCTGCTAGTATGAATCATCATCATCATGCTGCCTGTGCATCATCATGCTGCAACACTATAACACTGTCATCAGCCTTAGCTGCTTGCTATGGCTTGCAGCCTAGCAAAGCAGCTAGGCTATAGTTCCAAAATCCTCCATGCAGTCTCAAACTACACAATCATGTTGTCATCTACAGTAATCTGTTTTCATTACTGCGTATATATATATTGCCTGAATGAAGCTGTGCGTGTATATATATTGACTGTGTGTATATATATATTGCTTGAGTGACTGCGTTGAATATATATATGCCTGTTGAATATATATATGCCTGAGTTATATATATTGCCTGAGTGACTGCGTTGAATACATATATGCCTGAGTGACTGCGTTGAATATATATATGCTTGAGTTATATATATTGCCTGAGTAACTGCATTGAATACATATATGCCTGAGTTATATATATTTCCTGAGTGACTGTGTTGAATACATATATGCCTGAGTCACATCGTTGAATACATATATGCTTGAGTTATCTATATTGCCTGAGTAACTGCGTTGAATACATATATTCCTTTTGAATATATATTGCTTGCGTAACTGCGTTGAATACACATATGCTTGAGTCACTGCATTGAATATATATATGCCTGAGTTATATATATTGCCTGCATATATGTATCTATTGCTGCGTGGAAGGAGTCTCTGGACAGCGTATGAGTGTTTTCCATGCATTATATGACCAGCGCACTAAGATATAGTGACTGCGTGATATATGGAAGCATTCCATATTACCTATGTGGATCATCCTTATCTGTAGTGTGGATATCCTCATGTGCCTGCATGGATATGGTCACCATTTGCTGCGTGAATATGCCTTCATCATAGCATATGGATTGTCTGCTCAGCGTGTAGGGACAACGTGGTAAGATTCTTCATTTGAACAACGTTTCTTTCAACTGTGGCTTCACCATGTTACTGCGGCTACCTTTTGTTTCATGATTGCGTTATCCATGACTGCATTATCTATTAGGGTATCATCACTGCATGACCTACGACTGCGTTATCTATTAGGGTATCATCACTGCGTTATCCATTAGGGCATCATCACAACTGCATTATCTATTAGTGTATCTCCTTTTCCAAAAACTTAAGACGTGGAGAGGAGATCACTTCAGGTGAGTTCCAAATGACTTCAAATCATCTTCTATTTATACTAATATGTAGGTGATGATTAGACACGTCTATTGGGCTTCTGAGCCTACTCAAGATGCTGGTCGGCTAGATTATAAATGATAATTCCATAATCTAAATAAATCATATCTCCATAAATACTTATCGGAATTCGATGATCTTTGGATCAATCCTACACCTCTCGACAAGAGGGATCCAATAAAAATATCAACTGTCATAAATAAGCTGACCCACATGGAGTTTGGCCCTAGTTCCCAATTTAACATTGAAGCTGCGACATAAACCCTAATTCAACTCTTCAGGAGATATTCCTTTGAGCAAGACAAATCCTCGCAAGGTTAATGAGGTCAAAATATAATATTTTATCTTCCAAAAACTTGATACTACAATTCAATCTCGTGAAATTCAAATCTATAATTTTGACCTTTCTTGAAGCTAAAGAAACCCTAGATTTCACGTGTGAGAGAGATAGAGCCTTAAAAAAATCTTTCTTCCTCCTTGAATTCTCCTTGTCTTCTAAACCTTTTCTCTTCCTTTCTTTCTTCTCCTAGCTTTAGATCGAACTTCTTCTTGAGAGATTGAAATTATGAGTGAGTGAGTGTCAAATGAGGAAGAATATCCTTATATTTAAATCCTTTCCAAGGGGTCAAATTCCCTTCTTTAGGCCGACTTGTACATGCCAAGGTCGACTTGTACTCTGGAGGTTTCCAAGACCTTCTAGACTCAAAATAAATTCTTTTACAAGATACATTTTTCCTGGAAGGGTTTTATAATCATGATGTTGACCCTTTTGACTCATTACAATAAATCCTATGACCTAACAAACCCTAAAAGTATGAAGAACATGCTTTTACCTAGAAAACCATCAATAAGAAGCATGAAACCCATGCTTTAAAATAATAAATTTTTCTTTTCTTCTTTTGTTTGTTACATAAGGTACACATTGAAATAACAATTATGAAGACTGAAACTAGTTACATTTCCAATAATGGCCACATTAGCTAGGAACACTTCTTATTTCATGAAAAATGAGTTTAATCGCTTCCATATTTGCACATTTTCTTATGACTTGGGGGGTTTGTAAGTTTGATTTTAAAGTTTCCTTAAATTGCTAAAAATTGTTAAAAAAACTAATTTCTTTTGTTTTGGTTCTTTTAGTGATCATGTTATCACTTTAGTGTTTTTGGTTCGATTTTATTTTGGTTTTTCTTTTGGGCTTATCCTCTTTATGATAACCCTTATTTTCTCCCACTTGTGAATTTTTTTTACCTTTGCAAACCTCCTTTCCAAACTTTTTCTAGCACCTTCCTAATTGATTGTCCACTCCCTTTTCTATTTGTTGGCTTTCTCCATTGCCTCCACCTCCCATGCTGGCTGCTTTACTCATCGCTGGCCACTCCTTGAGAATCCCACTGCCATGCTTAGCTCCACAACCACTATACTTAACCCACCCCCTTATAACTCCTATGGATCTTGCATGTGCTCCAATTTAGAACCTATGTTACTATTTCAATGGGACTTCCCCTCCCAAATTCCATGCACATTCTCCACTCCTTTAATTACGGCTAAGGCACCCCTTTTTATTCAACCATTATAGTCTTCTCTAATCAACACAACCATCTTCCATATGGACTCTATAGTGAAAGCCTTCCACCATAATTCCCTTCACACATACTTCTCCATGGAGGCTCTCGACATGCACTACCCATGATCCAAGAGGATCCCAAAAGGTAAAAATTTTGAAATCCTCAAATCTCAGTGAAACCTATCTCAAATTGGACATCTCGTCATTCTAAATCCAATGACGTAAATGACACCTTAATCTAATAATGTATGTGAAAGTTATGGCCATTTGAAGTTTTATCCAACACTATATTTATTTTTGTAGAGGTACTTTAGGCTGCCATGTGGCACTCCCATAGGCTTCCACATGGCAGTACATATGACACTTTCAATTCCAGTACATACCCACTTGAGCCAATCAGATCCCTCCATGTGGTAGGCTCAAAATGACTATATGACTGAAAATGAGGCCCAATCCAGGGACACCATGTGGCCCAATCAATGGGTGCTACATGGCACCCTAGGATTAGCTAGTCAACCCTTACCAAACTTGGCAGGGAAATTAGCAAAGGGGTTAAATATGGTGGTTTGGCTATTTTTGGAGGTAGTTACACCAAGTTTAGTAGCATACACATGTCAAATATTTAGTGGACAATCTAGAGAATGTGCTGGTCGTCAACTTGGTAGATAGTAAATGGTTAACTTTGGTCGGGTTGGTAGGTTTATAACTTGGTAGACCAAACCCACAACACTATTTTATATTGAAAATAATGGTGATGGATGGGTCGTATGGTTGGAACCACCGACCTCACAAAAAAATGACTATACATAACACCAGAGACCGTTGAGCCAATGGCTCGTGTCGGTAACTCTGCCAAAGAAAATACTATATAAACCTTTGATTGCCATATGAGTGGGATGAAGGAACAACAGGTGAGCTTGGAACATGTTGTTTGGAACTAAGTGTAGGGAGGAACCACGAGAAGAATTTCGCATTCCCAGAACCCAGTGTTAATTTTCTACTAGTGAATATTCCAAGAATATTCTCCCAACATAATCTATGTGGAATATTTTAGATTCTTTGTGGGGCTAGAGTCGTAGGTGTCAGAATTGGGCCAAGTTTATACTCATTTTAAGAAAAATTTCTCAAGGATCACAATGTTGCAGTGAATTTTGCATCTGGGCAACAAGATTTAGGGGTCATGGTAGAAACCTGCCTTCATCATTAATTACTGGGCAAAAAGTTTGAGACAACAATGAACCTGTTAGAAGTAGGTAATGTTTATAGTCAAAAGTATCAAGATGACAAAATGGAACTACCAATGTTGTGATTGCTATGATTTGAGTAGTTGAATTTCAATTCATTCTCAAGAATGGAGGTATAATGATGTATTTTTCCATGCACTTGCCTTTCTTTTGACGAGATGAATGAAGCAACCTCCCCACTATTGAAGCAGGGCCCGTAGATGTAGTCCAAACTTGAAAAGCTACATTATCAAACTTTTGTGTGCATTGTCTTTATGATATCCTTTATCTTGTTTCTTCTTTATATGTTTGTATACATGGTTTTTACATGCTATTTCATGCACTTCTAATAAAATCAACCAAAGAAAATATCTTGGATAATCCCAATAAATCAGAGATTTTAGATGAAGTTTGGTATCAGAGTGGTCTTCTTGTTGATGTGAATTGTGAGTGTGAATGTTAGACAGGAATAAGATAAAAAAGGATGAAGTTAAAATTAAGTCCTTTGATCCATAGATTAGACGTGCAACACGAAGAAGGAAAATGGCATATGATGATGTTCATACTAAGAATAAGCAAGCTTTCCACAAAGCTTTTTAGACCTTGGTAAATAAGGTATACAAATTGGTTGCCGATAATAAGAATAAATTGGCACTGGATGAAAATAAAAAGAAGAGAAAGAAAAGGACCATGCTTCAGTAAATTAGGAAAATGGGGGAGAACCTCCTAAACCTCCATCTCCATATTCTAGTGAAAGTTCTTCTTCTTCATCATCTCATTCTCATCATTATAACAGGTAGCATAGAAATGCTTCTAGGAATCCTTTTTCAAAGTTGGATGTAAAGTTTGATTTGCCTATTTTTAATGGACAATCTAATGTATAAAAGCTCAATAATTTGATTAGACACATTGAAGTGTATTATAAAATATAGTAGATTGAAGAAGATGAGGCCAAGATATAGTTAGCATCTCTTCGATTGGGAGGAAATTCTCTCATATTGTGGGAGGGAAAACTTTAGAAATGTAGTAAAAGTGAGGGTAAACTATTTTCTTCCTGGTCTGAATTTGTTTCTACTTTAAAAGGATAAATTTATCCATTGGGATATCGATAGAAAGTCATGATAGAATGGAAACATTTGAAACAAGGCAAAGGTCAAAATGTTCAAAGTTTCACAAAGGAATTTAGGAAGCAAGATTTGGCATTGGGCATTCCTTTAGATTCACTTGATACTTTGATGAAATATATTAGTTCTTTACATAATTATCTTCGACATTATTTGTTATTATTTGAACCCACTACTCTTGATTCGGCTAGTGTGAAAGCCATTCACCTTGAAAGAAGGGGAGAGTATGAACAAGACAACCTTGCGAAGAAGGAAACAACAACAAAGAATGCAAATCCCTCTTGCTCTCATTGCGAGAAACAAGGGCATGATGTTGAGCATTGTCAGAAATTACAAAAAAAATTGAAGCCAAAGAGGAATGGTAGAAAAAGGAAGCAAAAAAATGTTGCTACTGTGCAACAAGTCCATGGATTTGATTCAGATGATGAGGTGAAGGTCTCGAATATTGGGATTGTAGGAGATGGACTGATTGACTTGGGTTTTGATTCAGGTGATAAGACAAAGAATGCAACATGCATTGTACCAAAGATGATAAGAACACCAAATACTACATGGCTCCAAGAAGTTGAGGAGATCAACCAAAGAATTCAAGCAGATAGTTCTGAACTAAGGAGACTTCTACGAGAAGAAGAAGAGGAGAAGAAAAGATTGAAACTTCATCTACGAGCCATAAAAGAGACCTTGGAAAAAGATGAAGAACAATGAAGGCTTAGTGAAGCCATGATCACCAACTTTAGACTTGACAAATGAGGTAAACATTTATTCTTTAGTTTCATGTTCTCATTATGATGATGATTTTGGCGCATTTAAAAATCACACATGTATTGGTTTGAATCTGTTGGACACCTAATCCTCAATGGGTTAGTGTGGAAGCCGAATGGACAAAAAGAGTCCAAGAGACCTTGGGATGTGAAATCCAACGGTCACCACATGTACTATAAATGTATATCTCTTGTTAATAAAAATTGTACTTGCATGTTTTATCTTTCATATTTCTAGTTGCCCATGTGTGTTTAACATGGTATCAGAGCGGGCGTACTCCTGCCCTGCATAATTTCTTTGAACCATTTGTTTTATGAAAATGTTGAATATCTGGCCAGGAAGAACAGTTTGTAAGTGTTTTTCATTATTAATATGATAAGTGTGTTTTAGAGTTTATTGATGGTTTTAGAAATTGGGTGTTAATTTCTGAAATTGACACTTGAGTGATGCGCACTTGTATTGGATGTGTTTATGAATTCAAGGACAATTGAATGAATTGAACTTTGTAAGGACTGGCAGATCGATTTGAATAATCAATGTCGATATTGTCAAAAACTATAATGTAAATTTGTTTGAGTGTAAGAAGGCGTTGAATCAAGCCTGAATCAAAGTCATGGAATGGAAATTAATTGGAAGCTGTTGTATATTTAGTTTCTGAAATTAGGTTCAATATAAATCAAATTGTAAATGGCGCTTATAATACCTTGAATGCGTGATCAATTTTAGCTGTGGAAAGATCGATGTATGTCGAGATCGATGGAGCATTTGCTGTAGTATTAAATTGGTGTTGGTTGTGATATATAACGCTGAGTTTGTGCACGATGTTCAATGCGTGCTGCATAAAACTTCAATTGAATTTAATTTAAGATCACACGCTGTTTGGTTGCGTTGTGAGAATTGGATAACACATTGAAAGTGCAGCTATGTGACAGAATGCTGAGAGAAGCAGCTGCGTTGAAATCAAATCTGGTAAGTTTGCATTAAACCTTTGGTGTTTTGATCATGCCGTAGTGTTATAGCAGAGAAGGCGGTAATTAAGGTTCAGTCCGGTTTGCATCTTTTTCGAAGGGCCTTGAAGTTTCTGTTTGGGGTCGATTATTTACAGATTATGTGGCATTATAGTTGACTGAAGTAGAACACTGTTTGTTGACATATTGAACATTGTTGAATGCGTTGGCACATCGACTTGGAGAGTCGATTTTATAGAAGGCGCAATTGTTTAATGAGCATTGAGTTGAACTGTTATGAAAAATGTTTGAAATCGTGTTGAGTTATTTAAGCTACAGGTTCAGAGATTGAAAAAAATCGGATTTGGAAAAACGAAAGAATGGAAGCTATACAAATCGATGTGTTAATATCGACCTGTGGTTGAATGAAAGTGCAGTGGAATTGAATGGTTCATGAGTGTAATGGTGCGTTACGCTCCTATTGAATGGTATCAATGCGAATGGTATATGGTGCGTTACGGTATTAAATGGTTCATGAGTGTAATGGTGCATTACGCTGCCTATTGAATGGTATCAATGCGAATGGTATATGGTGCGTTACGGTATTGAATGGTTCATGAGTGTAATGGTGCGTTACGGTATTGAATGGTGTGTTACGCTGCCTATTGAATGGTATCATCATGACAGTTTCTGCGTCCTTCTCTGAAAGTGTAAGCTGCCTGAAGTGAAATTCCTCAAAAAAATGCTACTCGATATATTAGCTGCCTGAAATGAAACTCCTCGAAGTGCTACTCAATATATGTAGGTGCGGTCTTCAGATTTGTGATTTGTGAGTTAAATTTCCTTCATTCCGACTGGTGTCCGGCAAAGGTAAATAGTTGCTTCTTGTAGTCAACTTGTTTAGAAAGCAAAGAAAATGGTTTGTGTAAAGATGAAACGAAAGTCGGTTTTAGAACAGTCTGAATATCATCAGAAGCAAGCGCATAAACAGTTGCTGACAAATTATGCAACTTTTCATTCAGAGAAATCGCCTGATCATAGCCAGTTGAAAGCTGAGAATTGGGGACAGATGAAACACCTTCTCTGCGTTTTTTCAGCACACATGGTAACAGGCAGAAAGAGATGTCGAAGAAGCGATTAAGTTGGCGCAGAGACTGGCAGAGGCAACTTGTATGAGCATTTGCCTTGGCGACTTTCTGTGAGGAGGCATATTTGGCTCTTTACTGATTCCATAGGTGCATGGAAAGAAGGTTTGTGAGTGCCCAATTGCCATTACCCAAGCGCCAAAATTCATCAGCCAAAAGTGAGGCGACCCTATGATAGATGCTCAGTGAAATATCTGCATCGAAAAGAGTGGAATCTTCATCATATCCAGCAGCACAAGGAGAATTTCCTCCCATTTAGACTTTCGAATCTCCACCAAGTTTTCCTCCTGCTTGTGACGGGCCTCCACTGTATCGACCGCCACCTTGTAACGTTGCTTCCAGGCATCGGCTTTGGAATTGGGTCTGACAGACATTTTGGCCTCCGGGATCTCAAAAATCTCGTAGAAATGATCCAGGAGAGGTAAGGAGTTCGAGTCACAACGACCCCACGAGCCTTTACAAGGAGTCGAATTACCATTCCTTATTGTTGACCGCATTACTTGCTTGTTTGGTACACGCTAAAGTTTGTGGGTTATAAATTCCCGGTCAGAGGCTGAATTTGCCATTTATGTTAGGGGATATTAAGAGATAGTGTGTATTAGGAGTTACAGTGAATCGATGTGTGTTTAACAGAAAATTTCGTTACAAAACGCCAAAACACGTCAGTGGTTGCCATTGTTTTGTAAATTTGTCAAATTTGTAATCTCTACGAATAGTACAAAGAATCTATTATATCTTGTACTTCGGGCCTCATAGTAGCCATCACATGCATCTGCACTTGGATTGGTGTGCATGAATCACTCCCACTGAGTGCCATGAATATCACCAAGGGTAGAGATTTATGTTGAAAACTCTCGATATTTTGTTGTCAATAATAAAATAAGACAAGTCTTCTAAGGTTGTGGCCATGGTTAGGCCGAGATATCTGTTCAAAACTCTCGATGTGTTGGAGAACGCAAGTGTATCGAAATCCGCTCAACAACGTATATGCTCACTGTCACTGTGATATACAAGAAAAAAAATGTTGTGTTGTGTGTCATAGGTGTGCATGAAAACACTTATTGTGCGTAAAGTTTAGGAGCCAGCAAGTCATTGGAATTCAGGAGCTCGTATTGGCATAAAATTGCAGAAGACCGAGCTTGTCATACTCAGGTGGTTGAAACCACTACTGTACTATGTCAGAGGAAAAGGTTGCTCTTGGGTACAATTTCTAGGTATTGCAAAAGTGGGAAATATTCATCTTAAACAGTTGAAACGTCTACCGAGATATATAAAGGAACGTGCATTGGAGGCTAAAACAACAACAACAACAAAAAGGGGGGGAGTGCATTTTTGGCCATTTGATTTTTTTTACAAATACATTGTTGATTTGATTGTCTGAATAATGGAGAAAAATCATGGATTATTAGAGTTATTAAGCACTCTAATCTTATCTACTGATGGAAGTACAGTTAAAGTCAACAAAAACACTCAGAGATATTCAAAAATGTTTACAATATGCATAGGAAAAGATTGATTTTTTGCAGCTTGAGACAAAGCTACAACAAGAAGAATTACAGCAGTGGAGTCATCATTTTGAACCTCTTTCTGTTCAGAAAATTGAAACAGACTCCCATAAACAACAAGACACTAATGTTGCAAATTCAGTGCCTAATACAACAACATATTTACATGCAGATGTAGAAACTCAGTCTGCACTTCCCAAGCCCATCATCAGACCTTGGGAACAGCTTGTCCACAACAAGCACAAAACTGGTTTTGGATATGACAAGGACTTGTCCTTTCATATTCCAGACTATGCCAAGCCCATTCAGTTTCAGAGTGCTGGATTCATTCATGACAATTCACCTGCTCCTCATGACAGTTCACCTCCAGCTGTTCCAGATTCTGCCCCTCTTCCACAACAACAAAAACAACAGATCGTGAAATGCCAACACTGTGACCGAGTTGGCCATTTGAAAGATCACTGTTTTGATCTTCATCCATGTAAGCACTGTTATAAAACCAGTCATTCTTCACACATATGGTTTAGAAACAAACATCCTGCAAGAACAACGATTCATCTTGGATGGATCGCTTCTTGGCAATGGGCATCAATAACCAAGAAGATATTCCAAACACATGTGAGAACTTGTTCCAGAATATTGAACATATGGGATATGAAGGAACGGGACAAGGAGTTAATGGCTAATTTATTGTGAATCCCATCCAAGTGGTGGAATTACCATGATATGTAGGATTGGGCAATGTTAGAAAGGAAGAGACATGAGAGTATTCAAGCGACAAGTTCGATATAGTTAAAGACGTTGAGAGCACATCACCACCTTTCAATGAACATTTCAAAGGAAGAGCTAAGGAAATCTCTCCTCACTAGAGTCACACCAAAGATAGCCATTCGAGGAAGAAGGTTAAGAAAGTATAGAGGAAGAAGAACCATTTCAACCATTCAATAAGAAAGGACACTAGAGAACTACCTGTTGGGAGATTGATCCAAAATTGCATCGTAAGAAGCTCCATCGAAAGTTAGAATCCTTTTTAAGTAGTTTGGCTTTGCTACCATTGTAAATAACATGTTGAAAAATTATTTGTAGAAGTGTTGAATGTATAACATCACTTGTATATGAAACATAGTGATATTTTGACCTTTAGTTGGTGTTGAGGGCCCAGAAGTCGGGTCAACAACAAAGGGGATACCCACCCGGTCCGAAACCTGGTTGGCGGCTCCTTACCCGTTTGGAGTAGCGGGTCCGACTGGGGATAACGGGACCAGCTTCCCGATGCATGGGATGTGTATGTGTGTGTAAAGTTTGATTATGTTAGTTCTGAAGACATTCTATAACTACTGTAAATCTGACTTGCAAACTGACTCTAAGCTACTGTAATCTAATGGGAACAACACACAAGATCTACATAAACCCGGGATACATCTTTTCCATTATGCAACCTAGAAAGATTTCATACGATAACTGGTAATAAAGATTATTCAGCTATCATAAGAATATAAACCGTTTAAGATGAACTGTTCTGCCTAAGAAGTTAAACAAAACAGTTGTGAAAAAACACATCGCATAATCAAATCATTAGCATGTTAAGCATAAATCAATAAGTCCACCGTACAGAAGTGCCAAATGATGACCCGTGTGTTCATACATTAACATGCAAACAATATCATTTGTATATCGCTCTAGGAATACAAACAGGAATTAATCAAGAGATAAAAGTACCATTTATGACTAATTCTTACTCACAGACTTCAAGCGATAACGATCTATCTCTACTTGCTTCTAACATCTACCAAGAGTATAGAAGTGCAACATCAGTAGCAGACATTAAGACACAAACATAAATAAATCTCAATCCTTCCATTCATCAAAACCTCCTCTAAGGGTGCAGAAGTGCATGTTCCGAGGACAAGTTTTTGACAAATTTCTGGACCCTTCTCCAATGCAATGAGAAGGGTTGAAATACTACTATCTAATACTAATAATAGTATTATTACAAAATGTAGGACACGGTTCTCAAATGACCGCCCTTTTTCTAATTCAGTAAAACAAAAAAAAACAAGAAAAAACAAGAAAAAACAAGAAAAAACAACTTTCTAAATAAAATTACTTCTTAATTTGGTCTCTGAAATTGCAGTTTTCAAGCATGGGCTTGAGAAGAGTCGGTTGGCTGACTTCTGTGTTTAAATGGGCTATGAAAATGGCATCCATAAGAGCTGGCGCTACTTTCTCGGCCGCGTTCATGATGCACCTTAGTGTCATGCATTGGCTGTGGGGCTTAACTAAGTAAGTCCAGTAACTTTCCTAGTTTAGTCTAGCCAATGTCTGAACTGTCTTCCCATTTGCCTGTGCCTTCTGCTTCCATTCTGACTCCAGCTGTAACGCGCTTGGTAAGTACCCCAGGGTGGACTCTGAAATCAAATTGGCCCTGTGTAAATTTTAATTTACACAGTCGATAAGTATGATTGCCTGTGACGCCGCTGATTCTACTGCCTGTTCCGCCTGTGTGATTTGTTCGTCCCACTTATTGAAGAGCAGTTCCTTATGATTCTCATTAATCTTGGGTGCCCCTGCTCTTTTCCCTTCCTCGTCATTTTTCCAAGCCAGATATTCTGTTACTCTTCTGTTGGCTTGGTCATAGTCATTCCGCAATTCTACCACCTGGCTGGTGATCTTGTCGCTTAGCTCACAAAAATCCCTCCACTGTGATATTCTGCGCACCATATCTTCCTGTTGCTGTAACAGTTGGTCGTTCAAGCCGATGGACTCTGAAATAAACTCTGTCAGCTTAGGCTCGTCTCTATGTATTTCTTGCACCGTCTGCAGCTGTTTTTCCTTTTCTTCAATACTTCTTTGATGGTTCACCTGCATCTGGCGAAAGTCTTCTTGTAGCTTTTCGAGCTGCTTGGAAGCTTCAACGTTCTCATTGGCTTGTCACAACTGTTGTTGTAGCAGTTGTATTTGACTTTCACGTTCTTTTAGAAGTTGCTGAACTTCAGAGGCCTTGTCGATAGTTGCAGAAGCATATGCTCCAGCAATCTGAGACAATTTCGTGAGATTGTCTGTTGGATTGTTATTCGGGTCTTTCCACAAGACATCTAGGTGTTCAGCATTTTGAGACAGTGCGTCTTCAAGCTTCCTTTTCTTTCTTTGTCTCCTTACAACTGCCTTGTGCTGTGGACTGTAGAATACGTCCAGTGGAGGAATTTCTTCTACGCCGAGTAGAAGTTCTGAGGATGGAGCGATAGGAAGATGCTCCGTCTCTGCGGCACTACCGACTATGGTCGAGACGACCTCTTGCATCACCTGTGTATTGCTCACAGGTGTCTTCGGGGCTTGATCTTCAAGATTTATTAGTTCATTGAAGGTCTCCCATTCTTTATCTAATTCTGCTGTAACCAGAGGTGCTTCGGTGACGGGAGGGGGAACTTCTCTTGGTGGCGAGGCGGCAACTTGCTGCTGAGCCATCGAACTTGACTGAGCCGTGTCTTTGATTGTTTCTTTGTTCTTCTCTTCTTTGTGCACAGACTCTTCAGGATTTTCAGACGTTTCTTTTATGGCGCTGGAATTAGATCTGGAAGCGCTTGAATGTTCACTGAGGTTGACGATCGGAGTTGGTTCTCTGGTAGCCACTCGCAGTCTTTCCAGTGGAATGTTAGCCAGCCTTCTTTCTCTATACAACGTGAATTTCCGGAGGTCGTCTGGGGACAACCTCGACTGAGCTTCTTGCAAAACTTCTTTGAGTGAGTTCTTGTTCTGGAAGAGGTCATCAAACGGATCCTTCCTCCCAGAGAACACACTTATCTTGACGCTGATTGTAAATTCCTGGGCCACTTTATTAGGGTCGAATGGTCTTGGTGAGAACTTAAATAGTTGGAGACACGTCACATTCTCCACCTCGCCAAAAGCGTGTCCCACATCGAACAAAGAGAAGGCCCCACATGTGACTGGGAATTGAGGCCAAATAGCTTTCTTTTTGTTCTTTAGGTCCTTAGTTAAACCGCCTTCAGAACAAGTCTGATAAGCGATCTCTCGGGCCAACAATTTATCTGGGATGTACAAGGGTAGGACATGAGGAGGTGCTGTGCTTCCAAAAACTCGGATGTAGGTAAACCATTCTTCCCCAAACCATCTTGCGATGGGGGTGATATCAATTTGTGCCTCGGGAGAGCACCTTGGGGGGTCTTTATCGTATATTATCCTATGCATGGGTAGTATGAGCCCATGGAAAATTTGGTAAAAATGGGGGGCGAACTGGGAATCCCACAAGATTTTATGATAGACATGAATAGGCAATAGGTCCTGGGTAGTCCATTGCCAACCCATAGTAGGGAATTTTGATACAAGACAGACAGAATCCATTATATAGGCAGACAAATAGAAAGGAGGATAGAACCTTTGGGAGAAGGATCTCTTAGAACGGTAGTGGAGAACTGCCGTGTATAGAGTGTCAGAAAGGATTTTGGCCCAATCCACTATCTCAGAATTAGTCGCGGCATCAATTAACGGTAGCCATTCAGATGGAAATTTATTGATATCGGGCTTACCAAATAGCCTACAGAGCATGGCTGTAGCAAAACAATACGGAGAAGTAAGAGAACCAGTGCTATACATACTGTTCTTATCTTTTTTCAGTGGTTCAGCCCTTTTTGACCATTCCTTGGTAGTGTCTGATAGGTCCGGATTCTCTGCTGCAAACTTCCTAACAAAATCTGCATTGTAGGTCGTTTGTGGTTCAGGAAGGTGATACATGAGCTTCAGGTCTTGAGCTGCGAACGATCCCACAAGCCCATGTCCTTTGACTTTGAACTGCCTATGATGCAACTCCGCATCATCTAAAATCCACTTGATCATGTCTGTATAAGGTAGGATCTTCGGCCTTGCCGCTATTCTGTGGAGGAAAGAGCACGCTAGGTCTTCCAGGGATGCTTCTGAAGGACGTGATGCATCTGCGACAACAGCAGTTGCCTTGATTATTCTAGGGTTCTCTTCTTCTAACAGCCTATACATGCCTTCCCATGTGGAAATTCCTGCATATTTATTGCATGCGGTATCTGTGTAGAGGGGCGCCATCTCCTTGGTCTTTTCCCTTGTCTCTGAGCTATGAGCTTTGTTCTTCTTCCCCATCTCGCTTATCGTTTCTGGTTGATTTTGCCTTCGCACTTTGCTCCTGCAGGTTATGAGTAAAATGGAAAGATTGATCAGAAAGGTGATGGGAGAGTTTTAAATGCAAGAGATAAATCAGATACGCCACCTTACGTGAAGCAAATCCGTATCAAGGCACACGTCTTTATTCCACTTAATAACTGAAAACTAATTCATTACTAACATTAAAAGCGCATAATTTCCAAGTCAGGTTATAGTAAGTGGATTTTCTTTGGGTGGCGTGCTCAAAGGAGTCGTACTAAGGTGCTTTTAAGACTTGCCAACGTATCCTTGCATGTCGCGCGATCGCAAATGGTAGTGATCGCAACATCGCAGATCGCAATATCGCAGATCGCCACGATTCAAATGTTTGCCAACGTACCCTGCCTCATTTCTGCGATATGCGATCGCGCGATCGCAACATCGCAGATCGGCGGACTTGTAAGCTTTTCTTTATGGATGCTAGTGTATTGCGATGCGATGTTGTTCACTAACACTGAGGTGATGTGCATATTGGCTTTTAGAGGGGAAACGAAGGCATTTCTTTAATTTTAGTGATGGGACCTTTAAGATTTGCTTTTATGGACACAGGTTTTAGGCTTAAGTTGTCCAAGAGACCTTTCCTAAGCTTATGCTCGCAACTTCGAAAGAAATCTTTGTTTTTTCTGAAAATTAACTAAGGGTCCCCATTCATTCTAGCATCATGGCCGATACTAGTTTGAACGAGGGGGGTTGTTGCTGGCCACAACAATTGGCGATTCACTTGGGAGAACCAGTTATCTCTGCTCTTTTTCTATTGACGCTTTCAGATCTTCTCAATTTTTTTTTTTCAGGGAATCCGAACTTTATTATAAAAAGATAAAAACAAGCAATACTTTAAAGCGTCAATGATGTTTTGTCTTCGCCCCATTCTATTCCAATTACCTGCATTCTCAGGTTGTTTTCGAGTTCAGATCAGTTATTACTTGGTCTTGTAAAACATAAAAATAAAGTGTTCTCTATGTATCAACCCCTTTTAAGAATGCTCCTTTGTCGTAGGTAGAGCCACTGCTGCCAGCAGGCGTCCATAGCCTCGACAGGGTTACCTATTATCCAGGAATGATCCTTTATCTTGCTTCAGGTTTTCGCAACTTTTTCAGAAGGATTATCCCTTTCTTGATGCTTTTTTTTTTTTTTTTTAAATTCTTTAAAGAAAAATGTCTTGGTTTGGTGGCCAAATTATGACACAGTCATTCACTTGATTTACACTTTTGCTGAACAAGCTGGCTCGTGATGAGACCCCTTGTCTTTTGATTGCAACAATCTTGAGTCGTTGCCCTGTTTTGGTAGACAGTTTTGGCAAAGTCAGCAAGTTATAATATCTGTGATCATGATAAGTCGGCTCGTGATGAGACCTCTTATTCTTTGAGATATAGCATCTTTTTAGGTTATTCTCCTGAACGTTGCGTTTTCCTTTAGCAGGGAGGAAGTCAAATTCTCTTTCCTTAAGAAAGTTCTGGACGACAATGACAGGGCTACTTTTGATAATGGCTGTTTTCACAGAGAATCTTTATTCTAATATTGATACCTTTCATTGTGCTGATCTAAAACGAATTTCTCACCGAGATAGCTTTCTTTAAAATTTTCTGGGGTTGAACTTAACATCATCTCTGGGTTAAAGATCTATCGATAATGAAAGATCAAATTTCTCAAAAGATTTCCTGTTTCACAAGAGCCGAAGTTCAAAATCTTTAACAGAGACAAGGTTTCTTCAGTGAATGTCAAATACTGTTTAGCCAGAACAAACTTTATTTGGGAGAGGCAACTATTCCCTAGGGCCATGTAGAGAATATAACTAACTTTGCCTATCAATTATTGGAAGCAAAACTAATAACCTAGCTAAACTACTCTTACTCCTACTCTAATTATATACAGGAAATAACTAGGTAAAATGATATTTCCAATGGAACCAGCGATTCATTATTATTCCTAGCCGTATGAATCTTCCAAGCATTAGTAAAAAGAATTGAATTCCTCTTGGATCGAAATTGTTGGCTAGAGAATAATAACCCATAAACTCAATTGGAATTGTGCCTGGTTTTATTTTCTCATGATAGGTTCTTTCCAACTGGGTACCTATTGGATCATAGAGATTGAGATAGATTTCTTTTGTAGATCGGTGATCGTTCAATAGGAGGGATAACAAGCCAAACTGTGAAATGGGTTTCTTAACCTCGACGGCTTGTAACCCGTAGTTTGTTGACGTTAAGTTTTCAGCGATTTCGTTTGAAATGAAAGTGTTTATATATAAATCGCTGAAATCTAATCTATCAAAAATTCGAAAATCTAAACAGGAATTCGATTTTGTACAAGATGAACGTGAGTGAGAAAGAAATGATTGGGTATGTATACACATAGTGGTGTCACACGTCTGGGAGTTACTTGTAACTTTTTCCTTTTCACAAGAACTGGCCGGGTTTTGTGAATCAGGACTTAAATCATGATTGCGAACAGGGATGGAGCTTTCTTCTTGGTATGAATCGTAGATAGGAGCATCGTCTTGGATAGTAAAATTATTCAAATGAGATTTCGCTTTGAGATGAGGGTTAGATGGAATAGTTTCTGATTTAAGACGTTTCTTATGATCTGACCCTAGTTGAGTTACTTGTGACAACTCAATATCATCACAATTATCAAAGCAACTATCACGAAAGACTTTACAGTTTTCCCTAGGTTCCTCTTTTTCATTGTATATTTTCAGACAAGGGAGATGAGGCAGCTCTCGTTTGATATGAATCGTAGGCTGTGTTAAAGTGGTCTCTTTGTTTTGGAAACCCAGTGATGTTTTGTTTGAATAACCCTTTGTTGGAATATACTTGATATCATGAGGGAGAAGATCGTCATTACTAAAAACATCGGGGTAAAGAGAAAAATGCGAATCTGGAACAATGCATTTAAAGACATCAAATAAATCTCGTTCATCAGATTCACTATAAGTATCGGGCCTTAGATCGTACCTTTTTGCGTCGATATTTTTTGAAAGAGAAACAAAAGGTGGATCTAACCTTGGCATCAGCATTTGTTGATCTGAGATGATATTGCCTGACTTTATGTTAAAGTCGTCTTCTGGTGCCAGGGTATTTTCCCTTTTAGTACTTTCGCCTTCGTTTTCTGATGGTAGAGCATGCAGAACTCCTAGACTAAATTCTGTTTGGTCAGGTACAGGAGGTAGGGAATCCTCATCATAATCGGAAGATTCTTCATCTGTGAGCTCATCCTCAAGATCATATTGTAGACACTTAAGATGAAATCGTATATTGAAATCCCTTACGGGTTCGTTTTGTTTCCGCAGATAGTCGATTTCATCGTATACCTGGTCGTATTCATAGCAATCAAATTCCAAGATGAAAGTTCTAACGAATTGGTCCCAGCTGTGGACTGATGCAACTGGGAGGTTTCTGCACCATCTTCTAGCTTTCGCTGTGAATGTAAGAGTAAAAATCCTGCACAAAACGCCTTCGTCAATTTTTTGAATATCAGCATTTGAAACTCTTTGAATGAACTGCAGGGCGTGATGAAATGCAGAAGAATTATTCTCACCATTGAATTTTACCTGAGATAATAGCCTTACCACATGTGGTGGAGTGTTGGAAGAGGCAGGAACGTGGATGCAACTCCAGATGGGAATTCTGTAAGCAGACATCCTTTTCCAGGATTTCTAGTTTAAAAACATTCCAACAGACAATATGCTCAGGCCCTCCTTCTAGCGCCAGAAATGTTGAGGGCCCCGAAGTCGGGTCAACAACAAAGGGGATACCCACCCGGTCCGGAACCTGGTTGGCGGCTCCTTACCCGTTTGGAGTAGCGGGTCCGACTGGGGATAACGGGACCAGCTTCCCGATGCATGGGATGTGTATGTGTGTGTAAAGTTTGATTATGTTAGTTCTGAAGACATTCTATAACTACTGTAAATCTGACTTGCAAACTGACTCTAAGCTACTGTAATCTAATGGGAACAACACACAAGATCTACATAAACCCGGGATACATCTTTTCCATTATGCAACCTAGAAAGATTTCATACGATAACTGGTAATAAAGATTATTCAGCTATCATAAGAATATAAACCGTTTAAGATGAACTGTTCTGCCTAAGAAGTTAAACAAAATAGTTGTGAAAAAACACATCGCATAATCAAATCATTAGCATGTTAAGCATAAATCAATAAGTACATCGTACAGAAGTGCCAAATGATAACCCGTGTGTTCATACATTAACATGCAAACAATATCAGCTGTATATCGCTCTAGGAATACAAACAGGAATTAATCAAGAGATAAAAGTACCATTTATGACTAATTCTTACTCACAGACTTCAAGCAATAACGATCTATCTCTACTTGCTTCTAACATCTACCAAGAGTACAGAAGTGCAACATCAGTAGCAGACATTAAGACACAAACATAAATAAATCTCGATCCTTCCATTCATCAAAACCTCCTCTGAGGGTGCAGAAGTGCATGTTCCGAGGACAAGTTTTTGACAAATTTCTGGACCCTTCTCCAATGCAATGAGAAGGGTTGAAATACTACTATCTAATCCTAATAATAGTATTATTACAAAATTTAGGACACGGTTCTCAAATGACCGCCCTTTTTCTAATTCAGTAAAACAAAAAAAAACAAGAAAAAACAACTTTCTAAATAAAATTACTTCTTAATTTGGTCTCTGAAATTGCAGTTTTCAAGCATGGGCTTGAGAAGAGTCGGTTGGCCGACTTCTGTGTTTAACTGGGCTGTGAAAATGGCATCCATAAGAGCTGGCGCTACTTTCTCGGCCGCGTTCATGATGCACCTTAGTGTCATGCATTGGCTGTGGGGCTTAACTAAGTAAGTCCAGTAACTTTCCCAGTTTAGTCTAGCCAATGTCTGAACTGTCTTCCCGTTTGCCTGTGCCTTCTGCTTCCATTCTGCCTCCAGCTGTAACGCGCTTGGTAAGTACCCCGGGGTGGACTCTGAAATCAAATTGGCCCTGTGTAAATTTTCATTTACACAGTCGATAAGTATGCTTGCCTGTGTCGCCGCTGATTCTGCTGCCTGTTCCGCCTGTGTGATTTGTTCGTCCCACTTATTGAAGAGCAGTTCCTTATGATTCTCATTAATCTTGGGTGCCCCTGCTCTTTTCCATTCCTCGTCATTTTGCCAAGACAGATATTCTGTTACTCTTCTATTGGTTTGGTCATAGTCATTCCGCAATTCTACCACCTGGCTGGTGATCTTGTCGCTTAGCTCACAAAAATCCCTCCACTGTGATATTCTGCGCACCATATCTTCCTGTTGCTGTAACAGTTGGTCGTTCAAGCCGATAGACTCTGAAATAAACTCTGTCAGCTTAAGCTCATCCCTATGTCTTTCTTGCACCGTCTGCAACTGTTTTTCCTTTTCTTCAATACTTCTTTGATGGTTCACCTGCATCTGGCGAAAGTCTTCTTGTAGCTTTTCGAGCTGCTTGGAAGCTTCAGCGTTCTCATTGGCTTGTCGCAACTATTGTTGTAGCAGTTGTATTTGACTTTCACGTTCTTTTAGAAGTTGCTGAACTTCAGAGGCCTTGTCGATAGTTGCAGAAGCATATGCTCCAGCAATCTGAGACAATTTCGTGAGATTGTCTGTTGGATTGTTATTCGGGTCTTTCCACAAGACATCTAGGTGTTCAACATTTTGAGACAGTGCGTCTTCAAGCTTCCTTTTCTTTCTTTGTCTCCTTACAACTGCCTTGTGTTGTGGACTGTAGAATACGTCCAGTGGAGGAATTTCTTCTACGCCGAGTAGAAGTTCTGAGGATGGAGCGATAGGAAGATACTCCGTCTTTCCGGCACTACCGACTATGGTCGAGACGACCTCTTGTATCACCTGTGTATTGCTCACAGGTGTCTTCGGGGCTTGATCTTCAAGATTTATTAGTTCATTGAAGGTCTCCCATTCTTTATCTAATTCTGCTGTAACCAGAGGTGCTTCGGTGACGGGAGGGGGAACTTCTCTTGGTGGCGAGGCAACAACTTGCTGCTGAGCCATCGAACTTGACTGAGCCATGTCTTTGATTGTTTCTTTGTTATTCTCTTCTTTATGCACAGACTCTTCAGGATTTTCAGACGTTTCTTTTGTGGCGCTGGAATTAGATCTGGAAGCGCTTGAATGTTCACTGAGGTTGACGATCGGAGTTGGTTCTCTGGTAGCCACTCGCAGTCTTTCCAGTGGAATGTTAGCCAACCTTCTTTCTCTATACAACGTGAATTTCCAGAGGTCGTCTGGGGACAACCTCGACTGAGCTTCTTGCAAAACTTCTTTGAGTGAGTTCTTGTTCTGGAAGAGGTCATCAAACGGATCCTTCCTCCCAGAGAACACACTTATCTTGACGCTAATTATAAATTTCTGGGCCACTTTATTAGGGTCGAATGGTCTTGGTGAGAACTTAAATAGTTGGAGACACGTCACATTCTCCACCTCGCCAAAAGCGTGTCCCACATCGAACAAAGAGAAGGCCCCACATGTGACTGGGAATTGAGGCCAAATAGCTTTCTTTTTGTTCTTTAGGTCCTTAGTTAAACCGCCTTCAGAACAAGTCTGATAAGAGATCTCTCGGGCCAACAATTTATCTGGGATGTACAAGGGTAGGACATGAGGAGGTGCTGTGCTTCCAAAAACTCGGATGTAGGTAAACCATTCTTCCCCAAACCATCTTGCGATGGGGGTGATATCAATTTGTGCCTCGGGAGAGCACCTTGGGGGGTCTTTATCGTATATTATCCTATGCATGGGCAGTATGAGCCCATGGCAAATCTGGTAAAAATGGGGGGCGAACTGGGAATCCCACAAGATTTTATGATAGACATGAATAGGCAATGGGTCCTGGGTAGTCCATTGCCAACCCATAGTAGGGAATTTTGATACAAGACAGACAGAATCCATTATATCGGCAGACAAATAGAAAGGAGGATAGAACCTTTGGGAGAAGGATCTCTTAGAACGGTAGTGGAGAACTGCCGTGTATAGAGTGTCAGAAAGGATTTTTGCCCAATCCACTATCTTAGAATTAGTCGCGGCCTCAATTAAGGGTAGCCATTCAGATGGAAATTTATTGATATCGGGCTTCCCAAATAGCCTACAGAGCATGGCTGCAGCAAAACAATACGGAGAAGTAAGAGAACCAGTGCTATACATACCGTTCTTATCTTTTTTCAGTGGTTCATCCCTTTTTGACCATTCCTTGGTAGTGTCTGATAGGTCTGGATTCTCTGCTGCAAACTTCCTAACAAAATCTGCATTGTAGGTCGTTTGTGGTTCAGGAAGGTGATACATGAGCTTCAGGTCTTGAGCCGCGAACGATCCCACGAGCCCATGTCCTTTGACTTTGAACTGCCTATGATGCAACTCCGCATCATCTAAAATCCACTTGATCATGTCTGTATAAGGTAGGATCTTCGGCCTTGCCGCTATTCTGTGGAGGAAAGAGCACGCTAGGTCTTCCAGGGATGCTTCTGAAGGACGTGATGCATCTGCGACAACAGCAGTTGCCTTGATTATTCTAGGGTTCTCTTCTTCTAACAGCCTATACATGCCTTCCCATGTGGAAATGCCTGCATCTTTATTGCATGCGGTATCTGTGTAGAGGGGCGCCATCTCGTTGGTCTTTTCCCTTGTATCTGAGCTCTGAGCTTTGTTCTTCTTCCCCATCTCCCTTATCGTTTCTGGTTGATTTTGCCTTCGCACTTTGCTCCTGCAGGTTATTAGTAAAATGGAAAGATTGATCAGAAAGGTGATGGGAGAGTTTTAAATGCAAGAGATAAATCAGATACGACACCTTACGTGAAGCAAATCCGCATCAAGGCACGCGTCTTTATGCCACTTAATAACTAACAACTAATTCATTACTAACATTAAAAGCGCATAATTTCCAAGTCAGGTTATAGTAAGTGGATTTTCTTTGGGTGGCATGCTCAAAGGAGTCGTACTAAGGTGCTTTTAAGACTTGCCAACGTATCCTTGCATGTCGCGCGATCGCAAATGGTAGTGATCGCAACATCGCAGATCGCAATATCGCAGATCGCCACGATTCAAATGTTTGCCAACGTACCCTGCCTCATTTCTGCGATATGCGATCGCGCGATCGCAACATCGCAGATCGGCGGACTTGTAAGCTTTTCTTTATGGATGCTAGTGTATTGCGATGCGATGTTGTTCACTAACACCGAGGTGATGTGCATATTGGCTTTTAGAGGGGAAACGAAGGCGTTTCTTTAATTTTAGTGATGCGACCTTTAAGATTTGCTTTTATGGACACAGGTTTTAGGCTTAAGTTGTCCAAGAGACCTTTCCTAAGCTTATGCTCGCAACTTCGAAAGAAATCTTTGTTTTTTCTAAAAATTAACTAAGGGTCCCCATTCATTCTAGCATCATGACCGATACTAGTTTGAACGAGGGGGGTTGTTGCTGGCCACAACAGTTGGATAACAAAGGGTATGGTTTCCATTGTAAACTTGACCATGAGTGTGTTAGAAACTCTTGGAAATTATGGTTTTGTTTGGGTCTTGCAAGTTAGATATTTATTGGTAGCTACAAATTTATATACATCATTCTAAGTTTTAAAGTATAAAGGTGAAGGAAAGGGAAGGTGGCTTATGAGAGGAATCTGTTATGACGATCAAGATTGCAGATCATGTTTATACTTTTGGAGGACCAAAATTCCTTTAGTAGGGAGGAATGATCCAGGAGGATCCTAAAAGGCCAAAATTTCAAAGTCCTCAAATCTCAATGAAACCTATCTCAAATAAAAGAGATCGTCATTCTGAATCCAATGTTGTGAATGACACCTTAAATGACACTGCATGTGAGAGTTATGGCCATATGAATTTTTTGTCCAACAACAATTTTTTGTTTGCAGAGGTACCTTAGGTTTCCATGTGGTGCTCCCATAGGAGGCCATGTGGAAGTATAAATAACATCATCAATAATGGTATGAACACACCTAGGCCAATCATATCCCGCCATATGGCAGGCCTATAATGGCTATATACCTAAAAATAAGGCCCAATCCAGGGACACCACATGGCCCAATCACTGGGTGCCACATGGCACCCTAGGATGGGTTGGTCAACCCTTACCAAAATTGGAAGGTAAACTAGAAGAGAGGTGAAATCTAGCGGTTCGACTACTTATGGAGGTAGTTACACCAAGTTTAGCAACAAACAAGTGTTAGACCAACAAAAAATTTGGTGAATGCCAAAGGTTGGCGGTCAACTTAGCGGATAATCAATGATTAATGGAGGTCAGGTTGGTGAACTCACCAACTGAAGGACCCTCCAAACCCACACCACTATTTTATATTACAAACAATGGTGATGAGTGGCTAACAGGGTTGAAACCCATGACCTCCCAAAAACAAATGGCTATACATATCATCAAATATCGTTGGGTCAATGGCCCGTGTTGGTAATCAGACCCAAAAAATGCTATAAAAACCTTTGATTTCCATACAATCAGGATGAAGGATTAACAGGAGGGCTCAAAACAATGTTGTTTGGAACTGAGCACAGGGAGGAACCACCAGCAGAAATGTGCGTGCTTAAAATACAAAGTCAGGGTTCTAACAAGGTAATATCCTATAGAATATTCAAGGAATATTCTCCTAGCATAATCTACATGGAATCTTTTAGATTCTTTGTGGGGCCAAAGTTGCAGGTGTTAGAATGGGGCCAAGTTTATACTCATTTTAACCATATTTTTGCAAGGATCACAATGGCACATATAGTATTTTCATATGGGAAGTGAAATTCAGGGGTCAGGGAAGAAACCCAACTGCATCATTAATTATTGGGTATGAAGTTCAAGACAATAATGGACCTGTCAGAAGTAGGTCATGTTTACAGTAAAAAGTCTCACGAGGACAAGACAGATCTATCCGGTGCTGTGATTCCTGTGATTTGATTAGCCATATTTCAAGTCACTCCCAATAATGGAGGTAATGATGTATTTTTGCATGTAATTTCCTTTCTTTTGATGAGATGAATGAAGCGATGGCCCCACTATTGAAGCAGGGCCCAAAGACATGTTCCACACAAGATGAACTCCATTATCAAACTTTTCTGTGCATGTTCTTTATGATATCCTTTATGTTGCTCCCTCTTAATGTGTTTGCATACATGGTTTTTACATGCTCTTTCATGCAATTTTGCTAACATCAACCAAAGAAAAGATCTTGGATAATCTTTGTAAATTAGAGATTCTGGATCAACCCACATGTTTCTCACTGCTACATTAACATACTATCAAGTAATTCCTACCACTGTAACTTTACACATGGTATAAAAAATGATACCATGTTACTAACATTTCAAACCACTCTACCACATAAAATATGCCAACTCAATAGTATAACTAACACTGAACAATAAATGAGCTAGTCAAATAAAGCCATATGGAACTCCAAGACCCTCTTGTAGGTATCCATCTTTGATTTTTAAAGGAAAATTTCAAACTAACATAACTTTGCCATCTCGATTTAGATTTTGGTGTCATTTTTCAATCTGTCTTTTTTAGTTATCTACATAGCGTCATAAATGGTTTAATATATTTTAGTTTTATTTTTATTTTTTGTTTTTCAAGTTGTATGTGTCCTCCATAGATGAATACAAGATTCACCTTTGGCTTACAAAACTGCTATCCAGGGGCACCTAAGCCATCACAATAAATCAGGGATCACACTTAGCTTGGGCTACACCAACCCTTAACATGGAAATATTTTTTCCCACGAAGTTTCGAACTGGTGTCCTTCACATCACATAGTGACTTAACAGTACATCCCATCCCATCTATTTTACGACCCATGTACCACATTCTATACTAATATGTTTTGTTGTATGATGTAGTTGGAATAACATTTAGTATAGACAAGTAGGGCTCATTCTCATTTTTTGGAACTTTTCAAGGGCATATTCCTCATTAGAAAATGATTTTGAGTCCCTCTTTTCTTAAAATATAATTTAGCTATTTTTTAGAGCTTTGTGCAATGACATATTTTATTTTAGCTAATACTACTTTATAATTTATTATTTGTAAATTGGTTACTTATAACTCTCACGAGCTTTGGTTAACGCATGCCACTTATTATTCTTGGAAATCCAAAATAGATGAACTATTTAGAAGTAAAGGTTTGCATTGAATTACACTTATTATAGATCTAGTACCACTAGACACAAAGAATGGTTATATCATAGTGGTGAAGAAAGAGGACTTATTGGAATGTCCATATCTAAAGATTTAAAATTCTATATTCAACACCTCGATTTACCATAAGAAAACATGGTCGAAGCTTGAGCAACTCTTTGGGAAAACAAATTTTATTTGCACAAATCAGTTGAAAAACCAATTCATCTTTCTTGATTTGGTGGAATTCCCAAAAATATAAGACTATACAATAAAATTCAAGCTTTTAGGATTTCAACTTATGTTGGAAATAATACTGAGAGGGGGGGGGGGGGGTGAATCAATATTAGCAAGTCAATTATTTTTCATTTCCAAAATCAGATTTATATACGCTACTTCAGTTAATGGAAGTTGTGTGTATACGCAACTATGTTTAAGGCAACTAGCGTATATCCTGCAAACTTATGATTCAATTAATTCATCAAATGTTGATCTTTAATCAGTGCATCAGAGCCATATAAATAGTAACTAGGTGCAATAAAAACATAATAGACAATCACACATATGAACACAAGATATAAGGTGGAAACTTAATGTGGGTGAAAACCACCTGCTGCAATCGCCTCTATCTTTTTAATAATAAGAAAATTCTTTTTACAATTTTTGTACTAGTGTAGACTTATACTAGTACGCAGGCTTCTACCTGCAGAAGGCTACAGCCTTCTCTTGTTCTCCAACTTCTCCTGGAAGGGAGCTACAACCCCCCTAGCTCTTGTACTAGCTGATATGTTTACTAGTATGTAGGTGCTGGCCTACAGAAGGCTACAACCTTCTCTTTTCTTCCAGGGACCACGTTTCATAAATTTTCAGACTGGATCCATCAATAATCAAAATATATATGCATCAACCAATCTCCTTTTCACAACTGAACCAATCAACCACTTTGATAACCCTTCAATCAGATCTTTCAGAATACTGTAACCAGAGCACAGTAACCAGAACCCAAGCTAGAACCCAGAACACTGCAATAGCAAACAGAAGTAGCTAAAACATATTTTACAAGTTATACACTACTTCCCTGTGTCGAACCTGCGTGCATATGCACCTTTCTCAAGATGAACCTACGTATAGATCTGCAAATCAAACTTAAGATGTTTATGCTATTTTGATATGCAGAACTAGCGTGTATACATGCCTTTTCTAAAGTGAACCTGCGTATAGATCTGTAAATGATGATTTATACCTTACAACAATTCCAAACTTCAGTTATACCTGGATCATCATATTTACAAACTACAACATGCGCTAGTTATTAGATAAATGATCAACCCACATAAAGATACTTTACTTCACGCCTTAAAGTCATGATCCCTCATTAGATCTTATCCTTCATCAAGCGCTAAGGTCGGTCCTTGGTTCAGATCCAGCTATGCATCATGACCCAATAACCCATGCACTAGATCTTGCTCATCATCAGATATTCAATACTTGAGTGCCTTGGCCTAATGATCTTCTCCTCCTTATATAGTGTTAGGCCTTTCTCAATACCATGGTCCAAAACCACTTAGGACCAATACCTTGGACCAAATACCTAGGATCAATACTTCGGACCAGATACTTTGGATCAATACCATGGATCAAAATACCATGGGCCAAATACCACAGACCAAAACTTGGATTTCCAACATGTACATGCCTTTCCTTTTGTGAAACTGCGTGTGTACGTTATACGCACTTTTTGATCTGTTAACCCACGTGTATATGCTACTTTGTCAAGGTGAACCTGCGTATACTTCTCTTTCCTCATTCTGTGAAGTCTGATCTGTAACTCTGAGCTATTAACCTGCTGAACTATACTCTGACATTTGAGTGAGTTTCCATCAAGGACAACACTTGTGTCAAATCTGAGTCATAGTGCCAACAACTTAGTGGTTGTATAATAAGTAAGCCGGATAATAAGGAAATAATGGCTCTTTTTGATCCAAAATGGATCTAGCATGGCCTCTAAGTCTAAGAATCTTCAATTAGAAGTATAGGTTGAACAGGTGCAAATGGTGCAAATCGCATGTAAATACGAGAATAGAACCAAGTCAAACTTCAGGCTAGAGAATCAATGGCTAGGTCAGCAGGACATGTGGAAACCCGGGATAGAGTCACAGGTTTATGGTGATGTAGCGCAGTAGATGATGTGGCGGTCGGAGATTGGCTCATGGCATCGAAGATGTGGAATAGGGTTAAAAGAAAAAAACGTGATTAATGAGGTTAAACGTTGTTTACTGCTAAACCTCATTAGGTAGCGGACCCGACGGATTTATGAATAAAACATCAAAATTTTTGAGTTCTGTGGTAAATGGTATTTCGGGCGGACCTCAGGCGGTAAGCGGTATCAGAAGGGTTACCTTCGATTCCATACACTAGCCAACATGTAGCACAATGCAGGAGAGAGAAAATCGCTTTTTCGGGCGGGTAATCTTCGTGCACATAGACCACCTTAAATGGCTATCAGTCGTTGGATTGGAGATTGTGGATCAATGACAGAGATTAAGCAGATGGTTTGATGATTGGGTTGGATGTGATCCATCGGATTGAAGGCAGATCAATGGCACAAAATGCCAAAAGGCATTGGCTGACAAGGCATGACAACATCTGATCCATCTGATTTAGGATTCGTGTCAGAGGAAGGCCAACGGTTGGGTCCACCCATGCCCGTCGGTCCCTTCGTTGGTAAACCGTTACAGTTTCCATGCTTTAAGGAGGGTAATGAAACGATGTTAAAGAGGACGATTAACAAAGAGAGACACGAGGCAGAGGAAATAGAGTACCGAAGAGTTGATAGACAAATTGAGGAGAGAACAAAGCTAGAGAGGTTTTGTAAGCTATCCAGGGGGTCTGGAGGTTGTGTCACTCAGTTCGACTCGAGAGTTTCGAGTGTAAACTCTGTGTTAAATACCATTGTTGTGTTGAGACTCAGTGTTGAGCTCACACTTGTAACAACCTGTATTTGAAGACATAATATAGAGGTCAACACTGAAAGCTTGGACCAGGAGACGTAGCTAGGAAGTCTGGTGAACTCCTTTATCATTTTGGCTATGTTGATGTGATTTTGTTATGTTTTCTAATTGTTAATTGTCTATATTATTCGCAATATTTTCTATCCATTGCACTAAGTAATATAGGCATTCCTGCACATGAGTCTGTAATACCTTTGTCATTGTTTTAAGACCATTATCAGATCAAGTGGTATCAGAGCTTTTGGTTTTTGTTAAGGTTAGACAAGCTTGTGAAGGAATTTGAATGCTAACTAGATTAAAGCTTAGACTAGGAGAAGGAGAACTTGTTGAGGCAAATCCAAAGATTGGAAGAGTATATTCTCAGAGGAGAATGGCAGAAGAAGCTCCATTGGGATCAGAATCTCAATTTATAGAAAGTTTTAAGACACTCCAAGCCATGGTGGAAGAGATGTATTTGGAGTTTAAGAAGGGTCGAGGTGAAAGCACTGCAACACCCAAACCAGACAAAGGAATAGAGGAACCTTTTCTAGTTTCCCCTCTAGAAGGAAAAGGGAAAGGGGAAATACCTCCTCCACCATCTCCTCCATTGTCACCTTCATCATCCTCATCATCTTCTTCGCATAACACTAGCTCTTCTAAGAAGAAGAAAAATTCCTTAATCAAATTAGATGTGAAGTTTGACTTGCCAATTTATGATGGAGAACTCAATGCAGAAAAGATAGATAATTGGATAAGACAAATTGATGTATATTGCAGGGTATAGAACATTGATTCAAAAAGGAAGAAGATTCAGCTAGATAGCCTTCAACTTGGAGGAACTGCACTAGTATGGTGGGAAGGTAAGACACAAGATGATCTGCAAAAACATGGTAAAATCATTTCTACCTGGAATGAATTTGTTTCTGCTATCAAAAAGCAATTCTATACTTTATCTTACACGCAGCGAGAAATGATGAGTTGGCAAACTCTTCATCAATTGAAGGGTCAAAGTGTACAGAGTTATACTCAGGAATTCAGAAAGAGAGATTTAACTCTAGGTATATCATTAGACTCACCTAAGACTTTATTGAAGTATATAGGTGGTCTTCATAGCTATTTAAAGCATACTATTCTCATGTTTAATCCCACCAGCTTAGATGATGTATTAGTTCAAGCCACACATATAGATGCTAGAGATAAGAATGTAAACCCGGAGGTTGGGGGATTATCTAAATATTATTTAAGAAAAAGCAAGGAGAAGAAGAAATTGAAATGGAAGGAGAGGAAAGAAAACACTCTAAAGAAGGATAAACCTTCATGCACTCATTGCAAGAAATAAGGACATAATGAGGCACACTGCTGGCCTTTGCATCTAGAATGGAAACCTAAGAAGTTCGGTGGTAAGAAGAAAAATAATGTTTCTGCTATTCAGAAGGACTTGGGATTAGATTCAGGCGATGAAACAACAAGTAAAGCCATAGGTATTAAGTTAAATATTTTGAAGCATCCACAAGTAATTCTGCACAATCTGTTGATAATGAAAATAATGAGAGGGAAAGAAATTAGTTTTTTCGCATTAGAGTAATTTCCAAGCACAATAATATTGATGCTTTGTTTGATAGTGGATCACAAGTAAATTTGATTTCTGAAAAAACTGTAAAGAAGTTGGGATTACAAACAAAACCTCATGAGAAGCCATATCCATTAGGTTGGGTGTGTGATAAAACAAAGATACAAGTAACGAGACAATGTAAACTTAGGTTTGCTATTGGATCAACATTTGTAGATGAGGTTGAATTAGATATAGTTCCATTGGATATATGTGGTATTGTTTTGAGAAGTCCATACTTGTATGATAGGAAAGCTATTTTATATAGAGCTGAGAATAAGTATCAACTCACTAAAGATGGAATAGAATACATTGTAAGAGCTCATAAAATCAAAGATAACTATTCTATCATAAACTCAGGGCAGATGAAAAGAATTGTGAATTCAAGTAAGGAATTTTTACTAATGTTTGTAAAGGCAAAGGATCATGAAAAATCCAATGCATTTGAATGCTATGATTTTAAACAGAAAGCTAATTTAGTTAAAAAGGTCTGCCACCCAAGCGAGAAATAGTACATGATATTTATTTGCAGCAAGATGCTCCATTACCTAACATTGGAATGTACAGGTTGTCAACTTTAGAGAATGCAGAGATAAAGAAGCAGGTATATGAATTGCTCAATAAAGGGTTTATACAACCAAGCACATCACCATGTGGATCTCCAATCGTGCTAGTGAGAAAGAAAGATGGTTCGTGGAGAATGTGCATTTATTATAGAGCGCTAAATAAAATAATGATCAAGAATCGTTATCCTCTTCCTCGTATTGATGATTTATTCGATCAATTGAAAGAATATGTTTACTTTTCTAAGTTAGACTTGCAAAGTGGTTATCATCAGGTCAGAGTTGCAGAACAGGATGCATGGAGGACTGCTTTCAAGACAAAGAAAGGACTTTATGAATGGTTGGTTATGCCTTTTGGCTTAACTAATGCTCCTGCCACATTTATGAGAGTCATGAATGATGTACTCAGACCATTTATTGATGATTTTGTAATTGTTTATTTAGATGACATTCTTGTTTTTAGTAAGACATGGGAAGACCATGTAAAGCATGTGAAGCAGACTTTAGATATTTTAAAAAGAGAAAATCTCTATGTAAAACTGTCAAAATGTGAATTTGACAGAACATATTTAAATTATTTGGGTTATATTGTAGGGGGTGGTGAATTGAAGATAGATCCCTCTAAGGTTGAAGTCATTATGAACTGGCCTAAACCCAAATTTGCTATAGAGATTAGGAGTTTCCTGGGGGTAGCACAATACTGGAGAAAGTTTATTGCTAACTTTTCCTTGATTATAGCTCCATTACATGCTTTAACAAGATTGAAACAAGTGTTTGAGTGGGGAGGCAAACAACATAAAGCCTTTGACACCTTAAAAGAGAAAATCAGTACAACACTAGTACTAGCACGACCAGATTTTCAACATCCATTTAAGATTGAGACAAATGCCAGTGACTATGCCATGGGAGCAGTTTTGATGCAACACAGAAAAACCATATGCTATCATTTTGAGACATTTACTTCTGCAGTAGTTAATTATCCCACATATGATAAAGAATTGTATGCATTAGTACAAAGTGTGAAAAATTGGAAACATTACCTAATGGGTAAAGAAACAATCATACATACAAATCATCAACCACTTCAATATTTGCACTCACAAACTAAATTGCAGCAATCAATACATTATAGGTGGATGGGTTTTCTACAGAAATTTCATATTGTCATCAGATATAAGAAGGGCATACACAATAAGGTTGTAGACATTTTATCAAGGCCAATCATAAATGCATCTACTATACTTAAGCATAACTTAGTAATGCATGAAAGTTACATTGTAAAATATGCTCAAGATGTAGATTTTAAAGATGTATATGCAACTTTAAGTCATGGAAAGCAAGTAGGAGAATTGGATTATTATGTAAAGGACCAACTCTTATATCATTTGGGAAAGTTATGCATTCCACAAACTGAAAGAGTTAACATAATTCGAGAAGCACATACTTCTCTAATATCAGGTCATTTTGGTGTAAGTAAAATAGTTGCACAATTGCAAAGGTTATGTTATTGGCCAAGAATGCATGAGATAGTTTCTAGATATATCAAAGGGTGTACTATGTGTGCTACAAGCAAGCCAAGTAATAGAAAATTAGGCTTGTATACATCACTCCCAATTCCTTCTTGCCCTTGGAAAAGTATTTCCATGGATTTTGTTGGGGGATTGCCAAAGTCTAGGAAAGGTCATGATTATTTGTATGTAGTTGTGGATAGGTTCAGTAAAATGTGTATTTTGATACCATGTAACAAGTAGGTTATAGCTGAACAAACAACAAAGTTGTTCTTTTAGAATGTATGGGTTCATTTTGGGTTACCCACTTCTATTGTATCTGATCGAGATTCTCGTTTTTTTGGGAAGCTCTGGTCAAGTCTATGGGAGTTAATGGACACCAGATTGAAGAAAATCACAACATTTCATCCACAAACAGATGGTCAGATAGAAGTGGTCAACAGGACAGTAATCCAGTTGCTTAGGGGTTATTGCAACAAGCATCCCAAGATTTGGGATGCACATTTGTGTTATGTGCAACATGCTTACAACTGTGCCAAACACTCTTCTACTCAGAGATCTCCATTTGAGACTTGTTTTGGTTTTATACCAAAGTATCCCTTGCATTTTGTCTATGGTAAAGACATAGCAGTTGATGGACAAAGTGATGTGGACAAAGCAACAAAGTTCATTGAACAAATCCAGGAAATTCACCAGGCAGTACAGGAATAGTTGGAAAGGATTCAAGCCAAGTATAAGGGAAGACATGACAAGAATTGAGTTGAGCATAGTTTTCAAGTTGGTGATCAAGTCTGGCTATACATCAGCAAAGATAGAATGCAGGGGGAAGGTAAGAAGCTAAAACCAATAAGGTATGGACCTTTCAAGATACTTGATAAGGTTGGTGAGAATGCTTTTTGACTAGATCCACCAGCTTATATGTAGATCTACTCACTCATTAATGTTGAAAACTTGAGATTGTATGAACCTTCATTGATTGAAGATCCTGAAGAGCAAAGTCAGTTGCCTTCTATTGAGGATCTATTTCCTGAGTATCTCAATGAGTTATAAAAGGACATAGTTCTGGATAGGAGGGTAACAACTTCATGTCAAGGGGATGCGAAGTACCTGAGAGTAGGTCTCAAAGGTTCAAATCCAAGAAAAGAACGATGGATAGAACTTGGACAAGTGAAGGAACTGTATCCTCACTTGCTCGATGGTTAAAACTAAATTTTGGTGGTCCAAAATATTTTCAGTGGGGAGGCGTGATCCAAAATGGATCTATCATGGCCTCTAAGTCTAAGAATCTTCAAATAGAAGTACAGGTTGAACAGGTGCAAATGGTGCAAATCACATGTAAATCTGAGAATAGAACCAAGTCAAACTTCAGGCCAAAGAATTAATGGCTACGTTAGCAGGACATGTGGCAACCCAAGATAGAGTCACAGGTTCCTGGTGATGTAGCGCAGCAGATGATGTGGCGGTCGGAGATTGGCTCACGGCATCACAGTTTTGGAACAGGGTTAAAAGTAGAAAACATGATTAATGAGGTTAAATGTTGTTTACCGCTAAACCTCATTAGGCAGTGGACCCGACAGATTTATGAATAAAACAACAAACCTTTTGAGTTTCATGGTAAATGGTATTTTGGGCAGACCTTAGGCGGTAAGCAGTATTGGAAGGGTTGCCTCTGATTCCATATAGTGGCCAACACGTAGCACCACGCAGGAGAGAGAAAACTGCTTTTTCGGGCAGGTAATCTCTGTGCACGTAGACCACCTGAAATGGCTGTCAACCGTTGGATTGGAGATCATGGATCAATTGGTCTGGACAACATATTTGCAACTTTATTATGTATTCCCTTTTTATATATGATGACAAGATGAAACTGTTGTAGAAAACCCACCTATAGTGTTTTGATTGCTACAACTTAGTTTGTGAGTGTAAATATTGAAGTGGTTGATGATCAATATGTATAACTATCTCTTTGCCCATTAAATAATGTTTCCACTTTTTCACACTCTGTACTAATGTATACAATTCCTTATCATATGTGGGATAATTAACTACTGTAGAAGTAAATGTGTCGAAATGATAGAATATGGGTTTACCATGCTGCATCAACACTGCTCCCATGGCATAGTCATTGGCATGTGTTTCAATCTCAAAGGGTCTTTGAAGATTGGGCAGTGCTAGTACTGGTGTTGTACTAATCTTTTCTTTTAAGGTGTCGAAGGCTTTTTGTTGTTTGCCTCCCCACTGAAACACCTTTTTCAATCCTTTTAAAGCATGTAAGGGAGCTGCAATCAAGGAAAAGTTAGCAATAAACTTTCTCCAATACTGTGTTTCTCCTAGGAAGCTTCTAACTTCTGTAGTAGATTTGGATTTAGGCTAGTTTACAATGACTGCAACCTTAGAGGGATCTATCTTCAATTCACCACCCCCTACAATATGACCCAAATAATTCAAAGATGTTTTGCTAAATTCACATTTTGATAGCTTAACATAGAGATTTTCTCTTTTCAAAACATCTAGAGTATGATTTACATGCTTCAAATGTTCTTCTCATGTTTTACTGAATATAAGAACATCATCTAAATATACAATGACAAAATCATCAATAAATGGCCTGAGTACATCATTCATTACTCCCATGAAAGTAGCAGGAGCATTAGTTAAGCCAAAAGGCATAATTAACCACTCATACAATCCCTGCTTTGTTTTGAAAGCAATGTTCCATGCATCTTGCTCTGCAACTCTGACCTGATGGTAGCCACTATGCAAGTCCAACTTGGAAAATTAAACAACTTCTTTCAACTGATCTAGTAGATCATCTATGCGAGGAAGGGGATAATGATTTTTTATCATTGTCTTATTTAGTGCTCGGTAATCAATGCACATTTTCCATGAGCCATCTTTCTTTCTCACCAAGAAAATTGGAGACCCACCTGGTGATGTGCTAGGTCTTATGAACCCTTTCTGGAGCAGCTCCTGTACCTGCTTCTTGATTTCTGCATTCTCTAAAGCGGACAACCTATACATTCCAATGTTAGGCAATGGAGCATCTTGCTGCAAATTAATATCATGTACTATTTCCTTTTGGGGTGGTAGAATTTTAGGTTCTTGAAATAGTATATCATATTCTGAAACAAATTTTTCTAAATCAGCTTGTTGTTTAGCGTTACAGCCTTCAAAGATATTGGTTTTAATAGGTTTCTTTTCCTTTACAACCATCAGTAAAAATTGTTTGCATGAATTTACAATTATTTTCATCTGCACTGAGTTTATGAGAGTATAATTATTCTTGAGTTTATGAGTTCTTACAATATATTTGATTCCATCTTTAATGAGTTGATACTTGTTTTCAGCTCTATATAAAATGGCTTTTCTATCATACAAGTAAGGACTTCCTAAAACAATTCCACATATATCCAAAGGAACTATACCTAACTCAACCTCATCTACAAATGCTGACCCAAAAGAAAACCTAAGTTTACATTGTCTAGTCACTTGTAGCTTTGCTCTATCACATAATCAACCCAATGGATATGGCTTCTTGTGAGGTGTGGTTAGTAATCCCAGCTTCTTTACAATTTCTTTAGAAATTAAGTTTACTTGTGAGCCACTATCAAAGAAAGTATCAATCCTTTTATGCTTGGAAATAACTCTAATATGAAAAAGCTCATGTCTCTTTCTCTCATTTTCTTCATTATCAGTAGATTGTGCAGAGTTACTAGTAGATGCTTTAGAATTTTTACCTTTTATACCTATGGCTGTGGTTGTTGTTTCATCTCCTGAGTCTGACCCCAAATCTTTCTGAACAGTTGAAGCAATATTCTTCTTTTTGCCATCAAACTTCTTGGTCTCGGCTCTGAATGTAGAATCTAGCAGTGTTCATCATCATGCCCATCCTTCTTGTGGTGAGTGCATGAAGGATTGGTCTTTTGTACAGTATTCGTCTTCCTCTCTTTCCATTTCTGATTTCTCTTTTCCTTGTTCTTGCTTATAGTGGGTTTTGATGATCCCACAACTTCTGGGTTCACATTCTTGCCTCTAGCCTCAAGATGTGTAGCCTAAACAGATACCTCATCTATGCTAGTGGGATTAAACATGAGAATGGTGTTCTTTAAATAGCTGTGTAGACCACCTATATACTTTAGCAGAGTTTCAGGTGAGTCTAAAGAAATTCCTAGAATCAAAGCTCTTTTTCTAAATTCTTGGGTGTAGCCTTGTACACTTTTCCCTTTTAATTGGTGAAGAGTTTGCCAACTCATCATGGCTTGCTGCATATAAGCTAGTGGATAGAACTATTTTTTAATTGCAGAAAAAAATTCACTCCAGATAGAAAGGATTTTACCATGCTTCTTCATGTCAGCTCGTGTCCTACCTTCCCACCATACCAAGGCAGTGCCTCCAAGGCATAAGCTGGCCAGTTGAATCTTACTTTTGTCTGAATCAATGCTCTACACCCTACAATATACATCAATTTTTCTAATTCAATTATCCAGCTTCTTTGCATTCAACTCTCCATCATATATCGACAAATCAGGGCTATTAGGAGGTGTGGGAATCTTTTCTTCTTTCCCTTTTCCTTTAGAATGGTCATGGAGGAGAGATTCTTCTGCTCCTTTATCTTGTTTGGAGTTTGATGAATCTTCATCTCTACCTTTCTTAAATTCTCTATACATTTCCTCTACCATGGCTCTCATGGTCATGAAACTGTCCATGAACTGGGAGTCTAATTCCAAGGGACTCTCTTCTACCATTTTCCTCTTAGGATATACTCTTCCAATTTCTAGGTTAGCTTCAACCGATTCTCCTTCTCCTAATTTGAGCTTTGTCCTAGTTAGCATTCAACAACAAAATCCAGCACAAGCTTGTCTAACCTTAGGAACCTTGAGCTCTGGTACCACTTGATCTGAATTTTATCTAAGACAATTAATAAGGTATTACAAACTCGTGCATGGGTGTGTCTATGTTATTTTATGCAACGGATTGATAAGATTGCAAAATACATAAACACTGAAGCAGTTAAAGAAAACACAATAGGAAAACATATAAACACAACAAGCTTAATAAGGAGTTCACCTAATACTGCTCGGCTACGTCTCCTAGTCGAGCCTTCAGTGGTGGCCTCTCTATTATGTTTTCAAAGCAGAGTTTTTACAACAATGAGCTCAATCTAAGTCTCACTCAACAGATATAAATCAATAAGATTATACTCGGATACCCCAAGTCCCTGGAGTACATAGACTTTCCTTACTGATTATGGACCTCTATTGGTCACAATAGTATGAGTCCAATCCGAGACTCAATACATGACAGGCACATACAGAGGAGTTTGCTTGAACCTCTCAAGGCTTCTCTAGAGTACACAAACTCTCTAACTCTCTCTGTCTCTGTCTCTAGCTCGATGCTGCCTTTACTTCTATAGGTCAGCTCGGCTTCTTCTCCCTGTTCTCTGCTCTTAGCTTTCTGCTCTAACTTACTGCTTGCTTCTCTCTTTGTCAGTTCGTGGCTTTAAAGCCAATCTGCTTCCTAACTGTTCATTTCCGCTTCCCAGCTTTCTAGTTCCCCTGCCTCTATCCATTTGAATCCCTCTGTCCTGCGTCATCAGTCACTGTATAATGCCTCACAAAGAGTTGGCCACCTATGCCGTAACAGATGAGTGTTAGTTCTCTTGGAAAGACTCGAAATGACCATTTTTGCCATTAACTCCAAGAATGCTAGTGAAACATGATATTCCGCCAACACATCATCCATATCGGACTTCAAATCTTATACAACTCTGCCTATTAACCTCATCAAATCTGGTCATCCATCAAAACGTGTCTCCATCGTTGATCTAGAGCCTCCAAATCCTAAGGTCATTATCCATATCGGGTGGATAAGTTACATGATTTTTATCCATTTGATGTGAGCGGCTTTCTCTCTCTTCCACTAGACACGTGGCAACCATTGTGTGGCATCAGGCAGGACTCGGTTGAAATTTCTTACTGCTCGAAGCCCTTCCGATATCTTGTTGGTTTTTGTGGAACCCCACTTCTAATGGAATTAGAACGATATCCATTACATTTTATGATTTTTTGGGTCCGGGTGCTTGCAACCTTTTTTTCTTTGAGGCTTTTGCCCTGCGATATGCGATTAGCGACTTGTTGCTTATCGCATATCAGAAACTACCCCCATTTCTTGAAATGGCCTCCACATTTTCTAATTTGTGATAGTGCGTGTTACCAACAGTCTGCACGCTTAACAGACAGTCCTCGTTGCTCCGCACTAATCACAAATTGCAATTGTTATGAGGATATCTCTGATAAGCTTGATCTTTATAAGACTTTGAAACTTTTGTATGATTTTTAAAGAGTTCATGAAAACTTAGAGAGTGTTCTAGGATCCAATTTGGATCAAAAGGACCGCACTATACAGAACCAATCCACGATTATGAAAGTGATGATGATTTGGACCAGATTTGCAAGATAATGGCAGGAGACTGGGATTGGGTAAATCCGACAGTAGATGGACATATTTCATGGGACTGCAAGAGCTCCTACACATCAAATTCGGACGAAGAACTAGAGCACTGCATAAACAACTGCATGAAGTATTTGTGATGCGTTGTAATATGATGACCAAGTCATTGCACTTCTCATCACCAAAGGTAAGGAATCTGCCTCATTATGATGGTCTAACTGATGTTGATTGCTTTTTGGATGCATTTAAAAGAGAAGTGTCGGAGAAGCATCGCTTCCGAGCCTTAGATTGGGCACTACACGCTATGTCCGCAAGATGGTGGGGTACGTACAAGGATAATTTCGGGGATTGGTGTGAATATAGAAGGATGATGAGAATACATTTTTGATAGCCGAAAGTATGGATGACAAACAAGTATGATGGAAGGGATGATCCATGCAATAACTTGGCCAAATGGATTAAGTCTTATGGAGCGAAGCCCCAACCTGAATGGGTGCATCTATTTTGTCATACCCTGGATGTCATACCGATGAATTGGTACTTGGAAATAGAGCTCCGCCAGAGCACTGAAGAATGGGACATCTTGCGCCAAGGGTTTATAATGACATTCAACTTTGAGGATGGGTTTGACTTTATTGATGCGGCGCTATAAGAGGTTAAATCAACGATCTTTAGCATACCGCGGGATCCTTTGGACCTGATTCAACCTTATTGGACTACCCAACTAAGCCATGTGCTAGAATTCTATAACATGACTGTTGAAGAAGAAGACGAGGATCCCAGAAAGATTAATATTTTGAAAATCGAGGGTCAACGTGAGATTGAAGGACCACAGATAGAGGATCCAGACATAACCGCACTGTTGAAAACTAGATAAGTCAACATTGGCACAGAGGCAGAGCTGAAATTTGCAAATATTGGGGACTATTGGGATGACATGATAGTAGATAAGCTCAATAAGCTCCTCCGTGAATATTACAATTTGTTCCCCATGAATTTTTCTCATTTAAAGGGAATAATAGGATACTTGGGTGTCATGAAGATCACCTTAAAACTGGATACGAAACCTGTGAAGCAAAGACCTTACCGCCTTAACCCAAAGTATAAGGAAAGGGTATGCGATGAGTTAAATAAGATGCTCATGGTAGGTATTATTGAATCAGTGGAAAAATCTGATTGGGTAAGCCCAATAGTGGTTCAGGAAAAGAAATAGAAGGGATAAATAAGGATATATGTAGATCTCCATAAATTGAATGACGCTTGTGTGCATGATCCTTTCCTGACATCATTCATTGATGAGGTCCTAGATTAGGTAGGCATCCAAGAAGCATACTCTTTCACTGATGGGTTCTCTGGGTACCATCAAATCAAAATTGTGCCTGAGGATAGAAGCAAGACGACCTTCATGACTAAATGGGGATGTTTTCAGTACACCATGATGCCTTTTGGGCTGAAGAATGCACCAACGATATTTTCACGCGTAGTCATTGTGGCATTCAAAGACTTCATTCATAAATTTCTAGAGGTATACTTTGATGATTGGACAGTGTTTGGATTGGTCAAGCTCCATGTGGTGAGTCTGTGCTTGATGCTAGATACATGTAGGAGATACCAAATCACGCTCAATCTGAAGAAGTGTTTGTTTTGTGTCCCTTTTGGGATCCTGTTGGGTCATGTGGTATGCAGAAAAGGATTGATGGTAGACCCCACGAAGATTGTGGTGATAATCAAATTGGAGGCACCGAGGAATGTGAAACAACTGCACACAACTCTAGGGCGTACCAAATACTATAGGAAGTTCATCAAGAGCTATGCCCATATCACCGCGCCTATGGAGAAATTGTTGAAAAAGGATGCTACGTTCTGTTGGAATGATGAATGTCAAAAGAGCTTGGATGTGCTGAAAGAGAAAATGGTCACTGCACCAATCTTAGTCTTCTCGGACTAGAACAAGGAATTTCATGTGCACGTGGACGCATCATGTATTGCGCTGGTGTCCATGCTGACACAGGTCAGTGACGGAGAACTAGATCATCCTATAACATTCACGAGTAGGAAGTTGTCTAAAGTAGAGAAAAATTACTCCATGACAGAGCACAAAGTATTAGCTATGGTGTATGTGCTCCAGAAGTTCGGGCACTATTTGTTGGGCAGACACTTTAAGATGTATATGGATTGTTCTGCATTGAAGTACCTACTCAACAAGCCTGTGTTGGAGGGGGGGGAATATGTAGGTGGCTATTATTGTTCTAGGAGTACAACTTTGAAGTTATTGTAAAGCCAGGATGATTGAATGCGGGACCTAATCATCTGTCGTGCATTGAAACTGTAGAGGAACCTACTAATTTGGAGGAAGGACTACCTGATGCACAATTTTTTGTAGTGTGCATCGTGGACAGTCACTTTGAATATTTTATCCACTTTCTAATGACAGGATTGGCTCTAGAAGGTTATACAAGCCAACAGAAGAAGGAACTAGTAGTGCGCGCGATAGACTCTTCTATCATTACAGGGTACTTGTACAAAATGGGGTTAAATGAAATATTGCAACATTATGTGCCTCACTTTGAAGGAAGAAACATCCTCACTGGGGCTTATGGAGGAGTTGTAGGATGACATTATACAGGGAAAGCAACAACACACAAGATTATACGTGCTGGGTTGTAGTAGCTAACCATGCATAAGGATTCGAAAGCATATTGTAGGGAATGTGACGCATGTCAAAGGACTAGTAGGCTGTTGTGGAGGGATGAACAGCCTTTGATGTTGCAGGTAACATTACAACCATTCGAGAAATGGATGATTGACTTTGTGGGTCCAATTCAGCCTCAAGGAAAGAGGACGTATGCACGGTACATCAACACCGTGATTGAGTACTTGACCAGGTGGGCAAAGGCGCAGCCTATGAAGGACTACATAGGCACAACAATAGAAATTCTTATTTTTGAATATGAGTTGACAAGATTTGGATGTCCAAAGATCTTTATGAGCGATTGTGATACACACGTTCTTAACGAAACAATCAGTGCGTTGATAGAAGAAGTTTAGGTGTATCATTAGAAAAGTATGCCTTATCATCCACAAGATAATGGGATGATGGAAGCATTCAATAAGATATTGGAGAGTACATTGACGAAGGTCTGTAATGCTCAGAGAAATGACTGGGATGTGCACATACCCGCGGTGCTATGGGCCTACAGAACAATTTCCAAGAAGCTGACTAGGAAAATTCCTTTTAGACTCATGTATGGCATGGAAGTTATGATGCCAATGGAATAAATTGTACCTAGTCTACAAATAGTAGCACTCATAGGAATGGCAGGTTGTGAAGCCCTGGAAGAGAGGCTCATGCAGCTAGTGGATCTTGAGGAGGATCGATTGCTAGCTGTATTTCATCAACAAGTTCAAAATGAGCGCGAAAAGGCATGGTACAATCAGCACATCAAACTGCGCACCTTCAAGGTAAATGATCTGGTCTTGTTGTATGACAATAAATTTGATAAATTTCTAGGGAAATTTAGGATACACTGGCTAGGGCTATATGTCATCAAGGAGATTACCGATGGTGGAGCAATTCAGCTAGTCAAATTGAATGGAGAACCCTTCTTAGGGAAGGTGAATGGTAGCCGATTGAAGCCATACATTGGTGATCCAACTAGGTGACTATATGAGGGAAGCTCAGTATTAGTGCTCCAGGTAGCTTAAGGGAAGCACGAGACTATAAACTACACTGCCCGGGTAGGAGAACTATGCGATTGGGGAACTGCATGGAACAAATAAATGTCACAGAGCCCACAAAAGCACGTAGGTAGCTACCAAAGGGAAAACCATGCAGGATAGCTGGAAAATGACCGTTAAAGTCACTGTTCATGATTTGATGATAAAAAATGGCTAAATGGAGTAGGGTGGGGGGGGGTGGTGGGGTGGCATTTCAGTCGGAACTTATGGACCAAATCTTTGAAAATATTTCATCAATCTAGCATTAATGAACCAATTTTGGGGGGAACAATCGGATTTGAACTTGAAAGTCCCTATAAATTACAGGTGGATGCCCAGTGAAAAACACTTGGCATTTTGAGAATTGAATTGTTAAGCTCTCAATCGCCCATGAACCGTGAAAACATTGAATTTTTTCTGGCAAGTTCTTTATTTGAAACGTTTCCAAAGGAGACATAGGAGTTGTTGCGTAGCATCATTCCGACACCTACATAAGTTATGAGCATTGAAGTAGTGACAGTCAAGGTAGATGTTCCAAAGGTAGCTATGGCAATAGAGGGAGCTACCCTAGAAGTTGTGCCTGCGGAAGTACCGACAGAAGTACCTAAATCCCCTAGGACACCCCAACCAAGGCCTACGTAGACCCAGGAGGGTCCAAAACCAAAGAAGGAAAAAGTAAAAATGCAGTCACTGATGCACGCATCACCTAAGAAGCACCCATAGTCAAGAAAACCCAATGCGCAAGAAAAGGCCAAAATGATTGACCTAGTGTTGGAAGAAGAGGCCGAAGAAATCCCCATGGATGATGAGGATATTGCAGTGGAAACAAAGGATTTTGAAATTGAGGGATCAGGCCCCATCTCTAAGCTTCTTGAATACATTCCTCCGCGCAGGGGCAAGACGAAGGTGCCCAAAGATAAATATGAGAGTAAGGTCACCCTGCACACACCCCTCACGCTAGACCGAATTTTCTTTGAGGGACCGTGCATGGGGCATGTCCCCCTTTTGAAGTTGGAGGACTGGGACTTAGCCGACATGGAGCACTTCCCTCATTTAGTGACAGACCAAATTATGCACAGTGTCTTCCACAAAAATATTGGAGTGACTGCGTTGGAGCCGAGGAAGTAGCTGAAAGGCGTGGACAAGGCAGGCCTATCAAACTTGCTATCGATGCCGCATTATAACCGTGCACCTATCATGATGATAGGTATCAAGCAGCTAATGTGCTGGTGCACGAGGGGTTTCTATGGCTGGAGGAGCCAATACCCATCACAAACATGTTGATTCATAGGATTATGTGACTACCATACATAGGAGAAAATTTGACCATGGTGTTTGGCGGAAAGGCTAGAGAGCATGCTCTTGCCGAGGTGATGAAGGAAAATTTCAATCTCATAAAGAAGCTATGCAACTACGACATTTCGAGTATCTCTAACCCCGCGGTCAAAGTGGCGATGCAAATATTGGTAGGGAAGGTCAGGGAGAAGTGTTGCGCAGATGAAGTATCGGCACCAATGATAGCTTTGGTGGCCTAGTGCGTGGAGGGAGTTCAATTTAATTGGGCATGCTACCTCTGCAATGCGTTCCTTGTGAACTGCCATGAGGCACAAGATCACAGTAAGACTTTCCACTATGCATGGCTATTGCTGTCCATAGTGCTGGTTGCGTGAGAGCTACCTGAAGATAGTGAGTTTCCTCCAATCGCATCAGACCTACCAGAGGCATCGAAGTTCGCTTCATTGTGGGAAATGAACGATCTTCAGCGGATAAAGGATAGCAAGATCTTCTGGAACCTGATGGAAATGAGCATCCATATGGCCATCAACCGCAAGCTACGGCTGACACCTACAAATTTTGAGAAGTTGAAGGAATACATTGAATTCAAGGCTAACTTCCACCATGTCTCAATACGAGTGTAGAAGGACCCTAGGCAGAAATGGCATGACCTGCCATACTTGGCCACAGATGATGCAATTGTAGCAATCCTCAATTGTTGGCCGCCAAATTGGCACAATGCCATGGAATCCATAGTGGGATCTAACAAGACTAGCATGCAGCGGAAGAAGGAAGAATCCAAGCTAAAGATGGAATAACTGGTTGCAAAGAGGAAAATGGAGGTCGATGCCAAGGCCAAGGTAGAGCGCGCTACTGCACAGTAGTCGGTTGGATAGGCAAGTGAGAGGAGCATGGCTCTTACTGGAGTCAGAAGCCGCCTTCCTTGGAGAGTGAGGAAGAAGATGATCAGATGGAGCAGGGAGGATTGAACCTGCAGATGACTCTGTTTCGCACCAAGTGAACCAAAGATCCAGAGAAAGTAGGGTCGCAGAAGAATTCCAAGGCTGGCAAGATGTCTTTGGACCTGATCACCCTAATAGAGGGGGACTTAAATGAAATAGGTGATATGGTGTGGGATGCCACTGCGGAACTGCTGTAGTAGTTCGAGCAGCAACAATAACAGGCATTGGGTGCTATACAGATGGGTCTTCGTGAGCTGCAGATCCACGCATCACAGATACAGACCGGCACGGCATCAACTAGCTTAGTGCCTGGCACCTTAGAAGCCGTAGGGATGTTGCGTGCAAGGGATCCCCGAGCAATAGTGCTACCGGATGAAGCATTGACAACAGAGACTGAAGCTGACAGACCTACTGTCATCACCCTCAAAAGAGTTGGACTCAACTTGGCCACACTTCCCATTGAGTAAATTCACCTTTTGTAAGATGGCGTGATTGCAGAAATTCGGGCCCAGCGTGCGTTATAGGTGATTAGCGAACAAAATATCAAAAACACCAAACTAACTATGCATAAAGACTCCACCCTTAACATTGTTAAAGACATTATAGACAAGAACCAATGCATTGCCATAGTCACGGTTGAGGTGTGCAAGACTGTCCTGGAGCTGGGTATTCTCAAGGATGAGCCGATAGATGTGAGGGTTCGAAAGCTCGCTACTAGAGTGTGCGACGCATGAACTAAATTGGAAAATGTTCAACTGGAGCTAAACCTCAAAATTGCAGAGTTGCAGTTGAAGGCCTAGCCTTCAACTCCACTATAGATCAAAGAGCAGTGTGAGACCACTGTGAAAGACATCGTAGTAGAAGTAGAGAGTGCAGTGAAGGAAAGTACCATGCTCTTCAATCAGTCACTCGAGGTAGTCACCTACCTGCAAGAAGATCCTACTATACAGCAGCTGGAAATAGAAGCATGGGAGCTACAACAGTGCTATGATGAAGTCAAAGCAACAACATGCACTGTCGCCATCACACAGAGGTTAGCTAAGTTGCAGGAGGCCAAGGTGTTGAAAAGTATGTAGATGCAACTCAGCGCAAGGAAGACGTGCTGAAGGATTGCTTGAATCCTTGGTTGGATGAGACCTACATGGTCATGACCACTATTGAAGGCAAGTTGGCTAGTCTACAGGAGACTCAACAAAATATTAAGTCAGACAACGAAGGGCCAGTGACAAAGCAGTTGGTTGAGGAGATGAAGCAGGTGGCAACACAGTGCACCACCGAGGTAGTAGTTTTCCATGTCGAGCAAGGAGGTCTTCGAGACAAGATATGCATGCTAACAGAATTACTCAAGGGCAAGTCACCATGTTTGTGTTGGGGGCCTGTTGGGAATGGATCCCCTGGGATCAATTTTGGGGTTAAAAACCCAAGTTTTGGGGCAGAAGGCCCGAATTTTGTATAGAGAAATATAAAGTATCCGCATTTTGTGGTGGCAGAGCATGAAGATATCAAGAGTCAAAAAGGGTTTTCCACCCTTAGTCTAGATAGGTTGGGTCGGTTTTAGAGATCCGCCCTTAGTCTGCGAACCATGGGATTGTATAAAAAGGAGATCTTGAAGGAGTTCAAGAGAGAAGTAAGTGAAGTATAAGTACTTGATGAGTCTGTAAAGAGCTAAGAGTGAGAGTCTTAGCATAGGAGGAGGCTCTGCAACTAAGTGCATAGAGGCCTAGGGTAGAAGTTTGCAGTTGAGTGCGTAGACCCATGTTGCTATGTGCACAAGGCAAGTAGAGTCTGTATTGAGAATCTGAATCATCAAGAAAGAGAAGTATTTTGAAATTGCTTTGTATTTTTCCTCTATGGATCACATGTGATTTTGTATGTTAATTTTTGGGTTTATGTTATAATGCTAATTTGATGCACGAATGTATATGTTTCTATCTGTTATATGAATGCAAATAATGATATATGTCTACACGAAGATAATCTTAACTGCATGGTAAATTTGGCAAACACTTAAGATAATTCAAGAAATTATACAATAACACGGTAGCAAAGGCATGTAAGTACCTGAGCCACTGGGTAGGGTTACGCGAAGGACAGTCATATACCTTCGCAAGGGTTCTAAGAGATGGAAGAGAAAGTACATTGATAAGCCCTAAAGGCTTATCAATCTGCGCGAAGGAAGGGTTAAGGTATAAAACCGACATCACGACCATCTCAGGGTGCAGAAACTTGGTTCCTGCATCCCCCCATACTGCTTCGGGTGAGACTTCGGTCCACGCTCCGTGAGCTGATGCTAAAAGGGCCAGTAGTGTAGGGATTTTCTTGGCTGACTAATGCTAAACCTGGGTCAGAGCCCATCAAGGCAACAATTTATATAGCTATATATATATATATATATATATATATATATATATATATATAGATATATATATATATATATATATATATATATATATATATATATAGATATCTATATCTATATCTATATATATCTATATATATCTATATATATATATATATATATATATATATATATATATATATATATATATATATAGATATATATATATATATATATATATATATATAGAGAGAGAGAGAGAGAGAGAGAGAGAGAGATGTAGTCTATAAATAGTAACATGTGTAGAATGCTGGAGAAGTAATCGGGTCTGACTCCAAAGTAAATCAAACATTAGAGTACACATGGTAATAAAAAATGACATGTATCTATCTAGAGAATAGAACAAACAATTAAATTGTGGGCATGAGCGATAAGAGAATTTATAGCGAGCTGGAGAAATGACACAAGTAGGTTGTATATATGACAATAGTTTAAAAAATTCACAGTAGTAACAGGAAACATATATCACCCACTTAAATACCACACATTGAATATGGAACAATGCTGGTAACAAGGGAAATATATGTAGTCCAATAAACCCAACAAAAATTATGCAATGGAAGTTGAAATGGAAAACTTAATGAACCTAAATCCATATATTCATTATAAATCTCATCCAAACGACGGGTTTATACATTACACAGAAAATGATTTTCAAAAATAATTAGGTTTTAAAAAAATGATTTTCAAAAATAATATATATAAAGCTAAAACCCATGTTGGGCTTGCCTTATGAATAATATAAATTATCCAGTTTTAATTAGCACATAGTCGCCATGATATGAAAAGAGACGTTTAGTATCGTTTGGTACAAAAGATACATTATGAACCACTGCATGGTGAACCAATAAGCACCCACAAGACAATACATCATCCTAAAGAAATTTAAACTACCAAAGCCATAAAAGGTCTTGAGCCATGATGGCTACCACGATTAAGTGGAATGAAAACAATAGACAACTAGGAAGAGTAGTGAAACCCATGGTGACCATCAATATCCAGAAACCACTGCATCAAGGAGCCAACCAACCTGGAAAAGGGACTGGAGTAGTGGTGCATTAAAGAGAGGAATGATGTTTGAGAATGACAACTTAAAAATTAAATCTATTAAGTCCTTGGTATCTCCATGCAAATGGCACCAACAGAAACATGATAAAAAAATTAAGAGTAAAACCCAGAAAAGGGAAACAAAATAATCAAATACTATGAGGAAAATATAACCAAGTGATGCAGAAATGAATAGTACCTATAACTCATTGGAGAAAATCTAAGGAGGGGTCTAAGACTAGCATCAACATATGAAGAGTAAAGAAAAATAGAGTTAGTATGAGTCTTTCAAAACCAGCCTCACCATAACAAATCTCTTGCAAAAAACCAACAGAGGAACTAGGTGGGGTTTCCTATGAGCGCCAGGTGTTCACATGGGGTCTTTGTTGACAACCTCGGAAGAACCTCTGCTGGAGATGCCATAGCATCGAATAACACAAATGAAGGGTATTGTGACCATGCATCTCTGCAACTAAATAAACTAAGGAGTCAGCCAAAGGGGCCCTGTATTTAGAGTAAGGGTAATTAACAAGAAAAACCAATCATTGCAAAAAATACCCAATGCTTGCAAATGTGCGCCCTATTAAATCTATTGACACCAAAAGATAAATATTTCGAAAGGAATTATGCAATACACTGAATAACTGTGCCTGGGAGATATTATAAAATTTTTGTAGGGAAATTCAAAGTGAAAACTCTTTCCTGAGATGATAAGTGAAAGAATGAACCAATGGATGGGCAAACGAAATGTTGAACAGATTTTACATGCCATATGAAAGTCACAAGAATGGTTTAAGCAAAATAGAGAGGGTAATTTGGCTTCATTAAGGCTTAGACCAGGGCCTACAAAACCCTCCCCTCAGAGCATGGAGACAACAAGAAGTAATGGAAAATGGGAAAGAAAGGTATTAGGGTATGGTTTTAGGGTTAGGAGGGGTCGATCACACTGTCAAATCTCACATGAGCAATCATGGTCGTGGATAATAAGCCATGTCGTTTTAAGGATACCACCAAGGTCAGTTCAATATACGAGAAAGATATAGGTGTGACGAGTTAAGAAAGCTTGGGTGCGATAGTAGTTTGACTGGATTCGAGGGAGATGGAAATGGATATGATGGTTGAATAGTCCCTGTCACGATAGTGATACAAGTCAGAATATGTAACAAGTGTTGTTTATTGAATGCTGGTGAATGTTATGTTGTATCTGAATCCCGTGATAATTGAACTACCCTAAGATTGCATATTCATACTACAAATTACAATGGAAAAATGAAACGTATAAATCTAAAGGATTTCAAATAGTTAGGCGAGTTTACCTTTCAAATTGAGTGCTTTTTTTACGGCCCAATGATTGACGTGCTTTCACCCATATTTCCCCATCTATTATTGACTTCACCCTAAGATGATAGAGTCCCTGACCAATTCACTCAACTAGGATGAGGATGGCATGTGCCTGAGCTATTTGTGCCCATCGATCTCAGAGCCATCACCTATCCTATAAGCATAAGTTCGATTCCTTTTCTGTAACATAAAAATGTGAAACCAACCATGCAAGGTCAAAAATCATTGTTCCTCGTCCATCTCTCGATTACGTATGATGTTATGGCCTCCATTAATAAATAGATATAATATTCCACATTGGGTAAACCCTTCAAAACTAATATAATAGAAACAATACCCTTATATACTTTAATGGTTAGGGAGAATGAAGGGGTATAGAGGCATCAAAACCCCAATATTAAGCCAAGAGCTATCGGAGGTCAATATAGACACCTTAAATGCAGAATTATGATATTCTCCAAGTAAGTGTAAAATTCCCATATAGAGATGTAATACAAACAAACTAAATCGATGCATGCAAGTGACGAGAACCTGAGAAAATTAACCTCAACAATATATGTATATATATATATATATATATATATATATATATATATATATATATATATATATATATATAGATATATATATATATATATATATATGTATGTATGTATGTATGTATGGAAAAAAAATTACATAGTTGTTTGATATGGAGATCTCACAAATGGTATCAAGGCCCATGTTCTCCTATGGAACTTAATGAACCACCACAATAGGAAAATATATACATAGAAAAAGTACAGTGAACTAACAAGTGATTCATTGTACTATGTGAACAACAGGTTGATTCAGCTAAGGAGTATATTGAGCAATATGATTGAGGTTGCACCTAGTATTCCAACAGGAGATGGAATGTATGTAGAATTGGGGGAAGGAGCCACTCCAACTACAAATCCATTCATGGAAGTTATACAAAATCTACAACGAGAGTTGGCACATCTAAGGGACAATAATAAATGGTTGATACGTGCCAGCGAGGAGCAAGAAAGAATGATCATAACTTTAACCATGTCAGAAAATAGTGGAACTGGAGATATTGAAAGGAGAAGGGACATAACGTGAAAATTTGAGAGCGAAGGGGATTCAGATAAAAAATATTTCTGAAATTATAAGCCGAAAAGATAGCCAGAACTTCAAGGAAAATTTCGAAATACCCCCACTTTTGATGAGGAAAGGGAGGATACAAAAGCCTGGTTATTAAATATGACTAAGTATTTTAAAGTTTATGACTATGAGATAAAACTGAAAGCCACATTATTTTTTTATCAATTGCACTTTATGAAAATCAAGGTCTGGGGAAAGGTTTGCTCAATGTTTCCTGACCTGGATGTATATCCTGACGCAGATATCTGCATATGGGGGATGTCACCCGAGGAGTACGAAGCTCGGCGGTATGCCACAATAAAAAAGGTGGGATTTCACCTGGCCAAAATGATAATAAGTCGGGCATTGAGGCAAAAAGAACCCCCTTTTCCCTCAGCAACGACTATTGAAGAACCCCCACGTTCTGATGGATTCCTAGAAGCTTCAGTAGTTCAGGCACCAACCACACTGGAAGAGGAAGACCAGACCATTAATCTAGGAAATGACCCGTTATCTGAGCCGAACCCAATTAGTAGTCAGCTTAGTCGGCTCTGTGACTATGTTAAGACATTGGGAGCACCTTCTCCCTATTCCGTAGTATAGATCGGGTTGAAAAGGTATTCTTTTTATATTGTAAATATATTCCTGTAATATTTCGATGAAATAGAATCTAAGTTTTGGGAATATTATGGAAAAATCCCATTGATTTTGAGTCAGATATTCAATAATGAAAACCAAATCCTCTTAGCCTTTATTCTACTGCAATAATTCTTGCCAGGAAGAACGCCCATGTTGTGACGATTCCACCTAGAAGGTAATGACCTACTCCTACAGCACATCCCTATACAATGCTCAAAAGGAAAAGATTCCTTATGGTAGGAAGAGGCAAAGAATGTACATTGATTGGAGGAAAAAACAATATTGTGGGAGGACTTATCTAAACACTTTAAGAATCACTACTTGAGTGAGCGATATTATGATGACCATGCCAAAGCGTTTCATGAGATGAGGCTAGGACATCTCACCATAGATGATTTTGTATCCAAATTTACCAACTTACTAAGATATGTTCCAAATCTCAAGGAGGAAAATGCTAAAGTGCAGTGGGTCATGAACTACTTGCCTACAGTGTATAAGGAACAAGAAAAATTTGATAACCCAAAAACCATGGATGAGGTGGTGAGAAAGGCAAGGTTATGCTACCAACAGTTTAAAAGTAAAGGGGAAGGATCCAAGACTTGGCTGAATAAGGATAGGACCAAGGTCAAAATGGGAGGAAGATGACCAAAACCAGGGTATCTCAAGAATTTTGGTCGGGATCATCAGCAGAAAAGGTTTGACAAGGTGACTGTAAATCAATAAGAAACTTCCCACGCAAGGTTAAAAACCATTGATTTGAACATTACGAAAGGTAATGGAGACAAGGAGAAAGGATCATTGAAATGTTGGGGATGTGGTGAGCCTCATTTATTAAGGGACTACCCACACAATCCTAGGTCTGTGCAAAATATACAAGTTGTTCATGAGGCTACTACAGTGAATGACATGGCCAGGAGCATTCCAAGGATAAGAACAACCTTGGAGTATAGATAATTAGAACATTGGTCCACAATGATTGAGATAGAAGGTACTCTCTCCAATCACCCTATCTTTGTTTTAATTGGCCCATGAGCTAGTCTAAACTATGCTAGACCACAAATAGTAGAAAAATGTAAATTGAAAATAGAAAAATATAAAATAGCTTGGTTGGTACAATTGGCCACTGGTACCAAGAGAAGATTCACTAGCTAGGTGAAACAATGTCAATTAAATTTAAATGGATGCTTGACCATAGTATATTTAATTATACTCCCCATTAGGTCTTATTCCATATTAATTGGAATGGATTGGCTAGAGCGACATGTAGCACTTGTAAACTTCCTACGAAAAACTGTAACTTGTGTACAGTAGAATGGATAAACCCACACATTCAGGGTGTGCCAAAACCAATTTCAGTTAAGAAAATTACCATCCTATAAATGAAGAGGAGTGCCCAGAAAGGAAGTCAAACATTTATGGTTCAAGTGGAAGAAAAAGAAGAACATAGTAAAGAATTAGAAGCAAATGTTGTTCAAGTTGATAATGAATGTTTACATCTTTTTCCTTAGGATATTCTTATTTCACCACCCCATCAAGATATATACTTCCCCATAGACTTGGTAACTGGTGCGGCCCTAGTGTCCAAGGAACCTTACAAGATAAGTCAAGGGAAATTAATGGAGTTGAATATGCAGCTACAGGAGCTGCTAAATAAGGGATTTATTAGACCTATTATGTCAGCATGGGGAGCACATTTACTCTTTGTTAAGAAAAAAGATGGTTCGTTTAGGATGTGTATTGACTATCATCAACTAAAAAATATTACTATTAGAAATAAATATCCCCTACCTCGTATTGATTATTTATTTGGTGAGGTTGGGGAGCCACCATCTTCTCCAAAATTGATTTAAGGATGTGATAACATCAGGTGAGAATCATGAATGAGGATATTTAAAAAACAACATTTAGGTTCTGATATAGACACTACGAGTTTGTAGTATTACTATTTGACCTGACCAATGCTCTTGCAACCTTCATGTGTCTAATGAACAGTGTACTCAACAAATATTTGGATAAATTTGCATTGGTATTTATTGATGATATTTTGGTCTATTCCAGGAATGAGGAGGAGCATAAGGAACACTTAAGGTTGGTGCTGCAAACCTTAAGAGAAAACAAACTATATGCTAAATTTAGTAAGTGTGAATTCTATAAAACTAGAATCCAATATCTAGGGCATATCATCTCAAAGGAGGGGTTAGCAGTTGATCCAGATAAAGTAAAGGCCATGGTTAACTGGCCTATACCCAAAGATGTAGTTGTTGTTTAGTCATTTATGGGACTTGCGGGGTACTACCACAGGTTTATTGAAGGATTCTCCAAAATAACATATCCCATTACCTCTCTCCAAAAAAAGGATTAAAATTTGATTGGACGACTGAATGCTAGTTGATTTTTGATAAACTAAAGCATTTACTAGTCACGGCTCCTATCCTAAAACTACCAAGTTTAAACAAGGAATTTATTGTGTGTACATATGCATGTATGGAGGGACTGAGAGGAGTTTTGCCACAAGATAATTATGTAATAGCATACGAGTCAAGAAAGTTAAAAATTTATGAAAGGAATTATCATATCTATGATCTGGAATTAGTAGCTTTTATACACACCCTGAAAATATGGAGGCACTACCTATTGGGAAATAAATTCACTTTATTAATAGATCATTCAGCGTAAATTAATTTTTTAGTTAGCCCGACATTAAATGAAGATAGAATAGATGGATGGCCTTCCTTAGTGAATTTGAATTTGATATTAAGCATATGAAAGAGAAGGAAAAAAATCAGTTGATGCCCTAAGTCGACATGCTCACTCCCTAACATCGGTACTGTTAGTAGTATTAAAAGAAACTTCATAGAGAAAATTAAAGATTCTATGCATAGGGATCCAAAGTATCTGGAAATGCAACAAAAAATGCAGCAAGTTCAAGTACTAGGATATGCAGAAAATGAGGAAAAATGATTGACCTACAAAGGGAAATTTTATGTACCCAACATACCAGAATTGAAAGAGATGATACTCGATGAGTATCATAAGAAGCCATTTACAGGACATCTGAGATACTAGAAGATGATCACAGCTTTGAGGAAAACTCTCTTTTGTCCAGGAATGAAAAAGGAAGTGGCAGAGTATTTATCGAAATGTATAGAGTGCCAACAGGTTAAGGTAGAACATCAACACCTTGTTGGGTTGTTGAATCCACTACCTATTCCTGAATGGAAATGGGAGATAATATCATTAGATTTTATCACAGGGTTACCACGAACAAAAAAATAGGATGACTCCATTATGGTGGTAGTGGATAGACTTAGTAAGGTCACCCATTTTATACCTGTACAATCTACCTATGGCACGCACAAATTTCTAATATATTTATGAAGGAAATCTTTTTATTGCACTGGGTGCCTAAAATTATAGTATTAGATCGAGATGCCAAATTCACCTCAATTTTTTGGAGGGAATTATTCCAAAGCGTGGGTACTAAGTTAAATTTCAGCACAACCTACCATCCTCAAATGGATGGATAGACCGAAAGGGTCAATCAAATTCTAGAGGATATTGTCAGAATGTATGTGATGGATAAGCCTACCAAGTGGGAGGACTTTTTACATTTAGTTGAATTTACTTACAACAATAGCTATCAAACCTCCATCTAAATGAGCCCCTTCGAGGCATTGTATGGTAGGAAATTCCATACACCTCTCATTTGGAGTCAACGAGATGACAAACTGATTTTAGGGCCAAAATTATTACAGAAAATTTAGTAGATTATTAAAGCAGAATAGGAATGACAAAAGAGTTACACATATAAGAAAAGGACACATAAGAAGTTTAAATTTTGGGATCATATTTATATGAGGGAAAAACCTTTCGAAAATCTCTTTATGAACAGGAACCTGCACCAAATTATCTCCACAATTTTTTGGATAGTTTGATGTTTTGGATCAAATCAAACCTTTAGCTTACCAATTAGCTTTGCCTAGTCACATTAAATTTCATAATGTCTTTCATGTATATTTATTAAAATAATATGTACATGATAATACTCATATTATTGATTGGAAAATGCTATAGGTGGAACCTGAAGGTGATTTCCTGTTAAAACTACTCTGTATCCTAGATATGAGAGAGATTTGGATCCGGAATCAAGTCATCACCTAGGTTAAGGTGTAGTGGAGGCATTTTACTCCTGAGGAGGCCACATGGGAACTAGAAGAAGAAATGAAAAGGAAGTACCCAACATTATTTCTGCAAATTGAAATTGAAAATTAAACACTGAGGACAGTGTAATAAAAGAGTGGGAGAATGTAATACATCCCCTCCTCTGAGAATGATTAGTACTTTTGGTGGTTGTTAAAAAATTAGACTCTGATGATATACTGATGTATATAAATGCTTATTGATATATAAATAATAAAATTGGAAACATTTGAAAGTTGAGCACTTATAGAGGAGATTTTGGATAAGATAACTTTCCATGATAATAATTCTAGAGAGGATTTTGGATATACTTAATGGATGGGAGATAAAGATCCATTAAGAACTTAGATGGAGATATACGCTAAGTTGGGAATAGCATAAAGAAACATTGAAGATAAAAAGTGAGCTCTTGGATAAAAATTTAAAAACCCCCCAAAGAGGGAGCCGCTTTAGGGAAAAATCCCACATGGAAAGAAGGCATACAATTCCTATTGCAAGGATCAATGAGATTGTTGATCTATTGGCAAAAAAAATGAATCTATACACAAGGGTGAACTGAAGAAGAGTAGTTCTATGGTTGGGAGGAGAACAATGCTCTATTTTCAAGTGTCTTCTGACTGCAAATTTTCTGGTTAGGTTATGATTTACATTGCTTTAATTAATTAAGGTTAGTGTTGATTGTTGATTTTTTATTCACTTCTAGATTAACATGCAAAGAAATATATATTATCACCTGATATTCAATGATTGGTAGAATGGTAGTAATGATGGTGGTAACGTTGTATGCTTATGGATTAGGAAAGAGTGAAATATGTATATCTGTAAATTCTATAATAGTGTGCTTTTAAAGCTAAGATTAGTATAAGAAAACTAAAGTGTAGCAACGCCGATCTTTTACATACTTTTCCGCAGCCTGTATAGTAGATATTTTGTATTAGAGTAACTAAGGAATGGTGAACATGTATATTTCTATCAAAAATATATTTTCAAACTAATCACCAGATATGAATAGTACATGTAATGAAATTATGCATAGTGAAGACTCGTAGGAAAAATAAATTAGCTCTGGACTACTATTACTATTCTGCATAAATGAGTTAAATACAGATGTATGCTTAGGAGAGTCATAGGAATAGTAAAACAATTGCAAAATTTAAGGCAATAAGGTAGAAATTGTTCCTTTTCAAAAAAAGGATAGAGAAAATAGTATACAAAAAATAAACTCTACCCTAACCACCCCGATAGTAGTTGTATTTAGGGTAACAAATTTAAAATATTTTAGGTATATAAAAAGGAAAAATAAATATATATGTTTCTCATGAAGGAAGGTCTATTATAGGGCCTGAGACACTAATGAGAGGATCCAGACATCCCTCCAGTCTCAAATTCGCTCGGTTAGGACACCTGAGGGGGAAATTAAGATATGACACTCAATTCCTATTATAAAAAATACCTAGTTGTATATATCTATATATCTGTGTGTGTGTACTGTAATGTTTTATTTACTCTGGACTCTGACTCGAGTATTTCTCCAAGATTCTATACTTGTTACTGTTTATCTATCTAGAGAATAAAACAAACAATTAAATTATGGGCTTGAGAGATAACATAATTTCTTGCAAGATGGAGAAACCACACAAGTAGGTTATATATACAATACTAGTTTCAACAAATCACAGTAGTAACAAGAAATGGAGAACACCCACTTAAATATTGTGTACTGAAGATGGAAAAATGTCGCTAACAAGGGGAATACATGTAGTCCAGTAAACCCAACATAAATTATGCAATGGAAGTTGAAATGGAAAATTTAATGAACCTAAATCCATATATTCACTGTAAATATCATCGAGACGATGGGTGTATACATTACACAGATCTTTAAACAAAATGCATTTGAAAAACAATAAATGTTGCTCTAAAACCCATGTTGGGCGTGCCTTATGGTCGTTATAAATTATCCATATTTACTAAGCAAAGAATCACCATGATATGAAACGATACGTTTAGTATCATTCGTTACAAAAGATAGAATATCAACCACTATGTGGTGAACCAACAAGAACCCACAAGGCAATACATCATCCTAAAGAAATTTAAACTACAAAATCCATTGGAGGCCTCGAGCCATCATGGCTGCCACGATTCAGTGGAATGCAAATAGTGAAGAACTAGGAAGAGCAGTGAAACCCATGGTGACCATCAATATCCATAAACCATTGGTGCATGGAGCCAATCGAACTAGAAAATGGACCAGAGTAGTGGTGTGTTAAAGAGAGGAACAAAGCTTGAAAATGACCACTTCAAACCAAAATCTGTGAAGTCCTAGGTACCTGCACACTAACAAAACCAACAAAAATAGGAGAAAATAATTAAGAGAAAAACCCAGAGAATGGAAACGGAATAATCAAACACTGTAGGAAAATATAACCAAGTGATGTAGAAATGAATGATACCTGTATAACTCATTGGAAGAAATCCAAGGAGGGGTCTTAGACCAACATTGACAAATATCGAGTGTAGAAAAACAAAGTTAATATGAGACTTAAAAACTAATCTCACTATAACAAATCATTTGCAAGAAACCGACAGAGGAACCAGGTGAGGTTACTTGCGAGCACCAGGTGTTCACATGGGGTCTCTGTTGACAACCTAGGCAAAGCCTTTGTTGGGGATGACATAGCATCGAATACCACAAATGAGGGTATTCTGATCTCACATCTCTGCAACCAAATAAACCAAGTAGTCAACCAAAGGAAACTTGTATTTAGAGTAAGGGTAATTAACAAGAAAAAATGAATCACTGAAAAAATACACAATACCTGCAAATATGCACTCTGTTAAAGCTAACATCACCAAGAGATAAATATTTCCAAAGGAATGATACAATACACTAAATAATAAATCTTGAGAGATACTATGAAATTGTTGTAGGGAACTTTGAAGTGAAAACCATTTCCTGAGCCAATAAGTGAAAGAAAGAACGAGTGGATGGGAAAATGAAATGCTAGAGGAATTCTATAGGCCAAATGGAATTTTCAGGAATGGATTAAGCGGAGAAAAGAGGGTAATTTGGCTTCATTAAGGTTCACACCAAGGCCTATAAAACCCTCCCCTCAATGAGCGGTGGCAACAAGAAGCGATGGCGAAATAGAAAGAAAGGTATTAGGGTGGTTTTAGGCTTAGGTGGGGCAGGTCCCAGAATGGAATCCCACTTGACGAATTGTTGCCATGGATCATAACCCAAGTTGTGTTAAACATACCACCAAGGTCACTTCACCTATCATGTGACTATCATCACATTGTAGTAGGGATATGGTGTGTACATTGATGCATTTACAATAACCAACTCAAACATAAAAATGTGAAACCAACTATGCAAGGTGAAAATTTGTTGCGCCGCATCCATCTTTTGCTTAGGTATGATGTTATGGCCTCCATTAAGAAATAGCTATAATACCCCACATTGGGTAAACCCTTCAAAACTAATATAATAGAAATAATACCCTTATATTCTTTAATGGTTAGGGAGAAGGAACGGGTATAGAGGCATGACAACCCCAAGATTAAGCCAAGAGTTATCGAAGGTCAATATAGACACCTTAAATGTAGAATTCTAATATTCTCCAAGTAAGTGTAAAATGCATATATAGAGATGTAATACAAACAAACTGAATGGATGCATGCAAATGATGAGAACCTGGAAAAATTAACCTTAGCAATAGATATATATATATATATATATATATATATATATATATATATATATATATATATATATATATATATAGTTGTTTGATGTGGAGATATGATAAACATTTAAACTCTATGTGAGAGGAGGGAAAGTCGAGAGAGAAAAAATAAAAAATACAACGGGATTCAATTTCCTATTAAGATATGAATATGAGATTGGAACCATGGTGGGATGTGTATTCCACCTCATTTCCCCCCCATAGTTCATGTTACTAGATTATAACCCTAAACAAGATGACAAACCTGGCTAGTGGGACATATAATTATCACATAAGCAAGAGAAAAGATTTTAGAAAACCCATCTAAACCCATGCATTTTTTAAGATATTGAAATATAGTTCTAAGGAATTAAAAATAGTATATAGACCTTAAAAGAAAATTCTAAAGATGGAAAATATAAAATAAGAAAAAATCTCCAAGAAGTAAAAATGCAAATAAAGCGCAACAACATAGAATGATGAAAAAAATGGTTTAAATCCTTGGAAATGTAATGTTATTTATATATGTGATAAGGTTGTGATCTTAATATCATGGTCAAGGGACAAGTAGATTAATTGATGTAAAATAAATTTATTAACAAAAATGCGTCTCTAGTTGTCTCACAATGGGGAAGAAAATAATGGGTGGATATGATTCCAAGAGAGAAGAATGAGAGGGGAATTTGGGGACCCAAAGGGTCAAGATACAAAAATATTCATATTTTATTATATCAAGTCCTTGTCCTAGTTTATGCAAAATGAAAAATCAATTTGGGGAGACCTACCAATGCAATTGGGGAGGACTTCCTAAAGTGGGAAGCTACTCGTTGAAACAACACATACATAAATCTTAGAATTGGCGATTTGTCCATTTTTTTATCATTCGTTATATTCATGATTCCATTGGGATTCAAGTTACATAGAAAAAGAAAACAAAAAAAGAAATAAAAGAAAGCACACATGCATATCTTGGTTGATTTTGTTGGTTATTTGATTCATAATTATATCACTTCACATACTCTTTACCATTGTTCTTTGCTTAGTGGGTCTTACATCATTTGCATAAGATGTGGGTGATTGTTCTCTAACAAAAGCCATCGTTCCACGAAGATTCCAAAAAAAAATGTTACAAAGACGTATCTAAGGAACAATGGTTGGAGCGCTACTTGTATACAGAAATCCATGAAATTTTCTTTGCATCCTTTCCTTTTGAGTTGTACGAGTGGATCGCGAAGCTACCAGACAGTTAGGGAACGAGTAGGCTCGACAAACCAATAGTGTGGACTCTGGAATTAGTGTGTATACTAGAAGCATTAGGAGATAAGATTGCATGAGCTATGGACCATTGGCTCAACCGAATTATATGAGGATTTATCATTGAGTTCGCGGTAGATACGACCGTTAGCTACAGTGAGGCGGAATGACGCTTCCTCAAAGGACCGTGAGGTAAGCATATTAAATCTTTGAACACTTAGATTAAAATGCTATTGTGTGAAAAGCGGGTTATGCGAATAAATTAATGTTTGGGGTGACGTGAAGTGGGAAGATCTACAGAAGTGGAGGTAGTGAAGAATTAGAAACCAGTCCTTTAATTTCACCCTCGCAGGAAAGTGAGGAAGAGCTCGCAAAATTTTCTCTGATAAGTGCGGTCAGTTTGATAAGGTAGTGAATTCCTACACCGCCACTCATCTCACCCCCCTCACCTCCATCTCCACTCACCCCACCTCTGCCACCACCACAGTTCAGTATGGTGAGTGCGATCAAACTACCAGTGTTCAGAGGAGTAGGGAATGAAGATCCGGACTAGTTCTGGTTCGTAGTAAGGGTGGTATGGGAAGAACAAGGAGTCGTGGATGACAATATAAAAAGGCTACGCTGGTTAGTGCACTGTAGGATCAAGCATTAACATGGTACATCAAGCATTCTAATGATCATCCAAACATACGAATTGCAGAAATCTAGACCGCGCTGAATAGGGAATTCAACAAGCCACAGTCAAAGACACAATCAATTATCAAGTTTAAGAAGATTGTGATGCTCCCAAGCAAGACCCCATGGGATCTAGACCAAATACTGAAGGGTATGATTCGTTAAGCCAATGTTACTTTGACGGATGGATAACACTGCGCATGGTTTGTAGCATCACTAACACTGCACTTAAGGACGGCGCTGTCACAACAAAAACTTTCCACCCAGGGTGAAGCTTTGGAGATGGTGATGAGATTGCATGAGACCCCTATACAATACCCTGGGTTGGGAGTCCAAAAAAGCCATGCACAACTAAAAAATCTATGTTTGGAGATGCAGAGTTTAAAATAGGACAGGGCACCTTGGCCAAAGGCGCGTGAAGAGGTATGGTGCATAAAATGCAAAGGCCAAGGGCATGACAAGGACCACTGTCTAGTGTTCGCGAATTACTTGGCAGGAGGAGGGCCGATGTCGTTAAGACCTGAGGCATAGGCAGGACTAAGCGTGGCACCTGCATTATGGTGCACGATCTATCAGATAGGAGGAAAACACACTATGGATAATTGTCATCTATTGCAGAAGTATACGTAGACGTCCCAACAATTGTTTTGTAATTTCTACAGGTCGGTAGGCCATGATGAACGCACCTGCTAAAGCTACGAACTAATGATGGATCAGACTCCTACCTACAGGGTGCAGATCAAAATGCGAGCCCTCGACCCAAATGCAGGAATGACGCATGCTAGATTTCAGGGGTGTAGTCGAGGTCGAGGCGGAATAGGACTAGGAAGGGGCTGTGGAAAACTAGTTTGTTATAATTGCGGAGGGCCAGGGCATTATGTATGTGATTGTACAATCCCAACAAGGACATCATGTTTGTATTGTACTCAGTTTGATCATGAGGCAGAACAATACCCTTCGTTGATAGCGAGGATGCACGAAAAAGGGGTACTCCAGCCCCCTTCGACTCAGAATTTGCAAGTGATGAGTTCTGAGCCGCACAAAGAAGACCCAAATGTAAACATGATGCTCAGGAGCGGTATGACCATGGGAAATGATAAAGGGAAGGAGTCAGAAGAAAGTGCGTGGGTTCGCAAGGCTCCTACAAAGGAACCCAAATTTGATTTAGAATGCGCGAAGGAGACATTCATGGAAGCTAAGAAGAGCTTCACAGAGGCCTCCACTTCAGGTAGTAAGTATCAACTAGAACCAAGGATGGATCTATCAATTCTCACTACCTTTCTGGAGACATGCATGAAACTGATGCGTGAAAGCAAGGCAGTAAAAGGACTACAAGAACTTATCACTAGGTGCGCGGGGTCAGGAGAACCACACATGGTCTGGAAACTTGGGAAGCATGCATTGTGCACAGGAAAGGAAATGAGGTTGACTACGCAAATTGGTGAGTATGAAATGGATTAGGTAATCTTGGATCTTAGATCGGACACGAATGTACTACCAAAAACAACATGGGAACACATGGGCAGACCTGTGCTATAGTGGTCTCCTATTCAATTACGAATGGCGAACCAATAGAAGATCTTGCCCATGGGAAGATTGCAAGGGGTAACAGTATATATTGAAGGCACGAGAGCGCAAATAGATTTTGAAGTGATAGAGATTGTCGATGATAGTAATCCCTATCCTACTCTACTATGAATAGACGGGGCCGCCGATATGAACGGAGTCATAAATCTGAAGAAACGCAAAATGATCTTTGAAAAAAACTCATTGCCCATAGTAGTACCGCTAGATCCATCCAAAGGAGTGCAATACACTGAACTGGTGCATGATGATACAGTGATGATGATCTTGATTTTATTTACAAGATAACTGCGTGAGAACAGGATTGGGTGAATCAGACTGTAGATGGAAGAATTTCGTGGGAGCGCGAAAGCTCCTACACTTCCAATTCAGACAAAGAAGTGGAGCGATGGCAGAATCGACTGCACAAAGTCACAATGCTTAATTGCAACATGATGGTTAGATCATTGTGCTGCGTGACAATAGAGGAAAGGGATCTGCCTACATATGATGGGTTGACAGCGGTGGATGAATTCTTGAACAAATTTGAAAGCGCAGTACCAAAACCGTAGTGGTTCAATGCTCCGAATTGGGCACTGCTCACAATGCCCAAACAATGGTGGGGTACACACCAAGGAAGATTTGAGGACTGACGTGGATGCACAAGGATGATTCACCTACGCTTTGGAAAACCCCAGCTCAGAACAAGAGCCAGTCAGCAGGGGTGGAACAACTTGCGTGCCCACCTTTCCCAATGGGTACGGACATATGTTGTACAGCCCACACGAGCACACACCACTCCCAGAATAGAGAATTGAAACAAAACACTGCAGCAGGAAAGGCGAGATGCGCTACCATCATCCATGGAGAAACATTCGATAGGGTGTGTTACACAGTAATTTGTCACCATCCCTGTTACTCCTCTTGTCGTACCTTGGAGGACTCATCCCGGGAGTTATAAGAAGTGACAAAGTCTAAAAACACTTGCATTATGTTCCCCTGAGTATGTACTTCATGTTCCCTGAAGACACCTCCTACAGATTATCCCTGAAAAATTCTCTTTTTCCATTGGCGCAAGTCCACAGTATCTTACCCGCGCCAATCATGGAGATCCTCAAAAGAGGGCGCGACCATTGGCGCTCTGTCTTAGAGCAGCAGTCGCGCCAACCAAGTTTGGTCATGCTTTTTGCCTTAACGCACATCCGGCTGTTGTTTCCTTCATTACATGGAGCTTTTTTGAGGATAAAAAATCAATCTTATTTCGAGCTCTATCCTATCTCCATCTTTAATGGCTTTTGGGGATAATGTTAATCCACAATAGGTGTCCCGGTTCATCGTATCCTCCTCCCTTCTTCATCTATATAAGCTTGTCCTTATGCATTGACAAGCTAGTGATAGTCATTAGTCATGGAGTGCTAGATGTTGAGTTCTTGAGTTCTTGGAGGAATGTTAGTGAACGCTTGAGAGGTTATGCTGCCGGAGAGGAGATGCATTGCAAGACACATATAGTTACTCGCCCAGCCAGGAGAGGTTCGACGTCAGAACCATGGTTGTAACTTTTCCTGTTTATTATTAATTAATGAGTGACTGCTATTATAGTTTCAATCTCATTGTCTATTATGGTGATGTGTTGATTTATTTCCTTTCTGACTGAAATATAGTTATGCCTTGGTAGCTTTTATGTTGGTATCTGTCTCTTCCTTTGCATGTGCAGGTGTTCATTTATGATCTGCTGGAGCGAGGGAGCGGGCATATCAACTCTGCTTCAATCACAGCGTTGGACTCCAGGTTGGTCTTCTTGATTCACCTTTGATGCATAACTAGGAACTTGCGTAGCAGCGTAGTTTGATTGTGGCTAGTTCTGTTTTAGGCTAGTGGGATCGCCTCTGTCCGTAGAGGGGATTTACCTACCCAACAGGGTGTGCAAAGTAATGAGCAGGGTTCACCAGGCGAGACACACTGATTGGGACCTGCACATACCAGCAATTTAATGGGCCTATAGGACCATGTGAAAAACCTTGACCGTGGAAATGATTCCAAAGGTGTGGAACAAAGTAGTGACCGTAATTTCTTAACAGAATGCAAAGAGGAATCCACATTTAATAGCTCCCGTAGATGTGACAGTGCACTAAGACCATGGTGAAGAAATCACATAGCTACGCGAGGTCGAACACATAAGGATTTAGGAAGCCATTCGGTGAGGGAACCTTAGACTTCGCGAACTTGAAAAATACTGGGTACGACTGAGGAAGAAAAGAATTTTTCTGGATGCCGAGGTGAAGAGGCTCGAAAACGAGATCAAGCAAGCAGGTCTCATCGATAAACCAAGGATGACAAGGCAAGGTGCAGATGATCATACCACTAAATTAGAAGATTGTCACTGAGAATTTATGACTCTGATGCCATGGCTATGGCTGCATCTCACCAAACGAAGTAACCAGGGGAGCACCCTACATACGATAGAATGTGCAGTGTTGGCTGTCGTGAGGGAAATTCAGGATTTTCAGCAGAATATACTGGAAGGCGAGTTGAAGCTTCACACAGGTGGTGCAACCAATTGACTAGCCGTAGGAAGCACAGTCTCAGCGCTCCAGGAAGTTGAAAGAGAGTGCGGGACTATAAAAGAGTCTGTTTGGAAGCTACGCGATAAGGGAGGTGTGCTTAGAATCAACATGTCACAAGGTTCGCGCCCGTGCACGGAGGGCTACGCTGCCATGTGGATAAGCTGGGAAGTGACTGTTGGTGTCACTATTCATGACAGGATGTTCGATTTGAGGCCAAATTGAGCGGGCGGCAGGCATTTAAGATGCAAATTAAGGGAAATATTTGGGACAATCTGCTGCCAAGAAAGCATTAATGGCCCAGAATTGGGGAGAACGGTGAAGTTTGAATTCAAAAGGCGCTATAAAACTCTAGTGGCTAGCCACAAGACAACACTTGTTCACTTGAGATTAGAGCAGCTGATTAGAGCATAAAGTGTTGAGCGCCAAGTGATATTCGAGCCCCTAAGTTCGCAAAAGACCACATACAGTTCAAACAAGATGGTGACTACTAAGATAGGTTTGGGCTTTGCAGAAGGAACCGCCGATGAGGCCATGTAGAACCCCACAGTACACGAGGTTCATGAAGATGCTGGGGACACACCAGAAATCCTGAAATCACCTTGGACACCGAGACTGAAAAAAAGTAAGCTGGCAGTGGGACCAATCCACATGTCCCCGAGGAATATGCAGTTTTGTAATCTCTCAATGGAAGAAAAGGGCAAGGCTGTCACCATTGAGACAAATGATGAGGAGGAGGACCTATAGGTTCTCATTACTAAGGTAGAGGAAGAAGAGGACATGGAAGAGGATATCTAGTCGGTGCGCTCTGCAGTGAAATTTCCCCAGTATGTCCCTCCGCGAAAGGTGAAAGCAAACGTACCAAAGGATTTGGATGCAACAAAGAGTGCGATCCAAACCCCGTTCCTCCCCAATGGAATTACCTTTGAAGGTCTGCTCCTAGGATGTGTTCCTACCCTAAAATTCGAATATTGGGACCTCACGGACAACGAGAAGTTCTCGCACTTAGTTACAAAGAGCTTAATGAAACAGAATATGGAGGAGTCGATGATCACATCACAGCTGCGAAAATGGTTGCACGGTGTGGAGAAGGCCAGGTTGCTGCATCTATTGTGGATACCACAATTTCACCATGCGCCCATCACCATTTTCGTCATCAGGCAGCTGCTTTCCCTGGTGCATGATGGGTACTTATTGTTGGAGGACCCTATTCCCATCACGACAAATCTTGTCCACAGAATTTCTCGACTTTACTGTAAGGGAAAGGACCCCACGACGATATCAGGAAAAAAAGGTGATTTGGCTCTCGCGGAAGCCATGAAGAAAAATATATGCTCGAGAAGAAAAATGGGGGTTATGCCATCATCAGTATCAAGGATAAAGGGGTGCGTGTAGCCACCCAACTCTTGGCCTAGAAGGTAACGAGAAAATTCCTTGGCGATGAAGTACCAGTGCCAGTAGTTGCATTGGCCGAGCAATGCGCAGAGGGGGTACAATTCAACTGGGCTGAGTTCCTCTACAAAGAATTATTGATCAACTAAAAAGAAGCCCAAGAGTAGGGCAAGACCTTCCACTACACGTGGTTGCTCTTGTCCATTTTGCTGGTAGCAGGTGAACTTCCGGAGGACAGTCAGTTCCTGAGAATTGAGTTTGACTTACTAGAGTTCAAAAAATATGCGTCGCTCTAGGCTACCAAGGACACGAAATGGATTAGCGATAAAAATATCTTCTAGGTGCTCATGGAGGTGAGCATCCGAATGTGGATTATAGGAGGCCGCGCCTATCCCCCACAGTGCACAACAGTCTGCGGAGCTTTGAAAACCTCAAGGTGGACATGCACAATATCTACATCAAGGAACAAAAGGATCTGGCGTAGAAGTGGACCAAGCTCCCCTTCATCGCCACTAATGATGCAATTTTCACAATGTTAGAATCATGGCCTCCCAAGTGGCGCACACCAGATTTGGCAGAGTTGGATAGGACAACAGCATAGAAAAGAAAGGATGAGGCCAAGCTGCACGTCACACAGCTAGCCAAGAAGAGGCGTAGTGAAAAAGTGGTAGCAGAGATAAGGGCAGTCCGTGAGGTAGCACAGGCAGCCACGGAGCAGGCAAAGGTTGCCAAAATAGCAGCAGCAATGCAGACAATAGGGGCCAAAACAACGCAGTCTAGAGGAGGGTCGGGAATTGTCTACATGACAGAAGGCAGAGGACACAGACCTTATAGAAGAAGGTGCAGACCTGGGTACAACTTCCACCCAACTCAAAAGGTTGCGCGTCACAGAGAGATCGAGTCCACAGAAAAAGTTCAAGGCCTCCAAATTGACCATCAACCTGATCACGTTAACGGAAGCTGACCTATACGACATCAGTGAGACGATTCGCGATGTCACCAAAGAAGTGCTCAAAAAAGTCATGTCGGAGCATCAGACTTTGTTGAGGGCCCTAAGGGCACAACTGCTGGAACTACAGATGCGGCCCCCATAGGAAGGAACCGTAGCCACCTACATTACAACAGGCACATTAGCAACAGAGAAGATATTACATGCAAGGATGGTTAATACCATAGTGCTACCAGAAGGGGCACTAACAGTAGAGAATGAGATCGATAGAGCCACGGTTGGCAGGACCAAGGGAATTGGCCTTAATTTGGCTGCCCTTCCCTGAGACATACTGTACCAACTGTAGGATGGAATAACAAAAATGCTCTGTGCCAGGGAGGGTCATGCGATTCATGTGATGAGTGAGCAAAATATCAACATCAAACAGCTCAACCTGCAACATGAGGAACTGGTGTCACAAAACCAGCAGTTAGTATAGACAGTGGATGAAATATGCCGATGTGTCCCAGGGTTATCCATCGTCACGAACCTACCAATAGAAGTGCAGATCCACTGTTTGGAAAGTGGAGTCCGAAACGCACGCAAGGAAGCAATGCGAGTGCAGCTGGAGCTGAATTTCTAGATTTCCAAGCTGTGGCTGAAGGTGCAGCCTTCCACTCCCTTGGAAGTTAGAGAGAAACGTGTTAGCGCTATCCCAACAGGGTTGGAAGAAATTGGATGGGCAGTGGAGGACTGTACCGATATTTTGAACCAAGCCTTTGGCGTCCTCACATCCTTGCAGGAGCACCCCAACATACAACACCTGGAAACAAAGGTGTGCAAACGTCAAGAACAGTATGATAGTGTCTGAGGAACTGCAAAGACAATCATCCTCACTCAACATCTCACAAAGATGCAGCAAGAAAGGGCAATAAAAGAGTAGGTGGATGCCGCAAGACACAAAGAGGCACTTCTCAAAGCACATGTCCAGTCTTGGATTGACAAGGCCTTCACCATTACGGTAGATATCAAGGGCAAGCTCGCACAGATGCAGGGGCTCTACGCACTAAGGTATGGATTTGATCCTCACAAAGAAGCATTGGAAGAGCGCATGCAGCAGGTCCAACAAACTGCAGAGTAGTGTGCAATGGACCTCTGAGCAGTGCAAGACCAGTTGGAGGGACTCTGCGCCAAGATTGCTACGCCAACTGAGTGACTCGAGGGTGAGTCATGATGTTTGTGTTGGGGGCCTGCTTGGTATCAGATCCCCCCACAGCATGTTTTGGGGCTCAAAGCCCAAGTTTTTGGTCAAATGTATTGTAAGACTCCGCGAATTGCGAGCGCGGAGTGTGAAGTATAGGTTGAGTCATAGGGTTGTCCACCCTAAGTTTTGTAATGTAATGTAATGTCATGTCAACCTACCCATGGTCTACGGACCATGGGATTGTATAAATAGAGCGAGGCTCTAAGTTGTATAGCTAAGTAATAAGAGATAGAGGAATACAGATGGTTCAAGAATAGAGCAAGAGTCACAGTGTAATGGGTCGTAGTAGTAGGAAAAGGCTCTGTAGCTGAGTGCGCAGAGGCCTAGTAGAGTCCGTAGCTGAGTGTGCGGACCCCTGAAGCTGAGTGCGTAGGGCAGTGTCGAGTCTATAACCTTGAACAAAGAATAATAAAGAGAATTTGATTCCAAATTTTGTGCATCTGCTTATGTATTGCATTCTATACATTTATATTATTTTCTTTATCGCGCACACTTATATGATTGTTGGATATACTATTAATTATCACTAGTCTTACACAGATAAGTTAAGTAATCAGATGTTAAATAGTAAGGAAATTGGGTATAATACAAATCGTGCCCCGAGTAGGGTTGCGTGAAGGAAATTTAGGATTTTCTGCGGATTATACTGGAAGGCGAGTTGAAGCTTCACACAGGTGGTGCGACCAGCTGACTAGCCGTAGGAAGCATAGTCTCAGTGCTCCAGGCAGTTGAAAGAGAGTGCGGGACTATAAAAGAGTCTGTTTGGAAGTTGCACGATAAGGGAGGTGTGCTCAGAATCAGCATGTCACAAGGTTCGCGCCCGTGCATAGGGGGCTGCGCTGCCGCGCGGATAGGCTGGGAGGTGACTGTTGATGTGACTGTTCATGATGGGATGTCCGATTTGAGGCCAAATGAAGTGGGCGGAAGGCATTTAAGATGTGAATTAAGGGCAAGATTTGAGACAATCTGCTGCTAAGAAAGCATTAATGGCCTAGAATTGGGGGAACGGTGAAATTTGAATTCAAAAGACGCTATAAAACTCCAGTGGCTAGCCAAAAGACAACAGTTGTTCACTTGAGATTTGAGCAGTTGATTAGAGCACAAAGTGCTGAGCGCCGAGTGATATTCGAGCCCCTAAGTTCATGAAAGACCACATACAATTCAAACAAGATGGCAATTACCAGAATAGGTTTGGGCTTTGCAGAAGGAACCGCCAACAAGGTCGCGCAAAACCCCACAGTACACGATGTTCACAAACATGCTGGGGATGCACTAGAAATCCCGAAATCACCTTGGACATCGAGACTAAAAAAAGTAAGCTATCAGTGGGACCAATCCACATGTCCTCGAGGAATCTGCAGTTTGGTAAGCTCTCAATGGAAGAAAAGGGCAAGGTTGTCACCATTGAGACAGATGACGAGGAGGAGGACCTACAGGCTCTCATTACTGAGGTAGAGGAAGAAGAGGACATGGAAGAGGATATCTAGTCAGTGCATTTTGCAGTGAAATTACCCCAGTATGTCCCTCTGCGAAAAGCGAAAATGAAGGTACCAAAGGATCTGGATGAAATGAAGAGTGTGATCCAAACCCCGCTCCTCCCCGATGGAATTACCTTTGAAGGTCCACTGCTAGGACGTGTGCCTACCCTAAAATTCGAATATTGGGACCTCGCAGACAACGATAAGTTCCCACACTTAGATACGGAGAGCCTAATGAAACAGACTATGGAGGAGCTGATGATCACATTACAACTGCGAAAATGGCTACACGGTGTGGAGAAGGCTGGGTTGCTGCATCTGTTTTGGATACCATAATTTCACCGCGCACCCATCACAATTTTCGTCATCAGGCAGCTGGTTTCCCTGGGGCATGATGGGTACATATGGTTAGAGGACCCTATTCCCATCACAATGGATCTCGTCCATAGAATTTCTCGACTTCCCTGTAAGGGAAAGGACTCTGCGATGATAGCATGAAAAAATGGTGATTTGGCTCTCATGGAAGCCATGAAGAAAAAATATATGCTTGAGAAGAAAAATAGGGGTTATGCCATTAGCAATATCAAGGATAAAGGGGTGCACATAGCCACCCAACTCTTGGCCGAGAAGGTAATGAGAAAATTCCACGGCGATGAAGTACTGCCGGTAGTTGCGTTGGCCGAGCAATGCGTAGAGGGGTTACAATTCAACTGGGCCGAGTTCCTCTGCGAGGAATTCTTGATCAACTGTAAAGAAGCCCAGGAGTAGGGCAAGACCTTCCACTACGCGTGGTTGCTCTTGTCCATTTTGCTGGTAGCGGGTGAACTTCAAAGGACAGTCAGTTCCTGAGCATTGAGCTTGACTTACCAGAGGCCACAAAATACGCGTCGCTCTAGGCTACAAAGGACGCGAAGTGGATTTGTGATACAAATATCTTCTAGGTGCTCATGGAGGCGAGCATCCAAATGTGGATTAATAGGAGGTCGCGCCTATCCCCCACAGTGCACAACAGTTTGCGGAGCTTTGCAGACTTCAAGGCAGACATGCACAATATTTACATCAAGGTGCGAAAGGATCTAGTGCAGCAGTGGACCAAGCTCCCCTTCATCGCCACTAATGATGCAATTTCACAGTGTTAGAATCATGGCCTCCCGAGTAGCGTGCACCAGATTTGGCGAAGTTGGATAGGACAATAGCATAGAAAAGAAAGGATGAGGCCAAGCTATGTGTCACGTAGCTAGCTGAGAAGAGGCGCAGTGAACAAGCGGTAGCAGAGGTAAGGGCAGTCCGCGAGGTAGCATAGGGAGCCACGGAGCAGGCAAAGGTCGCCAAAGTAGCAGCAGCAACACAGACAACAAGGGCCACAACAACATAGTCTAGAGGAGGGCCAGGAATTGTCTACAGGACAGGAGGTAGAGGACACAAACCTTACAGAAGAAGGCGCGGACCCGAGCACAACTTCCACCCAACTCAAAAGGCCGCGTGTCACAGAGAGATCGGGTCCACAGAAAAAGGTCAAGGCCTCCAAATTGACCATCAACCCGATCATGTTAACGGAAGCTGACCTCTACGATATCAGTGAGACGATTCATGATGTCACCAAGGAAGTGCTCAAAGAAGTCATGTTGGAGCAGCACACTGTGTTGGGGGTCCTAAGGGCATAGCTGCAGGAACTACAGGTGCGGCCCCCATAGGAAGGAATCGTAGCCACCTACATTGCAGCAGGCACATCAACAGCAAAGCAGATATTACGCACAAGGATGGATAATACCATAGTGCTGCCAGAAGGGGCACTAACAGCAGAGAATGAGATTGACAGAGCCGCGGTTGGCAGGACCAAGGGTCTTGGCCTTAATCTGGCTGCTCTTCTGTGAGACATACTATACCAACTACAGGATGGAACAACAACAATGCTCTGCGCCAGGGAGGGTTATGCGATTTAGGTGATGAGTGAGAAAAATATCAACATCAAACAGCTCAACATGCAGCATGACGAAACGGTGTCACAAAACCAACAGTTAGTACTGACAGTGGATGAAGTGTGCCAGCGTGTCCTAGAGTTTTCCATCGTCATGGAGCTACCAACAGAAGTGCGGATCCACTGTTTGGAAAGTGGAGTCCGAAACGTGCGCAAGGAAACAACGCAAGTGCAACTGGAGCTGAATCTCCAGATTGCCAAGCTGCAACTGAAGACGTAGCCTTCCACTACCTCGGAAGTTAGAGAGCAGCACGTTAGCGCTATCCAAACAGGGTTGGAAGAAATTGGGTGGGAAGTGCAAGACTGTATCGATATGTTGGAACAAGCCTTTGGCTTCCTCACATCCTTGCAGGAGGACCCCAACATACAGCGCCTGGAAACAGAGGCGCACAAACTTCAGGAGCAGTACGATAGTGCCTGAGGAACTGCGTAGAAAATCATCCTCACTCAACGACTCACGAAGATGCATCAAGCAAGGGCACTGAAAGAGCATGTGGATGTCGCAAGACAGAAAGAGGCACTTTTCAAAGCACGCGTCTAGCCCTGGATTAACGAGGCCTTCACCATTACGGCAAATATCAAGGGAAAGCTCGCACAGATTCAGGGGCTCTATGCACTAAGGTAGGGATTTGATCCTCACAAAGAAGCATTGGAAGAGTGCATGTAACAGGTCCAACAAACTGCAGAGTAGTGCGCAACGAACCTCTGAGCAGTGCAGGACCAGTGGGAGGGACTTCGCACCAAGATCGCCACACCAAATGAGTGACTCGAGGGTGAGTCATGATGTTTGTGTTGGGGTCCTGCTAGATATCGGATCCCCCCACAACATGTTTTGGGGCTCAAAGCCCAAGTTTTTGGTCAAATGTATTGTAAGACTCCGCGAATTGCGGGCGCGGAGCGCGAAGTATAGGTTGAGTCATAGGGTTGTCCACCCTAAGTTTTGTAATGTAATGTCATGTCAGCCTACCCATGGTCTGCAGACCATGGGATTGTATAAATAGAGCGAGGCTCTAAGTTATAAAGCTAAGAAATAAGATATAGAGGAATACAGATGGTTCAAGCATAGAGCAAGAGTCTAAGTGTATTGGGTCGTAGTAGTAGGAAGAGGCTTTGTAGATGAGTGCGCAGAGGCCTAGTAGGGTCCACAGCTAAGTGCACAGACCCCTGCAGCTGAGTGCGCAAGGCGGTGTCAAGTCTGTAACCTTGAACAAAGAATAATAAAGAGAATTTGATTCCAAATTTTGTGCATCTGCTTATATATTGCATTCTATACATTTATATTGTTTTGTTTATCGCACACACTTATATGATTTTTGGATATACTATTAATTATCACTAGTCTTACATAGATAAGTTAAGTAATCGGATGTTAAATAGTAAGGAAATTGGGTATAATACAGATTGCGCCCCAAGTAGGGCTGCGTGAAGGAAGCATCATAGGTTGCGAGGGAATAATAGACGCGTGTAGCGATGTGCGTGCAAGGTCAAACCATGGACTGCCAAAATCTCATCAGACATCCCTAGGGTGCAGAAACCTGGTTCTCGCACCCTTCCATACTACTTCAGGTGAGACCTCAGTCCTCACTCCACAAATTGTTGCTGAAAGGGCCACTAGTACTGGCATTTGTTTGGCTAAATCACCTTTGAACCTGGGTCAGGCCCATACAATCCAACACTGCTCCACAATTGTATTAGACTGCTTCTGAGACTACTTCTTCTCTACTTGAGTGTATCTCTCCACTCGGTCTCCTCTCAACTTCTCCAGTTGTGGTTGCTCCATAACTTCCTAAAGCTGCTTCATAGGCTTCTTCAAGGGCTCAATGTTGAGAGGTGATTTACTCTCCCTCTCAACCACTAAGTCAGTAACCTTTTCCTCCTCCTCAAGGCTTTGCATGCATCTTGAATCTCAAGAGCATACAAGTTTTTCCCGTATGTTTCACCTATCCCATGGTGAGGTGTCTAAGGAAAACCTTTCCCTTACCAAAAACCACATCATATCCACGGTATTCTAATACACAACTGAAAGAAGATTCTTCTTTAGTCCTGGAACACACATCACTTTTTTGATCCTAAGAGGGGAGCCGGAATCCCTCTGAAATGTAACCATACCAATCCCATTAGCTCTATACCTCTCGTCATCTCCAAACTCTATGCTCTGTTTGAGTTCTTTCTCCCTAAAATCACTAAAGAATTCTCTATTCCCCGTCATATGGAATGAGGAACCGATGTCAAGATACCACACGCCTCCCATGGAAGTGTCGGTCATGCATGTAATGAGAGTGAAATCAAGTTCAAATTGTGGAGCTAGAGCCTCACCTCCTGTCGCTACTGTCGGCTCCTTCTTGCTTACTTTCTTCTATGTGCAGTTCTTGGGATAGTGCTCGTGCTCATAATAGTGAAAAAAATTGCCTTTCATCAAGTCCATCTTCTTTGTGCCTGTTAGCCACCTGTTCCAACAGGTTTCATATTTCATGATTAACAGTGGAAGTACCAAAAATTTTCATCTTTTTCAAGCTGCAAAAGTTCCATTTTTGAATGATTTTTCAGTTAAGGGAAAGCCAAACAGCCTAAGCTTGGTTTCCCTAGGTTTAAATTTGATTGCCTTAGAATATAGAGAATAATATCTGGCCAAACAGTTTAAACTTGGCAGATGTGCAGATAGGTAGAGAATCTTGGGAGTTCAACAGTTCAAGCTGAGCCCCTGGCAGAAATAAGGGTAGTTTTTAGATAGGAAGGCAGTTAAAAGAGAGGAAATCAGGGTTTGCAAGTCTAAGTGCACCCTCCCTGAAGAAACAAAAAATGCTAGGTGTTGTAAAAAGGGTAAGTAGCTTGGGGTTGCAGAAACAAGATTGTCTTCAGTTTTGGGCTTTAACAAGCACAGCTCATCTCATCAATGGCAGAATTTTTGAAGCATGTCTAACTTCCCTTCTCCTCCCCCTCAAAAGTTCCTCACTAACATCCCCTTAAAGACCTTAGGATCTGCCAAACAAGTCCTCATTCCATTTCATTTTTGTAAAACATCAAGGTAAAGTTGGTTTTCTTAACTGAAAAGAAGCCACATTTCTTGTGTAAAAGTCATGTTTTCATCTTCTACACAACCATCTATGTTTATCATCAGTTCACAGACTTTTCATCATTTCCCCTCCATTTTCATTTTCATAAACTCATATTAATTCCTAATTCTATTATGTAGCTCCCTAATTTCTCCCTTATCCCTATTCATTACTAAAACTATATAAAAATCCCCAAAAAATATTAAATAGCCTCCCTAGGCACTATAGCCATATGTTCTAAAAATTTAGGGAAATATCAAGTCCATCTGGGACTCATATTTAACCTTCCTCGTCTGTCCCGTGGGATCAGTTAACCTCTGGTGAACTGATAACCGTTCCATCCCCCTCCGCAGTCGTTTCCCACAATTAATGTTTAAAATACCTCATTAAACATTAAATTGTTCATTTCCCCCTCGCTTAAACCTTACCCGCAAAACCCATGTTTCCAAAGTTCATAACCCCGCCCGCTGTGTAAAACCCGAAAAACCCACTTTATTGATGTTGTAACCCCCCGCGGTACCAATAAATTAAATAAAATGCCGAGCGGGTCCCCGCCATAACCCACCGTCACATTGATTGTCCCACCAGCCATTAGATCTGGCCCACCCCAGATCTACGGTGGGCGGGCTTTTCTATATGCAACACGCCCGAGCTTTAGCGTCCGGGAGTTCGCGGTTTTCCCGCCGTACTCCCGCCACGCGTCAGGCTCTAGGGTGTGGCAGAGCCCCTCCTCCCAAAACTACTTACGTTCATAAGCGGTGCGCCCAGAAACTGCTTACCGCCCTCTCCTGCATGACGTCAGCGCCACGTCTTATCTGCTGACGTCACCTTCTGCACTCCGTTGTCCTCACACGTTGCCGCCACCTCACCCCGTTGTACCTGCGCCCTGCCTCCGTGGCATTGCCACGTCACTGCCACGTCACCCATCCGTACATAATGACGTCATCTGCTGACGTCATCCTGTCACGTCGTCCGTCCGTACCCCGGGACCCACCGATGACGTCATGCCGACGTCATCCCGGAAAAGTGCCAAAATCGCCAAATGTCAAAATTTTTGCATAAAAAGAGCGCGCTAACGACCGTTACCTTTCATTTTCATCGCCTCATTTGAACGCTCGGCTCCCCTGTTTCATTCACTTGTTCACTCCCAAGGCTGGAAATCAACCAAGCAAGCGACTGCAGCCTCCAATTCGGGTTCATAGTTTATCTAAGCACCAGTTCGTCCTCTTTGGCGCTGTTTTAAACCAGGTATTTGCCATATCCTCCTCTTTTTCACGCCTGTTCTTCATGTTTATCCACTGCACATGACTGTAAGCTTGTAAAATACCCAATTGGTATCCTTGCTGCACCTGAGACTCCATTAAACCCACTGCAAACCCTTTACACCAGAAAAGTCTCAGAAACCCTGGTGCCCATCTGCAATTTTACTGGCGAAATCCTGTTTAAACTCGGCCCCTAGTAAGAAATCCCGCAGCGGTCCTACATTGCCCTATTTTACCTTATTTCCGCTGTTTAAAGCCTCCACTGAAACCATAATTGCCCATTGCTCCTCTGCATTATTCCTCACAGCTTCTAACTTCAGAGAAATTCACTGAAAAAAGGGAAATCGACACAAAAACTCCGCAAAGTTGGTCCCTTATAGCATAAGCTTTTGAGCTGTCCAGCTACTGTTGCATTTGAGTGTAATTTGCCTGCTCCTGCTGGTTTCTGCAAGCAAATCTGTTCGCCAGTTGTTGTGTTAGCCCTTTTCCAGCTCAAGCCTTCAAAGAATTGCATAATGGCTGCCCCATCTGCTCTGAATGTCACCCCCGTAAACCCACCAAGTAAAGAACTGGAGTCCATGCCCTTGGCCGATACAGATTATCTCATCCAAGACTTTGTTGCCAAAAGGAATCATCTACGCACCTACTGCCAGCTGAGAAACAACTTCTTGGATAAAACTGACAAGTATTGCATATGGGAGTCCAATTTGCCATATTATTTCCTCCCTTCTGTGAATATTTTTCCTGAGATTATTCATCTCTGTGCTGCAAATTATGAACCAAGTCAAAGGGCCGTTAAGTCTTCATCTGGAAGCATACTTTTCTACACTACTCCTGACTCCATCAACCAGATGCTGAACTTCAGAACCAATCACACGCTATTGCCCTTTTCCATAAACAGTTTGCTGCAAGAGACCTCTTGGTTACTTGGTACCAAGATGGAAATGATCACAGAGACTTTCATGAGGCCAGATTGCCAGCCAAAGGAATCACCTCCATATCCTTATGACTATTTCAATGAGGTGGGTAAGCTACTGATAGACATGATATCATATGTGTTGGGCTTCACTGTTGTGGGGAAAAATGCCTATTTAGGACGATCCTATCCACCTAAGGTGTGACAGTGCCTTAGCAACAAACGAATACAGCTATCATGATTTCTTCCTTTATGAAATATGAAAGAGAGGAGATCGGCAGACTTACCGTTGTCTTCCGGTTGTCCCTCGAACTAGATCCTCTTCTCTTTGTGTGTCCACAGCTACTTGCCTCCTCGCTTGATCAAGAGAACAACTACTTGAATCCCACGAGATCACAAGAGAATAGCTACCTATGACAAGAGAACATCTACTTGCAACAAGAGAAGAACACAATACAAAGGCAAATATACATATTCATAAATGATTCAGGATTAGAAGTAAATCAAATATACTAATGCGATCATACAAAATACACCAGCATATAGGAAAGAATCAAGATAGCTTTATTGAAAGTAACAGGGTTCAGGAAGAGATACAACCCATAGGGCTCCAACCCAGCAGAATGGAATTCCTTCTTCAGCTCCTTTCAAAGCATAATGCACCCAATGTTTCTAGCCACAAACCAACAGCAATTCTTTGCAAATACCAAATTCCAGCCTCCCTGATCTCATGTAGAAGAGATCTATATATAGGGATATTGGAGAGAGGATGAGTCAACTTGAGACTGGTCTGAGACTGACTAGTGTCCTCTCCCACTTCAGTTCTTGAGTCCACTTGGAGGTTCTTGGTTCCACTTGGAGATTTGGAACCTCTTACTCATCACTAGTCGAATTCCCTGATCCAAGTGTCATTTTGGAAGCTTCCTGGGCATTGACACCTTGAGAAATGACTCTGCCACTTGTCCAAACTCGCTCAGCGCAGGTAGCCTTCTTTGCAGTTGACATTCAACGCAAGTAGACAGTGGAGCAGTTGACATTCAGTGCAGATGCTCAGTGGAGCAGTTGACATGATCCAGAATTGCCTTGTTTTTGAGTGTTTTCAGGTGGAGAACTTTTGTTAAGTGTTGTGGTTTGCTGGCCTTGTTCCTCTAGGGGTAGGAACAACATGTTTAGGGACTTTGGATCCCTTTATTATTGACATTTCATGCTCAGTGATGCAAGGCACAAAAATGTCTATAACATTCACATCAACTGAACTTGTAGACGAAGCAGTGCTGGTTATATTGTCTTCTTTCAGCCAAGGACAGCCTCCTGCTGTCAAGTATAATTATGCCAGGTTCATATCAGATAAAATCCATGACCAGCTCACTAGACTAGATAGGCAGGGAATCTTCAAATATTCCTCCTATATCTATCATTTGTTCATGTTTTATCAATCTGAAATCCTCCAATGCCCTATCAAGAAACTGGATTCAAAGGGAGAAAGGAGGTCTGTGGTTTTCTGGTCAGCTGTATTTCACCAAGTCCAAGACTCTCCTTATTCATACTCTGAGTTCATTGACCAGTTTGTATATCCTGTGTCCTGCCTCTTAATGAAGGTTCCTCCTCCCCGAATAACCTATGAAATGCAAAAGATCTTACAGCTGTCCAAGAATTTCAAATTAGGTGATTGGTACCTATATGAAAACCATACTGTCATCAGAATTTATGGCTGTGAGTTGTGTCCTTACAGGCTTCCGAGATATGTGCCGATGAGGCTGTTTGCATTAGAATACTACAGGCAGCTCATTAATTCAGATTTGACTCACTTCCACAGCACTAAGAAAAGGGCACAACTGAAATTCAGAGACCGCCTAGGCCCCTTCATCATGAATAAGAAGGATGGTTGGCAAGAAGCTGACCTGGTACTCAGTGATCACTTCAAGTTGAAGAAGAGCTTTTGGTGGGCCCCTTATGACCCGCTTGGTTTCATCAATGCCAGAAGGGTCAAATATAGGTTAACACCCTATGACCATTCCAAAAAACCAGACATTGAAAAATATGCCAATCAAGATGCATGGGCACATGGAACTTTAGTTGAAGAATTAACTCAAGAGGAAATTTTGGAACAAACTGCTAGAGATCTTGAAAAAACTCTTGACTTGGATTCTGATGACCAGGTAAATTTCAGGCTGCCATATCAAGTGCAAGAGGGCCCATCTACAGCTGCAGTTTCACAGACTGCCCAAGGAGCTTCTACATCAGCAGCAGGTACAGCCAAAGGGAAGGAGCCGATGGAGACAGAGCAAGAGATAGTTACTGAGCAGCCGGACACTTCAACAGAACAAACTCAAGGGCAAGCCCTTCCACAACAAACAGAGGCAGCCCAAATACCAGTTTTGCAGACGCCTGCCCATGAAGAGAGAGGCAGGAAAAGAGACCGGGAAGACTCCACACCTGCTAGTGGGTCTCTGCAACAGCCTGAGTCAAAAAGACAAAGAGGGGACTCTCCGATTGAGGAGGAGGTCAGTGAAGAAATTATAGAAAGTCCAAGAAGGGAAGCAAGCCTGCATACACCAACAAGCTCTTTTCAGCAAGAGCAACAGAGACAGCAAGAGCAAGATGTACAGCGTGGCATGGAGGTATCGTCCTCCACACAAAGGGGTAAGAAACCAGTCAGCACCAAGGCCAGCTTTAAAGAGATCAAAGCTCAAAATGAGCTACTAAGAGTGCAATTATATGAACAATTCCTAAAAGCAACACCTGCCAAACAGGAAAGACTGATGGCAGCATATGATATAAAGCAAGAAAAGATGTTTCTGACCCACTTCAAGCCCAAGATTCAGCAGCCACAGTCGGCTGCAGATTTCGTTAAAACGAGGCTAGAGGTCCTGTCCAAAGATATTCACCCGATGGACCAGATAGAGCTACACAAGCAGACAACTGAAATGCTTTATGCTACCCTTGCAGAAAAGGCCACATTGGCCCATGAGTTAGGTGAATCTTTGAAGAATACCAACACTCAGCTGGATTTTGAAAGATTGTCCTCCACAGCTAAGGATAATAGAATCAAAACATTGGAGGAGATCATTATTGACTTGGGTCATGATCCAAAAGATCCTAAGGGTGTGAGGGCCCTTATGAAAAAGAAAGATGATGACATTGCTGCACTGAAGAAAAGATTGAGGTTGCTACCTACTGAGCATCCTCAAACAGGTGAACTGCAAAAGGAAAAAGAAGCTGAGGATCAATGGGATTTGATAATGAAATTAAATCAGAAAGTAATTGATTTAGAGGGAGATTTGGAGAGGGCACTACAAAGCAAGGAGGGAGAGTCGACCTCCCAGGCACCTCAAACAGTTCCAACAGGTATTGCTGTTCCTCCAGAACAAGCAATGGCCACCCCTCCAATTATTTCAACAACCACAACAGCTACAGAAACCACAGCGGCGACAACAACAGTTCCTGAGGCTAGTATGAGCATGGACGAATTAAAAAGGGCTATCAAAGAGGTAGAGCTTCAGGCAATAGAGGTTAGACAAGCCAGAGAAAAACTGGCTGAGCTAGAAACAAAGTATGACAAGTCCAAAATGACAGTGGCGGAGCAGACAAGAGAAATCAAGGCCCTAAAGGACATAATCAAAACATTGGAGAAAGAGCTGTCATTGAACAAGGCCTTTGCTGAAATAAAGAGAATTCTGTGGGCTAAAATAAATCAGTCAATCACTGGCCAATGGAGGTCAATTCAGGCAATATATGAACAAGTGGAGCTTATTGGCCGTGCTAAAAATGAAATCCAGAGAGCCAAGGCAGCATTAGGTAATATGCCTGACCAGGCCAACAGAATGATCAATTTTTTGAATCACCAGACTAGGGAAGAGTTGGCAGCACTCAATATCATGAACAGGACAGATGCCATACTCACAGCAAAAAGTGTGCTGACCCTGAGAAGCTTTGTGCAAACTCTGGAGGCAAGATGCCGGGATATACAAAGGGATTTAGACAATTTTGACGTAAAGCTTGCGGCACTGCAGATTAGAGGATTGCCCAGCCTGTTGACCAGCGCTGGAAGGCTATTGACCTGTGAGCAATATGCTACCCGGCTCAATAATTTTGTCACTAATCAGCTTACTGCAGCATCAAGTTCGGCGACAGAGACAGGGCCGCCTACAGGACAGACACTCTACGACAAGCTGGAGAGCTTATTTTACCTGGAGCATGAAGTCAATCATCTGTTTGAGATGCCACCCAGTTATTACAAATACACGGAAGCCGATGAAACACTCGTCAAAATACAAAGGCACCAGCTACCTTCTGACAATTGGTGGCGGGCAATGCTAGCTGTCTTGCCCAGGTAATGTCAGTTTTTTCCCCATGTTGTTTATTTTCAAATTCACAGTCAGCTATATGTCAGAGACAATCACAGGACAATGACGTAAGAGACCGGGCAGAGCAGTCGCAGAGCGTGTAGAGCAGGTTGAAGCAGTCACAAAGCAAAGACGCTGGGACAATAAGGTTAAGGGCGCGAAATTTTGAAGGCGCTGTTCAGCCGACTCAAATGAGCTCAGAAGTCAACACTCACTGACAGAAGGGGCAGCTGTTGCATTTATATTTATTTCTGCATTTACTTCTCATCAACCACTCCTTAAGAGTTGGTAGAGAAGTTATTAGCTATTAACTTCTCGTCTAGATATTTTTGTATCCAAATTTTGTATAAATACCACCCTCTGCATTGTTAAAAGGGTTGGTCGGCTAATGTATCTCAAGAGAGACTCGCACTGTATACCTGTTATTTTCTATAATCAAAGATTGCTTAGAGGCCTGGAGAAGGGACTGTCTGATGTGGTCTTACTGGTTTTGAAGAAGCTAATATGGAATTCATGTGCTGTGATATGAATCAATAAGTGTTTCTTACCTCTGTATCTCATTTTCATGAACGCTCAAGTTGCAGAACAAAAGATTAGTCTAGAATTTGCTTAAATGCACTCTATACTCAGTTTCTGTGACTTCTTAATGTTTTCTTCTTGATTTAGGCATAAATATGAATTCCTTTATGGCTCATGTTTGTTCTATTTCACAAATGAAGGACTGTTGACTAGGAATTCTTAATTGCTCCTAGGCAGAGCTCATTCATCCTCCCTCTGCTAAACATGTTTGAGAGATTCTTCATTGCCTCTCATGCCTTAGCTTTCGATCCATCCTTTTAGCCTAAAGATTGTTTCATATGCAGCTACCTTGCTCCATGTTTATCTTGTGACCAAGAAAACATACCAGCAGTCCTGTTCTTTGACTCCATGCCCAATGGTTTGAAATCGACCAGATAATGTTTTGCCTCTCTACTTGAAAGCACCATCCTTCCCACCAAAAACAAAACAAAAACCCTCTGAACTCGAGACCTAGCCTAAAATCCTTTTAAACAAAGCTAAATCATAAAGAGAGAGCCCTCTCTGATTGCAGGTTGGCTAGAACCTGCAATCCAAAGTGGTTTGTGGTTACCTCGGCCGTATCCTTTTCCGGAGCTTTAAGGACAACCTGAGTGATAACAGTGCCCTCCTCACCTTGGGACTTCTTTCCCTTGGACCACTTTGCCTTACTTGCTAAGGCAAAATCCTCTTCCACTTTTTTGGAAGAGGTCCCAACACTGGTGCTCCTCCTGATCTCCTCCTGCATCAAATCCAAACACAACCATTCCCAATATGGCAGCTTCTCCCGACCATTGACAGAGTCCTAATAACTATTCCAACCCTTTTGGAGTCCAAGAAGAGTAAGGCTCACCATATCCTCCACTCCCCATTGTCACAAAATTTTCTAGAAAGAACATGATTTTAAATCAACGATATCTCCCTCATCCAAACTCCGATTCGGCCGATTGTTTTTTTGAATTTGGGTATTTGTTCACAAAGAATCCAAATATGCTATTTTTTTTTCAAAAAAAATTGCACAAAAAGTTTCATATATTCTCTACAAACTCGTGGCCCAAAAATCAATCTTGCTTCAATACCATGAAGAAAATTTCTACAAATCTAGCTCTAATACCATGTAGAAAATCCTGTACATTCATAAGCTCATGCAATGTACTAAAGCAAGAGACAAGAATCTAATTCTTCTATTTACATCAGAAGCACATAAATATCGAGCAAAACAATTATCAACAAGAGGAAGAACACTAAGGGCACATAATACAATAAATATTTGGGGAAAGCCGTAGCTCAAAACCCCACTACTAGATTGTATTAATCCAGAAAATAAAGATGAAATTACAATGCGTTTTCTCTCAAGAAAAATCCCAGCACTTGGGAAATTCAATCTCCAACCCATAAGAAAGCTCAAGGCCAAATATTAGCCTCTTCACAAGCTCTCCAAGTCTCTATTCCAATGCGGCCTTGGTCAAAGAATTCAGATGAATACAATATGCTCTGCTCAACCTTGAGCTTAAAATGCAAAAATAATTTCTATCCTCTGCTTGATGAATTCCTTTGGCTAATACTTAGCCAAATTTATAAGCCATCAAGCTTCTAATTCTTTGCACAATTCCTAAGAGAATTAGCACGTATTTAAAGGGAAATTCCTCAATTCCTGAATGCATGCACTATCAGTGCAACTCACAAAAATCTAAAACAAATAGTACATTGTCCCTGCACTCTAGTCTCAACTAGGTCTTTCTCAGAATCGACATGCATGAGTTTCTAATGAGGGAATATTCAGTTAACTGGAGTAGCACTAGCTGAGTGCACTAATGCATCAACTAACTGTTAACTCACTAATATTTCCTCAAACAGTTTGGAACTAATTTAACTGGACTTCAGTCAATAAACTAAGTTAAGTAATTACCACTCACACTTAACTCATCCTGGACCCCTATAATATACAAAGACCATATACATGACTTTAGAAAGACTTCTAACTCGAAATTCCTAAGTTAATTAAACTTAATTAACTATTTACAAGTTTCTATAAGAAAAAAATTACAATTTAATTCAAGGACAAATTAAATTGGAATTTTTGGATTCTATTTTTAAAATTTCTTGTTGCTATTTTCAATAGATCCTGAGTCAAACGGAGCATCAATCTTTGTATTTTCACATGTATCTTTACATGGAAGAGTTTTGTCATTTCTTTCTCTTCCTGTTGTTGAAGGCTACTCAGATTCACCTTCTTCTGCATTGATGTACATACGATCTTCTCATCCACGTCTGAGTTACTTCCAATTTGGTTGCTTGAATCATTGGCCGTGAGATTCTTCTTCTTATTATTCTTCATGTTCTTCGGGTTTAGATCTGGATGCAACTTATAGCACTTCTCCTCTATATGGCCATCAATGTTGCAGTGGTTTTAGTTGTTGCTAGGATCTTTGCACTGGTGTACTGTGCCTATCGTCTTTTTATATTTCCCATTTTTTTCTTATTCTTCCCATCCTTAGAAGCATCTTGTTGCTTATTTTGCTTCAATCCACTTGATTGTGCTCTTTTCAGGTCTATGTTTTCCAGGTACTATGCCTGTACACAAGCCTCATCCACTTTTTTGAACAACATCACTTGCTCACGTAGATGGCAGTGAAGACCCCTAAATACTTGAGGAGTACATCTGGATTCTTTGGAGAGATAGCCAATATTATATCCATATTTCTGAATTCTGTGGTGTACTTGTGCATGCTTTGGCCTGAATTTTGCAAGTAACGCCACCAGATCCACTTGTATTCCACGTACCCAATGCGATCAAATTTTTACTTAATGAGGGTTTTGAAATTCTCCCTCCAACCTCATGGTTTCCGTGGGGATCTCCCACCAAGTCAGTGCATTGCTCTCCAATTTCAGCCACGTGAATGAGATCTATTGCCCTTCCTCAATATGATGGACACTGAAATAAACTTCAAGTTGTTGCAACGAGTGGTTCAACTTCAGACTATTGATCTCATCATGGTATGGCTTGATATCGACTTTTTCTTCCACTTTAAACAAGGATTGGTTCATGACACTCGAGCTGGGTTGATATTTTTTGGGTCCTTTCTTTGGCTGGTTATCTACATCTTCCCGATCTCCCGATCCCCCTTTTGATTTGTCCTTTACATTCGAACTCCTTGTTATGACCTAGATTTTCCTCAGGCTAAAGAAGGCAAGCTTCCAGGGTAACCACAAACCACTTAATATCGTAGCTATCCCTACAAGGTCAGGAGAGGGCTCTCTCCTTTAGGATCTCAGTCAAGGTGACTGGATTAGATAGGGATTTTAGGCTAGGTACAATAGCTCAAAAGGTTTTTATTGAATTTGTTGGATCAGATGGAGCTACGCAGTTTAGGTCTGGAAAATTAGGTCAGAATCCAGGGTGTTCTATGGGGCAAGGTAGGTATAGGATTTAGAACTTGAATTAAGTGAGGTAGGTGTCTAATACTGGTGAGGAGCTGAGGAGGTCATGTGGAAATCATGGATCCTTCTCAAACAATAGAAAACATAGAATACTGAATGATTTCCCAAGGTAGAGCACTGCAAATAATGGATTCTACCTATCTATCTTGATACCATTCAATTATAAGAAGTGAAATAGATGATGGAATACATAAAATATGTAAACAAATGATAAAAAAAGAAGAAACTATGCTAAAACACCATACCACAGGGATCCCATAAAAATAGTTGCAATTCCTATTAATTTCCTTGCCAAACTGCTTACAATGGTGTACAATCAAGCTCAGAGCATCCAAGTGAGTCCAACCTCACCAAATGACCAAGAAAACACATAATATAGACATATAAACTACTCATCTTGACCTTCAGGGGTCAAATCCATGAGAAGAGGGGTTGTTTCAACCATTTCCCAACAAAGAACTAGAATATAGGCAGTCAAACAACTTGCCTCTAAAAGAGGGGAAACTGATTCATTTGCCTCAAAACCACCTCTAACTAATGAATCTACCCTCTAACACTATTTTACCATTACATTTACATGCCATGTCATCAATTACATCAGTGAAATCATCAATGAGGAGAGAGAAATCAAATTCATAGTCAAAACAGGCGAATTTTGGCTTCCTAAGCAAAATGGCCCTAAGCGTAGCGCCACTAGTCCTAAGCGCAGCGCTGCTTTCCACTTGATTTTTGAGGCCTTCTCCTTAGCCAAATTGAGCCCATGATAGCTCATTCGAAATGAATTCAAGTCTATTTTTTGGAACACTTGCAATTTTTGAATTTAGAGCTCATTTGCCCCCTCAAAACGGGAATCTCCCAAGGTTGCTTCTGTGTGTCCAAAAAGAGGTAGAAAGGTAATTTTTGGGTAGTTTTTGGACGTTTTGGTGGACCAGATCTTCTCCAAAACTTCTGAAAATTTCTAGCGTGCATGTCCTTGTCATTCTAAATCCAAATATGTCAACTTTTTCTACAATGGATGTCGTAGGAAAAAGCGCAACGCCACCTGGACAAATTTTCTGTGTTGTGAATTTCAAAATTTCAAAAATACAAAAACTTCTCTAAATTTGCCCAAATTTGGCATGGAGCACCACCATCTAGTAATTTGGTCAGACAAAGAGGCTTCAGCCAACATTTTGAGTCTATATTTCTCTTTCTTTCCCTCTAAGGCTCTCCTCAACCTAGCTTTCATCCTCTTAATTCTCATGTTGTGAATTTTGTTCCGGGTCCTATAGTGATAGTCGATGTGCCTTATCATTTGGTTATCTCTGTTGGCACTATGAAATAATAGATGGTGATATTGTGAAAGTTACTCCAACAAGTGTCACATCATAGTTATGCAAGTGAGCCATAAAAAGTCTGGCCAACTCATGATGAAACTGGACCCTCCCCACTAGTTCACAGAATTCAAAACATCCATGGTGTCTGAAACAAGAGACTACAAGTGGGAAAGCTTGCAATTCTCTTAAACTGGTGGGCTCTTCTCTTATGATTTTTCCTCCCTTATGAGGCTTTCTCTGCCTATGTCTCTCTACAGAACTATCACTGGCTGTCTCTTCATCATACTCAAAATCACTTCCTCTGTCCATGTTTTAGTTAACTCTCTTAGTTTGCATAGTTTTGACAATGTATGGGATGAATGGTATGTGCAATGGCTTGGAGGAATGGGTGTGAGTGAAGCTATGGGAAAAACATAAGAAGGAGGGGGTTTAGGGAGTGATAAATGAGTGGTAGAATGTGATAACAGTGGTGGGGATAAGGGTTTAGTTATGAGGTGAGTGGTGGGAAAAACCAAAGAACTAGGGTTTTATAGTGAAAGTTAGGGTTTTATATAGAGAGTGGAAACTTATGAAAATCTTTACATATGCAAACTAGATTGCAAGGAGAGGAATAATACTTACTTGCCAAATGTGGAATTGGAGGAGATTTGACATAAATTTGAAGTTTGGGAGCATGTTTGGTTGGCTTACATAAGTGAAATGCCACTACCCAGGAGTGCAGTGCCCATTCAAAAATACACTCGCAAAAAACTCCCTAAGCATAGCGCCTTGCCCTAAGCGCAGTGCCTCCTTCCCTAACCGCAGTGCCACTTCAGGATGACTTTTGACTGCCTTCCCGATGTCCAAATTGGGCATAGGATAGCTCATTGTAAATATTGTCGAGTCTACTTTCTAGAACATCTTTAATTTTTCAATTTGGAGATCATTTTCCCTGTCAAAAGTCCAATCTTCCAAGACTGGTCAAAATGTGCAAAATGAGTCTGCCAAATTTGGAGGTCTTCCTAAACTCCAAATTGAGCTCATGATAGCTCATTGAAAATATCTTTGTGTATAGTTATCATTGGACTCATCAATCAAGTCATTTGGTCAACCTGGCTAGAAGGAATATTGATTTTCCCAAGGTCACTCCAGAAGTGCACTAACTCTCTTGTAGCAACCGTATCTTTGGCATGTCTCTAAAACCATGAAACTTGTGTAAAAAATGAAGGAGGTTTTTCTTCTTGGGTCTATGATGGAAAAAAATGTCTCTTACTTTTGTCAAATTCATATTTTCTTGCTTAGAAACACAGTTTGAGGAAAAATCGTCCCTTATGTGTGGTGAATGGCTTGTTCCTTGGAATGACTTCTTGACAAATGATGGAGAGCTGATGTTTGATGATATGAAATGGCCTCATACCTTCTGATATCTCTCATGCCTCCTCTGCTCAGATATCTCTGCTCCCATATCTAACGCTAGCTTAGTGGGAGATGAATTTAGGGTTTTAGTGCTTGTTTCTCTTTTGCTTTTGCAGGTGAAATGGTGCTTAAGATGACTTGATTTTGCAGTGGAAGGTGCTTGGCAACATCACAAGATGCTTAGGAGCAGCTGGGAAGCAATATTACATATGAAAACATAAAATTACAACATTAATGGAGATAAAAACAAAATACCCTATTTTCACCTCAAAACAAGTTTTGAGATGAGAACTACACTAGGATTTCAAAATGATAAATTATGGATTTTCTAATCATTATTGGCCTCCTCATGTCCTTTATGATTATTATTGGCATGCAATTATTGGATTTGACCACAGTGGGACCCTAAAACCTAATGAGACCAAACCCTAATACCTAATAAAATGAATTGCAAAGGGAACATGAGCCATGACTGAAATATATGGAAGAGGATCAACAAGTACAGATCATGAGGGAAAATTGAAGAAAACCCTATCATCAGTGAATCCATGACCTAATGGAATGCAAACTCATCAGTATGGGACTCCTACTATGAAATGCAGAAGAGCATATTTTGATCGCTGATGAAGACATTGTCATTAACACCCCCTTCTTCTCCAAAGATCCCCATCTTATTGCTTAGGGGCACCATGAGGAGGTTTACATTGTGGTTTATATCTATGACTTGTTCTTCAAGCCATGAAAACCTCACCTCTGCAAGATCACGAGGTTCGTTTATAGATTCGTCGCCCATGATAAGGGTTTTATGATTTTTGGCCTCGCCAATATAGATTCCTGCAATATCCACAAAATACCCAAAAAAACTTGCTCTAATACCAAATTATCTGTAATCTTCCATGGATATTCCATTGGACATTTCCTCACAACATATATGATAATATTATATTAAAAATATGAGATTCTACACTATTACAGTTTTATTTAATTTTTAGATCTGTAAAATTAATTGTAATTAGTACATGCATGTAAAATTAAATCAAGCAGAAAAGTAGAGAAAGACAAAATGAGCTCACACAAACTTAATACACAAGATATTCTCTCTGGGAAACCCTTTCAGGATGAAACCCAACTTGAAGGTGAGGTCACTTTTCTCTCTTTCTCTGTCTAGAAATAAGGCTGCATATACAAAGAAGTAATGTCTGCGGCTTGTGGGCTACTACTATGCAGAGAGCCTCTATGTGTTCTCTACCTCCTATCTCTCCTAGCTATCTTTTCTCAACTATGGAACAAAATTCTCTCGAAAGAATGGAAGGCCTCTAGCCACTAGTTGTCTGGTTATAACACAACATGATAGCTTAATAGTGGTTAAGTTTTATTACATCAACTCTTAACTAGAGTTACAAAATAGACTCTTCTAGAGTATTTTACATCAAAACCATGTGGCTAGCCCCTTTTCCGTGAATAATGGGGTTGACGAGGCATCCTCCCAAACTATAGGTGTGAAAAAAGGAACGTCAACTTCTGAGTGGCATAACTTTTGCATACAGACTCTGGTTGACGTGATTCTTGCATCGTTGGAAATCTCTCTATGTAGAATAGCATGAAAAGTTTCAGTGCTTTAGCGGTAAATTTTTACCTCCAAAAAATGTCATTTGATGCGTCAAAACACTCTCGGAAGGTTTCATACCTCATTTTTCCAAACTGGGTCCACTAGTAAAAATGGTCTCATGAGCTGATTCCTCCACTTTTTCCACTCCAAATGCATCGAGATGGATGAAAAGAAATATAATGATCCAATTTGGATCACTGAGCTATCGCTATGGGAAAGTAAGCTATCTCTTTGGTAGCATGAGCGATCATTAAGGACAAGTTGTTTGTGGGAGGCCCAAGCTATTGCTACAAGAGGACATGCTATATTTATGGGAATTCCAAGCTATTATTGTGGGAAGATGAACTATCTTTGTGGGAGGGATAAGTTATTGATTTGAAGGACTTGCACTATTTTACATGGAGCCAAAAGTCTGACTTATCACTACATAGGACAAGCTATCTTTGTTGGAGGCCAAGCACTAAAGGCCAAAGGCCAAATCATTGGAGGACATACATTGTTTTATGTGGAGCTAGAATGTATTAGATATCATTTAAAAGGATGAGCTATCTCTATGGGAGGTTGGGAAAAGAAGACCAAAGGCCAAATCCTTGGAGGACATGCATTATTTTACGTGGAGCCAAAAGTCCGAGCTTACTTTGTGGGAGGTTGCACACGTGGGTTGAGTTTAAGTAAGCCAAGGGGTCAAGCTTATATTTGTCAAGTTCAATAGACTTGTTTTGATCTCTTGAATTGTTTTAATTCAGTGACCATGTACGATATTACTTGTTACAAAGTCTGGGTATACACCTGATTAATTTTTGTTGATGAAGAAGTTAAATATACCACAAGGATGTGTTAAGTTGCAAAGATAAAATCATAAAGGTGAATGTTTTCTTCTTAATTTTTATTCTAAGACTTGTGGATCCAAGTATAAAGATGTGATTAAAAATGGAGATCCAATATGATTTTTAAGATTGGTGCCTCAATTAGGTTGTAACCTAAAGTAAGTTGGTTCTTGCACATCTTTGAGGTTGGTCCCTCAATAAGGTTGTAGTCTAAAGCAAGTTGGTGGTTGCATATCTCTAAGGTTGGCGCCTCAATCAGGTGGTAGCCTTAAGAAATTTGGTGCTTGCATATTTTAGGGGATTCATGTCTCCTTTTGATCAATGCCAATAAATCATTGTAATCAAAGATTGAAGATGAAAATATGAATATTTGTGGTTTTCTCCCACAAGCGTTTCCATGTACATTTGGTGTTTTCATGTGTTGATTATTTTTTGCATGTATTCAATTATAATGTATTGTGATATTTTTTAAATTGTCCATCATACTGATTCACCCCCTTCTCTTAGTATAATCATTATTCTATCCTCATAATTGTTTTTCAACTAGTCTCCACTGTAGTAGATTCCATTTGACCATTAGCTTATCACCAGCCTAAGTCGATTATGCGCACACACTCGACTGTGATCCCTTCTATTATTCAAGTTGATTATTAATTTTCGTCGCGTCCACAACTACCCATTGACTTCTAATAAGGTAACTTCTCTCGACTTCACTATCAGCTTATTGACTAGAGTGTTGAAATGTCTTTCCATAAAATTGAATTTGATCATCCCATTTCCTTGCTATCCCTAGTTTTTTATTCTCGATTAGACTTGTTGATGTTAATTTATGGTCATCTTATTTGACAAAACATCGACTGATTAAACTCTAGTTGATTGATATTATCTAAAAAATTACAATGCCTTGATAATCACCCACTTGTTTTCATATTTGCATGAATTTTTAACACCATACTTTTAGTGAGCCATGGCCCCTAGACCAATCTCCTCTCTACACCAAGAAAATTTACCAACACTCACCGAATGTTTTAGGAAGTCTTCAACATTCTTCATTATGTATACTATTAACAAAACTTTTTTATTTCCACCATGTCGGTAATGAAACGATACCGTACATCAATATGTTTTATCCTTTAATGGTAAGAGAGGTTATTTTCTGGGAATATTTCTCTCCCACTCTCTCAAGATATCCTTACTGCTTGTTGAGAAAACCCAATATTTGAACTCAACTACTGCAACTGGGCTTCCTCCTTGCTTGTATGAGTGATTGCCATATATTCAACTTTTTTCATCAACAGTTCCATGATTGAATTTTTCTTACTCTTCTAGCTAATATTTCTTATAAACAACTTGAACACATATTTTCTAATCAACCTTCTTTCTATGTCACCAGCCTAATTAGCATAAAAAAATCCTTGTACAATTTATTCACTATCTATCATCCTTAGGTCCTTCATGGTGGTGGATCACATGACCACTTATGCCACACAAATACTTGAATACTATTTTGATAGAATACCAATTCTATTTTCTAAGTGTTGTTATGTATCTACTCAATACTCCCTTTAAATGAGAATATTAGGCCGAGTGCAGACTATTGCATACATCAAAATACCTACATCGCTTGCATTTGCAACATGGGCCATGTCCTCTCTTTCTTTCTGTGTTTTTGGACATTGTTTGGTAGTTAGTATTACCCAAAAAGGAATTGATAACTTCATTGGTTTATAATCATACATGTTGAAACACTTTAGGATTATTTCAACTTACTTCCTCTAACTTATCTAGAGTTTCCTAATTGTGAAATTTCTCTCGATCTCCATTCCAAGAATGAAATGTGCAACACCAAGATCCTTCATGTTGAATTTGGAGGATAGCTAAATCTTCACCTCCTTGATTGCACTCATGTTTTTTCCAACCAACAACATGCCATCAACATACAACACTACATATATGAAACACTTTTATTTTGACTTGAGATATACATAATAATAAACTTTGATTCTCACAAATCCTAATCCTTGGATGTATGTGTCAAACTTCTGGTACCACATCTTGTTCAGTGGGAGACCTGCGGAATCGATTCTTGCGGTGAAATAAGATGGCAAGCAATGGAAAGATAGAGACTGAGAAATTTAATGGTTAGAGTTTTGAGTTGTGGAAAATCAATATGGAGGATATGCTGGTGGATAAAGATCAGTGTATTGTGGTAGATTTGGGTACTAAACCAACAACAATGTCAGAGGAATACTGGGCGAACTTGGATCAAAATGCAAAGAGAAAAATACATTTATGTATCTTATATTCAGTATTGTTGAAAGTATCAGGGGAAGCTACGATGAAGGATTTGTGGGATAATTTAGGGACTTTGTACCAATCCAAGTCTATGGTGAACAAATTGTTCCTACAGAAAAATCTGTATAAACTGAGGATGAAGAATGGAGACTCAGTGATAGAGCATCTGAACAAAATTAATAATGTGGTAAGCTAGTTGTTTATGTTGATATTAAAATTTTAGATGAAGATAAGTGCATCAATATATTTTGTTCTCTACCAGATTCGTGGGATCGTCTGGTTGTTGTAATAGGTAGCAATACAACTACCTTGAAGTTTGATGAAATAGTCTCTTCCTTGTTGTTAGAGGAGATGAGATGGAAAAATATGGAGGGCCAGAATGGAGATGCCTTGTATGTACAAGGATGGTCCGAGAACAAGAACAAAAATAAGTCCTCGAGTGGGAAATCTAAATCTAGAGGGAGATCTAAATCTCTAGGAAAACCTGTAAAGGTGTGCTAGAAATACGGAAATGAAAGGAAATTCAAAAAGGACTGTAGATTTAAAGCTCTTGAGAAAGGAAAGGGTTCTCATGATGCACATTTTGCAGAGGAAAAACCACCTCAGATGAAGGTGGGGATATGTACTTGCCTTCTTCTTCAAGTACACATGTAGATCATGAGGCATGGTTGATTGACTCAGATGCATCCTTTCACTTCAATCCCTAGAGGGAGTGGTTCTACGAGTATAAGAAATATGATGGTGGTGATGTATTCTTAGGGGATGATAGGAAGGATAGAATCTCCAGACGTGGAAAAGTCAAGCTGAAGTTGCAAGGTGGAAGGATTAGAACACTTCTGGGTGTTATGCATATTCCTGCATTGGTTAGAAATCTGATTTCTATAAGAAATATGGATGATGCAGGTGAAAAAACAATGTTTGAGAAAGATAGATGCAAGATGGTTCAGAGAGCACTGGTATTGATGCGGGGATTTCTGATTGGAACTATGTATAAGCTTATGTGTAGTACTATTATTGATGGGTGCAACAATTTTGTGGTTCCTAAAAGTGGAGCAAAAAATCTAGTGGTCTTCAGAGAAAAGGCAATGTTATAGCATCAAAGGCTTGGACATTTTGCAGAGAAGGGATTTCAAATACATCATGGTAATGGTATGGTAGAAGGTGTGTCTAATTTCTCTCTAGTTTTCAATTTCTATGAACATTGTGTATATGGGAAGTAGAATCAAGGGAGATTCCACTCTTGTGCTAAAAGGGCGAAAGGGATATTAAAACATTTGCACAATGATGTGTTTGGACCTATGTCAGTTCCATCACTGGGTAAGTCTATGTACTACATATCATTTATGTATGACTTCTCAAGGAATAAATGGATATATTTCCTCAGGAATAAATCTGAAGTCTTTGACAGATTTAAAGAATTTAAGGCTTTAGTGGAAAACTAGACAGAGATAAAGATAAAGGTGATGAGGACAAATAATGGTGGAGAGTTCTACAAGAAATAATTTGAAGATTTCTGTAAGAAGTGTGGTATAGCACAAAATAGAACTACCCCATACACACGTCAACAAAAGGAAGTTGCAGACATAATGAACAAGACGTTGATGAAAAAGGAAAGAAGCATGCCCAGTGGTGCTGGGTTACGAAAAGAATTATGTGAAGAGGCAGTGAGACTGCATGTTACTTAGTTAATAGATCACCTTCATCAACATTGGAGGATAAGACTCCACATGAGGTATGGATTGGTAAGAAACCCTCTCTTTCACATATGAGGGTATTTGGATGTGATGCATATGTACATGTTCCAAAGGAGAGAATAACCAAGTTGGATAGTAAATCTGAAAAATGCATCTTTATTGGATATAAGAATGGTTTAAAAGGTTATAAGCTTTGGAACCCAGAAATAAGGAAGGTTCCGTGCAACTGAGATGTGGTGTTTAGAGAGGTGAAATATGTTATTAAACATGAAATCCTACCAAAGGAACCTTATAAGATAGAGTTTGAACTAAAGGAGGAAGAATCAGACTCTACAACAAAACATGAATGAGAAGATGAAGAGCCACAAACTCCAGTTATGAGAAGATCAGTTCAAGAAAGAAGGTAGCCAAAAAGGTATAGTCCATCTGATTTCTATTAAAAAATTTCTTTATCCATTATTGATGATGATCCCAAATCTGTCAGAGATTTAGAGGATGGAAAACTCTAGAAAGAGGCTATGGTTGATGAAATGACATATTTGGAAAAAAAGGAGGCTTGGTCTCTGGTGGAGTTTTCGGCTGGAAGGAAAACCATTGGAAGAAAATGGATGTTTAAGAAAAAGATGAATGAATAAGGTAAGGTAGAGAAATACAGAGCTTGGTTGGTAGAAAAAGGTTATTCCCAGGTGTTGGGAATTGATTTTGATGATATTTTTTCTCTTGTTTCCAAGATAGATTATATTAGATTACTTTTATCTATTGTTGTTGCTTTTGATTTTGAAGTAGAACAAATGGATGTGAAGACAACATTCATTCGTCAGGATTTAGAAGAAGAGATATACATGAAGCAACCTAAAGGCTTTGTGGTGAAGGAAATGAAATAACTGATATGTGGGTTAAAAAAGTCTTTGTATGGGTTAAAAAAATCACCAAGGATGTGGTATCAGAAATTTGATACATATATATGGGGACTTGGCTTCACTAGAAGAAAAGAGGATCACTTTGTGTATTTTAAACTAATTGGTGACCATGTTATTTATTTGGTCATATATATGGATGATATGTTTTTTATTAGAAATGACAAAGAAATTATCCGGATTTGAAGACCCAATTTTCCTCCAAATTTGACATGAAGGATCTTGGTGCTACAAACTATATTTTGGGCATGGAAATTAAATGAGACCATGAAAAGAGGAAGCTTTGGTTAAACTATAGGAAGTATGTCTAGACAAGATTGCAGAGGTTTAATATGCAGGATACTAAACTGGTGAAGTTTCCTATTCTTGTAGGTGTAAAGTTATCTGCTGAATAGTGTCCCAAGACAAAATAAGAGGAAGAGGAAATGTCCCGTGTTCCATACACAAGTGCATTCAGTATCCTAATGTATGCAATGGAATGTACTAGAGTAGACATTGCACATGTAGTGAGAGTATTAAGTAGGTTTATGTCAAAACCAGGGAAGGAGCATTAAACAACAGTGAAGAAGATTTTCAAGTATTTGCGTGGCACTAGTGATTGTGGTTTATGCTACCAAGGAAGACTAGGATTGGATAGAGTTTTGAACATCTATGGATTTGTTGATGCAAACTGTACTAGAGATCTGGATCAAAGAAGATCTACAAGTGGGTAAGTGTTTAGCCTATTTGGAGGTTCAGTCAGTTGGATGAGCGAGAGACAATTTGTAGTGTCACTTTCACTACACAGGAAGAATACAGGGAAACCACTAGTGCAAGCAAGGAAGCAGTTTGGTTGCAAATATTGTGTTCAAGTATGGGGTTAGTGTAACGAGCTATAAGGACTGACTGTACAACCAAAGTGAAATTTTCTTGGACAAGAACCCTACTTATCATTCAAAGATAGAATATTGATGTTCAGTATCACTTTGTGAGGGATATGGTTGATGACAAAAAGGTGTTGTTGGTAAAGGTGGACACTTTGATGAATATTGCACATGCATTGATGAAGTCTGTGAGAACTGGGAATTTTTCTTCGTGTAGGGAAACAATGGGCATTGCAGGGCTAGACCAATGAAAAAGCTCTCTTGTGACCCCTTGTGTTGAAAAGAAAACAACAAGTGGGAGAATGTTGGGTGTGTGTTATATTATTTCCACAACTAGTTTCAGTCGTGGGGGGGTTACAGGGGGGGCGCCATCCCCCCCATTTGTTGCGTCGAGTGTAGCACGAGGTCATGGGGTCTGTGGTAGTACCCCAAGAAAAACAAATTGTACCCTTTATTAAGTGGGAATACTTATGGTTTTGTGCGTGGGTTTTGCACATGGTTTTGGGCATGATAGTTTTTTTCCCATGGTGTTTTATAGATCTGATCAAGGGAACTACAATTATGTTCTAATCCAGGTTTAATGGATTGGAGTTTATGAATGCTTTGACATGTATATATATGTATTGTAACATTAAAAGGAACATAATGAAAAATCAATTTAGTAGTCCTCGTTTTGGGATCCAAGGTAAAATCTCTATGTATTTTTTTTATATTCTCGCCATTGTTTATTTTATGTTTTTAGAATTCATCTGCAGGTAATTTATTTACAGGTTTAAAACCTACACATCCTAGGTGATTTCTTTAGACCACAAAGGGACTTAGATTGTAGACCAATTTCTCCTTGCTCTTTACTATAAGTCCTTTAGGATGTTCCAATGATGTCTTTACATCCACTTTCTCTACCTATATATTAAATGTTGTAGCTAAATACATTAGTACTCTAATGGAAGTTAATTTTTAAAGAAGGGAAAATATCTCACCAAAGTTGACTCCCTTAACTTGGAATTGCCACTAGAAGATCCTTACACTTCTTGACATGACCTATTGCATTCAAATTTTTCTTGAAGATCCACATGCAACCAACACACTTCCTTGCACTAAGTAATGTGACCAAATCCCTTATATCATTCTTTTGTACAAATCCATTTCATCCTTCATGGCTCTCCACTATATTTTACTGTCTTTCGAGTCGATTGCTTCTTCAACTGACCAAGGTTCATCGCTAATGGTAGATAACACAAAAGAATACCAAAATGTAGGCATGATATACATTTTAGGTTATTTTCTTATTCAATTAAACCTCTTTAGAACTAGATTTTGTTGTTCAAACTCTTCATCCGACTTAATTGACTCATCCAAGTCACTTTCTCTTGGCTTTAAGTTGAATGCTAGTTTTTTTTTCCTTATTCCATCCTAGAGTCTCTTTAGTCTTAAAGTACACCTAACTTCCGTAAATATCACATCCTGACTATAAAATCTTCCTTTTCACTAGATCCCAAAACTTATATTACCTGAAAATCACAACCTAACTATGAACTATATTCCTTGTCACCAAATCCCATAGCTTATATCCTTTCATTTCATCCTTATGGTTGATGAAAATAAACCTAACTACCTTGTTATCCAACTTTTTATCTTCTCTTTTGGGATATGGAAAAAATATTCATAGCCAAAGACTTTGATATGTGCGAGTGATATAATTTTACCAAACCATACTCCATATGGAATTTAATTGTTAACAATGTTGATGATGGACCTATTTATAAGTAACATTTGAATATTGATTGGCTCGACTCATAACTCTTGTGCTAATATTGCATTATTTAGCATGCTCCTTACTTTTTCCATCAACACTCTATTCATTCTTTTTGCAACTTCATTTTATTGAGGAGTGTATGGACTATTTGTTTGGTATACTACTTCATGCTATTTGTAAAACTGCTCAAACTATTTACCATATAATTCAACTCCTTTGTCACTTTTGGCCACCTTTATCTTCCTATTTTTCTGGTTCTCCACAAGATATTTTAATTCTAAAATTTCTCAAAAACCTCTAACTTTTTCTTTAGGAAATGCAACCCTATCATCCTAAAGAAATCATTAATGAAGGATACATAATATATATTCACCTAGAAACTACACTGATATTGGTCCAAATACTTCACTATGAATTAGTGATGAAAATAGATTTTGGGGGTAAGGCCAAAGCCCCTCTCCTTTACAATATTCAATCCCGGGACCTATGGATTATGAGCCCATTTCATTATCAGAAGCATTTTATAAGGCCTTAAGCCTTTAAAACCTTTAAACTCGGACCATACAACTTTATCGAATTTCTTTATAAAAACCCGGGAACACATTACTTATCAGAAACACAGGAAACACAGGAAAACCTCGCTTCAAACACATAGCCAGATTTCAAAACAATTAAAACCCGCACTATAATTATCATCGTGTCTAGCTCTCACTTCAAAGCCTTATCGTTGTGCTCCTATGATCTTTGATACCCAATTAGCTCTTCATAGACTATCGGTGTATCACAATATCGCCATCAACATATCACCATATCGCTTAATCGGCCATTGGAGTATCATCCCATCAACAATCGGCATACCACTATCTGTTGTCACTTGCCACTCTGATTTTCAATCAGGGATTAGATTTGGACTGTCGATCCTAATATCGATCCGATGGTCCACAATTAATCGCTTGATTGCGATTGCACTGTTTCAAAGGCCCATTCCTTTGTAAAACAATCCGTCGATGCGATATTTCGCTTTGCTCCTCAGCGACATCATCTGGACCATTGATCGATGAGATCCAATGGCTCTTGTGCCTAACTCGATCTGTTCCTCTTTAACTTAATCTCGTTTACCTTCGATGGGCTCTGTGTTAAAACACAATTCTCTGCCATAGTCTGTCAAATCACGCACCACTCCATAACACAATTAACTCTGTTTAATCAATGGATCTCCATCGATCCTTATAGTGATCGATGGTCGATCAACATGCATACATACGGGATTTAAGTCATTCGACGCATAAATACACAACAAAACTGGGAAGGAAATAATACACATACACTTGGAAATCCACACAACACACATATTTCTATTATACATATACAGACTTTCATTATAGCTTAAGGAATTTCAGCCTTAGGAATGAGCTCTCCTTTAGATTACATCTCGACCACACAAATTCTATATATTTCTCTATATATCACCTCCTTACACAGACTCTCTTTATATAAGAGATTACAACAGGCGTGGATCATTTAAGATGCACGATTCCTCCCACAATCACTCAAAAAACCCTAATCTCCCGTTATGCACACATATGGCAGATTAAATTACATTAAATAAATCTTCGAGAGACTTTATCCATTCCATCATTTACTCTATTTTTAATATAAATGTCCCTGTTGTGCTCCGATGGTCCACATCTCCTCCTTCTCCGATTTGGATTCCTTCTTTAATTATGAGTGCTCGGATGCTCCTGCATTAGACTCCCGAGGCAAAAAATTTTATGACCTCCTAGTCATATGCTTCTCCTTTTCCTTAGAAATTCTACCCACTTCTTAGTGGAACTGCCTTCATGATCTTCTGTGAGCTGCAACCAACCTCTGTAGTAATAGTCTTCCTCTGCTACACGATACCTCACCAAGTTCTCCTCACTCAGTCTTTTGGCATCCTTCTGGTTCTCTTCTCCGGAATCAATTGAGCACACCTTGCTCTAGGTTGCTGCAAGTCTTCTCACCTTCTGTTGCCACTATTTGCATGATAGTAAGACCATAAACTCACCATACCTTAACACAACTGTACCTCTTCTCCTTCTGCTTGCACTCTTCTTCCTCTCACAGTAAATCCTTTTCCTGCTCTGATACCAGTTGATGAAAAGAGATTTGGGGGTAAGGCTAAAGCCCCTTTCCTTTACAATATTTGATCCTAGGACCTATGGGTTATGAGCCCATTTCATTATTGAAAGTGTTTTATAAGACCTTAATCCTTTAAAACCTTTAAAACTTGGACCATACAGCTTTATTGGATTTCTTTATAAAAACCCGGGAACACATTACTTATCGGAAACACAAGAAACACAGGAAAACCCCGCTTCGAACACATAGCCAGATTTCAAAGCAATTAAAACCCACACTATAATTATCTTCGGGTCCAGCTCTCACTTCAAAGCCTTATCGTTGTGCTCCTTCGATCTCCGATACCCGATTAGTGCTTCATTGGCTATCGGTGTATTGTAATATTTCCATCGGTGTATCACCATATCTCTTAATCGGCCGTCGGAGTATCGACCCATCAGCAAGCAGCATACCACTATCTAATGTCACTTGCCACTCTGATTTGCGATCAGTGATTATATCTGGACTGTTGATCCTAATCTCGATCTGACGATCCACACTTAATCGTGTGATCGTGATCGCATTGTTTCGAAGGCCCATTCCTTTGTAAAACAATCCATCGATGCGATATTTCACTTTTCTCCTCAGCGACATCATCTGGACCGTTGATCGATGAGATCCAACGGCTCGTGTACCCTAACTCGATCTGTTACTCTTAAGCTTAATCTCGTTTGCCTTCGATGGAATCTGTGTTAAAACATAGTTCTCTAACATAGTCTGTCAAAGAACGCACCACTCCATAACACAATTAACTTTGTTTAATCAATGGATCACCATAGATCCTTATAGTGATCGATGGTTGATCAACATGCATACATACGAGATTTAAGACATTCGACGCATAAATACACAACAGAACTAAGAAGGACATAATACACAGACACGCAAAAATCCACACAACATGCATATTTCTATTATACATATACAGACTTCCATTACAACCTAAGGCATTTCAGCCTTAGGAACGAGTTCTCCTTTCGGTTACATCTCGACCACACAAATTCTATCTATTGCTCTATCTATCACCTCCTTACACAGACTCTCTTTATATAAGAGATTACAATAGTCGTGGATCATTTAAGATGCATGATTCCTCCCACAATCACTCAACAAATCCCCAATCTCCTATTATGCACACATATGGCAGATTAAATTACATTAAATAAGTCTTCGAGAGACTTTATCCATTCCATCATTTACTCTGTTCTTAACAGAAATGTCCCTCTTTTTCTCAGATGGTCCACATCTCCTCCTTCTCTGCTTTGGATTCCTTCTTTAATTATGAGTGCTCGAATGCTCCTTCATCAATTAGCTCCAGAATGTCCTTCTCCCTTGTAGGATGAGATGTGAATCTAACATGATTTTATTTCCCATAAACACAATGTTCACAGAAATCAAGTTCCAAATATTTACTTGGTAAACCTTTTACAATACCTTTTCTTTGCATAGTTTGAAGTCCTTTCTCTCCAATGTGCCCCACACTTTGATGCCACAACATGGTTTCATTGGCTAGACAAGAGGTTGACTTGGGTTGTTATGCCTTGATAGCATGTACAATTTCCCAATTCAAACACCTTTGATTAATACCATTTCTATATGAACTATTTTACTTCTCAAGTATGGTATGTGCTCATACATCACCTATTTAACTGAAAGATATCTTTTTTATAGCTAAACCTAGTATATGTAGTACCCTATTAATGTTCTACTCTGACTCTCCTTTAGCGCTAGTTAGACATGACCTTGACTGACTATTTTGGTTATTGATACTTCAAACATGCCCTCTGTCATATTATTCATATGCACAGAACCACTCCCTATGTCATTTCATATGAAAGGATTCACTTGAGTTGATCAACCATGCCTCGTGATCTGACTATGTATATGTTGAAGATAAATACACATCTCCTCCTTCATCCAGAGCAGTTCTCCCTTCAATTAGCTACTCAATAGTTCCCTTGCTCTATTCAACAATAATCAACTTATAACCTCTTTTACAATGCCCCACTTTACTACATTTATAACATCTTCATGTCTACTTAGCAACAGACTTAGATCTTCCTTTCGATAATTTTCCTTTTCTTTTGTCTACCAATTAACCTTTCACTGATTGTGCTTTTTTGGTTAATCCTTCCATGTTCTTTCACCTTGTATCCTTTGATAACATAGATGCCACAACATCATTAATATTCATTGTGGTTATATTAATCCCAATAGCCACAACTAGAATATCCCATGAGTTTGGAAAAGAACAAAACAATATAATACACTTTTCTTCTTTATAATAGATATATCCACACTTGTTACCTAATTGATCATAGTGTTGAATGCACGTAGGCTTATTGTGACTAAAATACCCTCTCTCATCATTAGAAGGTACAACTTATTTTAAATAAACAACTTATTAACCAATGATTTCAACTGGTATAAGTTTCCAAACTCATTCCATAGTATCTTGGCGACGTCTTCCCTTGAGACATTCAACAACATCGAATTTGTAAGAAAAAGTTGAATTGTACTCCTCTCTTTCCTTCTAATTTTCTTTTAATCCTTTGTCAACATGTCATTCAGAGATGTTTTGGGATGCATAATGATTCACTATTCTCAATCTATGAGGATATCCTCCATTTTAAGATTCCAAAGCTCAAAATTTTGGTTATTAAACTTCTCAATCTCAATTCATGTATTTCTAGCCATCCTTCTGTAACTGAAGTTTTGTCTTAAGACTCTCACTTGAAGAGGATTGTCTCTGATCTAATCAAGAATGATGTTTTGAATAGATCCAAGTTCAATATCGTCAAAATTTTATAGTAGAGACATCCCTATGTAGCCAAAATGAGCTCTGGTATGAAAACCAAAATTTCAAATATAAAGTTGATTAGACATATAAACCATACTAAAAGCTCAATTAACATAAGTATTTAAAGATCATGAGAGAACTTAAAGAAAAATAAATAAACAATGGAACATCATAAAGATTTATATAACACATATAGATTTTACCCTAGAAACCCTTAATTAGGAAAATCAATCAAACTTTCATCTTCACAACTTTTATATTCTCAACCAAATGTTACATTCAATTATCATGGATGTTGAATTTGGTCTGCACCTAAGATCGATGCATTCATACACAACCTTATCTCTATCAATTGTGAAATTTTATCATACATCACGGTTTCTCATTAGCCTTATATCATGCTCTACTTATAGGCATAGAAAAACCTAATTCAAATAATCTCAAATTAATATAGGTGGTTGAAGATCATTAGCTAATATATTGAGAATCTCAGTATTTGTAACGATTTTTTACAAGTTCTGACTATAGTCGATTCACTTCGACCACCAATTTTCCACTAGTTTAAGTGAACTATATGTGTACCCTTGAGTGTGATCCCTTAAATTGATCTAATCGATTATCCAATACCATATTTTCTCAAATGAAGGTTGACATTGACTGAGGTAACTGCTCTTAAATTGACCATTGACCTTTTGACTCAATCATCAACCTGTCTACCCATTGACTTGATTTCGATCATCTTGTTTCCTTGCTATGGTTTGTCGATTATTCTTAACTAGACTTGTTGAGGTCCACTCCAAGTCATCTTTCCCAACTAGACATCAACTAACTAAACTCCAGTCAACTAAGATTACCCGCAAAGATTACAACACCTCATGAAAATAATGAAGTTGAGTTCTATGTTTTTTACATTCTTTAAAAAACAACAACAATCAAAGTTTTAAAAGTCTTGTATATATTTGGACATTCCAATTTGTTGATTGATAACATGAGTAATAATTGTAGAATAGAAAATATATTACTAGTTGTAATCATGAATCAAGTTCTAGAGGTAAAAACTAGTTTTGATAATATCTCTTTTACATATATTTATTGATAATTCAACTCCAAAATTTATCATCTATCCAAGGAAGCGTTATTGATGTAGGAGGGGTTCCTATTTGAGAAAGAATTAATAAGGGGAACTCAAATTCAATCTTCGAAATATCTCTTTACGGATAAAAGCACTGTCAAATTTTTTATTGTTATCATAGGCAAGTCACTATCATGTTACATTCTTTTTGTTAGAGCCTTAGGGTTAAACATAATGTTACAAGAGTATTCCCTAGAGGAGCCATGCATGACTATAATAATTGGTGATCGGATTATAAGAGAGACTATTCCAAGATAAATCAAAGACAATTTTTTTTAGTATACTTATTAAGGTAGTCATATATATTCTCTAAGGTAAAAAAATTTGGGCATTGGGTACAACCCGGGGAAGAAAATCATCCTCTCCATAAAGACTCACTAAGAGCGCAACGAATTTATTCTATTCAAGAGCATAAACATGTCAACTTATGAGACTTGAACCTGGGTTAAGAAGGTAGCAACTATTTTACCTAAACACCCAAGCTAAACTCAATTCACAAATACACATATGGTTTAAAACATTATTAAATATAAATACTAATTTGATAAGATTTAAAAAAAAATTACGATATAATATGTAATTATTTTTTTAACTATAAGATGAATATACATGTTTATTTTCTCTAATGACTTTTCGTACAATTTGAATTCATTACAACAAAACTCATCATGTTACTTGTAATAATTGAACCTAAATAAAAAAATTAATAATCATTCCTCCCAATTGCTTAAAATAAACTCAATTAACCATCAATTATTTTTTATAATTACTTATATATCTATATCACTGAATAGTTAAAATGTCCTCCTAAATTTAAATGCATATAAAAAATAAAGCAACAATTTTTACTTTTATCCATAATTGCCTTCATTTTCCTTTAAATACTCATGAAGACTCACAATTTAGATAATCCATGGATTCTCTCATATCGTGTAGGCATCATACATTATCGATAGTTATCATGTAAAGTGATGTAAAATCTATCTTTTTCAATAATAATATTTGATGTTATTTCTATTTAAAAGATGATAAATATTAATATATAAAATCTTTGGAATTTGGGATAAGAGATTTTCATTATTTAGGATTTTTAAAATTGGACATGGGACTTTTCTATATAAAAATTTGAGTATTATTTTACATAAATACTAATAACATCATTAACTCTATTATTTATAATGAACAATGCATTTAATAAAAACTAAATATGTCTTTGTTTTTGAAAGCATTTAACATGCTTTTATTTAGTTGATACTATTTAAGATTAAGATTTATAACAGTTTCATTTATTTATAAAAATAATTAATTTCAATAAGTTTTTAATTTAATTTGGGAAGACACTAAATTTATATAAATTTTTTTGTTTATTATGAGAATTAAAAAAAACAAATCTACACATTTATTTTTTATTTTAACTTTTGAAGAAAAGTCATAATTTTATTCAACTTGAAATTCAAGGAATAAAATTACATTTTGCATGTCTCTAGGAATTTTTTTAGATTAGCCTTTTCACTGATGCTGAAAAAAAATTTAAACAAAAAAAAAAAAATAAAATTACATGGCGAGTCAATAGTTGGCAACTAAAAGCCAAAACCACCTAGAGAGAAGAGACGGGGACTAAGAGAAAATGCTTAGTCACCCTTTTCTACCCTTCTTCTTATCTACTTTTCTCCATCCTCCTTGATCAAGAGTGGACGTTACAATGATTAGTTGGTTATTTGTTGTTTTTCTCAGATGTTGTTTATTTGAGTCCGAGCTCTTAGAGGAATAAGGATGTTTGGATCCTCCGACTTCCTTCTCCTTATGTATTTCTCTATTAAGATTTCCTTCTGCAACTGCATGTGCAACCTTGCTTCCACCATTACTTCCTGATTGATTCCTTCTCTTGGTGGGGGAACTTGTGGATTTGAATTATCCTCAGTTATGGGATCCTCTTCCTCTTCTTCATTAGGTTGTTGGGTTGGGAATTTCCATCCCTTAGGCTTCTTGACTGGTTTCTTTTTCTTCCTAGGATATTTCTTTTTCAAAGGACATTCATTTTGTAAATGTCCAGTTTGTAGAAAAGAACGACATCTGAATGTTGTATTCTCATAATCTAATAACTGAGTCCAACACTGGTTGTCGTGTGTCATAAGAATATGACCAGAAATTCCTTTGTTGAGGTCTAAGTCTATACAAATTCAGGCAAACCAATATACACAATTATATATATATATACAATTTAAAATCCCTTTCAAATTTAAGTATACAATTTTTCTTTTCATATATATTAATATTTACAAAATAAATCAGATATATATATATATATATATATATATATATATATATATAAGTCGAAGAGCTTCTATTAATCAAAAGCATATATAGGGATATCAAAATGCATGTGGTCTCACCCTGGCAAGGTTTTTCGACCAATGTGATAACCATACAACATGAAAAAAGAAAAATTGCCAGCTAAGAGGTCCATAACCTGAAAGTCCTAACATTCTAGACAACTATAAGAACTATAAAAACACCAATCATCATGATTAGTCATCAAAGGTAATTGAAGTGAGATTGTCTGACCCTGTACCTGGAGGAGGAGAAGGTCGATACATGCAATTGACATGGTGCTCAAAGTGAGAAGCCAAGTTTCCAGTTTTTCCAGTTTTTCCGTCAACAACTTTTTCCCACGCCATACAACTACCACCCTATCACGAACATGGCATTAGAAGTATTGGATATGCTCAATTTTGGCTGTGACGACCTCATGTTCCTCCCTATGGGCTTGATCGAGGGTGTCTACTCAACCAAAGATAGATTGTACTAGCTTGAGGACCACCATGGAGATTCCTGACTGCCTGGAAGGAGCTTGAGACGCCATAACATGACCATGAACCTATCCACGATCATCTTCACTTGTGTCACAACCATGACCCTATCCACGACCACCTTCTCTTGCGCCATGACAACACTGGATTGTCGTATTCAGGTGGATGCCTGCCAAGGAGTTTTCGGAGGAGTTGCAACCCCCACGGGTTCCACGATCCCTGCGCCCCTTGCCCCTTGATGGAACCACACCCTGTCTGAAACTCCCACCTTGGAAAATTGTAGTACCACCCCGAGAACCATCAAGAACAAGAGAGCCTTTAGACTTTGTTGGGGCCAAGACATGTGAGGTACAGGGGCTATGCTTCATGATGGAGCAGAGAAGTAAGCTAACAACATGGAGAGTTGAGAGATCCAAAACACAAGAACCTAACACCAAAGACCAAGTAGTCCCCGATGCATACCAAGGAGGAATGGTTATCAAACATGGAAAATCCCGCCACTGTCAATTTACCTCCCAACTAGAACCAAACCAGACCAAAATAAACGAGAGAGACCAAAATGGAAAGGACAAGATAGGAATAAGAAAACCACACACAAAAGGAAATAGAAAGACGAGGTCCCAAATTCTAAGTTGATGCCATAGACTTAATGGTGCACTAGAGGGAGGTTTGGAACCAGTGCCCCTAAAAAGAAGGAGCCAAGATGCGAGAGCCTTAGAGACCAACACCACCCATGAACCAATACCACCACCTAGAAGGAAACACCACCAACAGGACCAAAGACAGTAAAACAACTAGTGGATGACCAACACAAGCCACCCAAGAAGCACCTACCAAAAGGCCAAGGTGAGAAGCCTGGAGAGCACAAGGAAATTGAACCCGAAACCAACCAAGATCATACACGATGCACCCTCCAGAGTAGGAAGGAGAGGGAAAGTTTCTCAAATTGCATGATTGAACGAGAGATTGATATGTTAGAGATGTCAAAGGTGCACAGGATGGACGACCACCACCCTAGCCCAAGAACCAAAGGAGATGAAAGTAGAGAGGGGCGCACATTACTCAGAGAGTCATAGAACAACCGGAGAATTTTTCGAGCCAATCGATATAACTAGAGGTCAAACAAGGCCATTGAATCCCAAATCAAGGAGAATCGAATGCACACAGGCACAAGTGGGCATAGAAACAATAACTCTCGTGTGGTGGAGGGACTAATGTCCTTCCCTCCCCCACATTAACCTTTGTCCATTTATCATTCGTCTTGCGAGAAGTGGATTCAACAACCCAAAACCCCCATCAATGAAATCATTAATATATTTTACATAATTATTTATATCACATTAATTATAATTATAATTAACATTTACAATTTACTTAATATTACAAAACAATTTATTATTTTTTTTCCTTAACCTTTTGTATATTTTCTCAAAATTTCTCATTTCCTTATATATTTCCTCAATTATTTGAATAATGTCCTTAATATGCCCTGCTTTATGTCATTCTAATTGTATATATTCTTACACACATGATTTTTCCAAATTTAATTATTTGATTAAGATCATTAGCATGTTTTACATGATTATTTCTTTTCACATTTATAAATAACATGTGTAATTTATTTGATATTACAAAACCCATTAAAATAATAAAACAAAGGTAGTTGAACAAAAGCTATCAAATGGAGTAGTAGATATGTATAGTCACAGATATTGGTATAATCACAATACTACAACAGATTATGTTGCACTATCAACTTCTGATATTTAGCTTCCAACATTGCTCTTTCCTCAAAGAAAACATGAAAGAATCTTCTTTCTCTTTTTGCTTGTCTGTGATCAAATTATTTTCTCATGGCATTTTTTTTGGGACACTCCTCTTCATAATTTCAATGTCTTGTGATATTGAAAACACTTTCATCGCCCCTTTCCATATATGATTGGGTTGGTACTATTTGTTATCTTTTCCATTTCTTCTTAGTTGGGGTAGAAGCAGAGCTGCACAGGATTAAGAAAAGGAAGCATGAAATTTATTTATAATTTGTTGCTCTAACTTTTCCTCAAGATTTTCGAAGAATTTTTAAGAAAATCAACTTCTTTTTAAGGATGAGTAACCAATCGTAAGATAGTTTTAGTATTGAATGTTCCATTTGGATCATTTACCTTCACTTTAGTCGAAATCTTGTCATGGTCATTGATATCATTGTTAAACTATTTGTTAGGACATATGCTTTAGATGCAACCAATGCTCCCAACATATCTTCTTTATATCTTAGCTCTCAAAATATGTTTTAGATCCTTATATTGAATTGATATGGTAACTTGATGGTAGGCCGATATATAATAGTTGTTAGTGAAATAGAAAACATTGGATTGTTACTATGCAAGAGATTAATGGTCCATGTGAACATTTGAAATTATGACTACACATGGATTTCTTAGATTATGTTATGTATGGATATAGGCTTTGAGCCTTATGTGCCTCTAATTTTTATTATAAATTATGTCATTAAGGTGATGAACATTCTTGGTGGGTGAGCATAAAGTGGGTTGATTAATAAGAACTAATGTGGGGATTTATGATTGTTTTTGTTCCATGATCTATTGAAACATTGACATCACATCATTTATAAGTTTTTCTTGGAATTTTTGCACTTATTGAATTAGTCCATAATTAGTTACATGATTCTTGTACAATAAGTTGGCCTTAGCTTGGCCATATATCCTTGGAATTTTTTCTCAAAGAGGTGGTTTCTTTCGAAAATAAGCATTATCTTGCTCCACAAGATCCAACAAGTTGATCATGTTCATCTTTTATTAAGTAGTTGTTTTAGTTTGCATTTAAATAGCGTTATACTTGAAAAGTCACCTATTCCGATATCTTGTTGCAGGTTGTATTTTTAGGGAACATAGACAATGATTTTTCTTCTATGACATTGCTTGCTTACTGGTTTATACTATATTATGACCGTTATGGCTACAATTTCACCCATTCAGTGGGAACGAAGGTGCCAACTATATCAGAATCGAATTTGTAGGTAATCAACAGAGCACCCATAACAACATTCAACATTTTGTATCTTATAGTATCATCACCACCCCATGTCAACCCTTCTTTTCTCCTTCTCATGACCTTATTTTACCTCTACAACCTTCCTACTTTTTTTAAGACCATCCCTATCAATTGTCTACTATTTGTTTTTTTTATTGGCACCCATACAAGCTCCACCTCCCATGTTAATAATTTTATCCAATGTTAGCCACTCCTTGGGACCATTGATGTCATGGTTACCTCCATTGTTAGTGTACTTAAATTAACCCCCTTATAACTCCTACCAAACCCTATGTGCCTCGACTTTTGGAAATTATGTCACTTTTTCATTGGGAGCCCCCACTTCCATGCACACTCTCCACTCCTTTAACCAATTCTGATGCACCCTTTTGTATCCTACTATTATAGACTCCTTTAACCACCATGCTCCTCTCCATGCAGAATTTGTGCCACCTCAATTCCCTTCACATATACTTCACCATGAAGATTCTCCACGTGGAATGGCCACATGGGCATTATCGTCATATTAACATTGTACTAAGAATTTCTTACCACTATAATTTGATACATGGTATCACCAAGGCTTTCAGGTTAGTAACACTTCAAACTACTATAGCATGCATTCCATTTGGTCTTACCACCATGTGTCGTGCTAAAAAATTCCTACCACTATAACTTAAAGCATTGCATCAACAAGGTTGTCAGCTTAGTAACACTTCAAACCAATTTGCAATTTTATCTATGCAAACCCAACATTATAACAAAATTAACTAATCAACGAGCTAGTCAAACAATGCCAAACGACACTTCAAGATCTTCTTTTGGGGATTGATCTTTGATTATTGGGGGAAATTTTCAAACTAACATAATTTTGCCATCTGGATTCTGATTTTGTTTTCATTTTTTAACCTATGTATTTTTTAGTTCTCTACATAATGTCATAGATGGTTTCAATTTATTTTTCTATATAATGTAGTTGAAGTTTCTTTTCTACAATTAAGTGGGCCTCATTCTCCTTTCTACATAGCTTTCTAGGGGCATAAATTTGTCATTCAAATATGATTTTGAGTCCCCATATTTAAAAAATATATAGTTTAGCTATTTTTTAGATATTTATGCAATGGTACGATTTATTTTAGCTTATTCTACTTTCTAATTTATGATTTGTAAAATGTCTACTTCTAACCCTCATGAGGCTCAATTAACATACACCATTTGTTATTCTTGGAAATCCAACCAGTATAGTTTTATATTGAATATCACTTGGTTTAGATCTAGCACTATTGAATACAAAGAATGGTTAATTCATAGCAATGAAGCGTGAGGCCTTATTTAAATTTCCATCTCTAAAGATCTATAATTTCATAGTCAATACCTGGAGTAACTTTAAGAAAGTATGGTGAAGCTTGAGAATTTTTTTAGGAAAACATTTTGAGTCATGTTAATTATTTAAAAATTAGCTCATATTTCTTGATTTGGTAAAATTCCTTGGGTTTGAATATTACGTAACATAATTCAATCTCTTAATACTTCAACTTACTATTTGTGGAATTACAAATCCAGCTGATTGAGAAATCATGACTAATTTTCTAAGCTCAAAACTCGTTTTGCTTTTTTTGCCTTTACTTCTTCCAAACCTCGCTCTCTTTATACAAGGGCATATTAATCTGACCATGAGTAAATTTTAAATAGGGGCTTCTCATCATATGGCCAATAACATGAAATTATTTTCTAGACTTAATGATTATACAACTTGACAAGTTTGTTTTAATAGTAGAAACTAAATATATTTATGATGGGAAAATTAATAATATCTTCTATGTTCTTTCACTCTCAACTAATTTGATTTCAATTTTTGAAATTACTTGCCAAGGGATGGAAAACCATTGATTTTTTGCCTAATAATCTTTTGATCAAAGATCTAAATTATCCTCTTCATGTAATAACTTCAATACACGTCGATGGTTCTTCAAGGCTATACAAATTTGGTAGATTTTAAATCTCATTACGTACCATTTTATTCATCGATTATGTTACCACCAGTTACAACGGCACCAAATGTTGTGTGGGTTTGTTGTGTTCGTGTCTTGGGTAAGTATCGCAAAGATCGATTTTCATCTTGTCAGTCATTGCGAGCATAAGAACCACTAGAATTTGTTCAGTATGACATAAGTACATCCTCACTTTTATTTGTGATCACACTTAGTGCACATGGGTGTAATTAATTAAAATAAAAAAGCGATGTTTTCATATTTTTGTTGCTTTCAAAGTATTGGTTGAAAATTAGTCAAGACATCTAACCAAAAGAATTCTCACTAACAATAGCAAAGAATATGTCAATAAACACTACATTGGATTTTTATCCATGATGGCATTCACGTGCAACATCTTTTGTCCTACCCTCACAATATAATGATGTAGTTGAACATAAAATTCAAAAACTAAGAAATTTCTTACTATAGTATTCAATAATAATAAAAATAGTTTCTCAGTTTTGGGCAAAGAAATCAATCATGAAAATTATATTTTGAACGAAATCAGTCATGAAAATTATATTTTGAATCATAATCCTCTTAAGATAATGAGGAATGCTACTTCAATTGATGATTTGGCTAATCCTCATAAGATTTGATCTCATCTTATGACCTATCACATTGAGCTAATTATACTCATATTTTTAAATAAGCAAGTGGTTTTTTAGCAAAATATTATTAGTGATGTCACAGGAGTAGTCATTGATGTCAAATAGTTTCAAGTTTAGGGGGAACTTGTTGGCTATTTATGAGTAGAATGAAAATTTATTGTCATTGAAGTCAAGTAATCATTGCTAATGTGTTTTTAGTGTTTATAGAGTCTTGTAGTGATTGCAAATTCATGGATGTGTGATATAATAACCTATATTTGAAGGAATTTTGTCTGCAGGTAAGTTTCTCAAAAGTGCAAGCAAAGTGCTTGGTTGGATATCTCTCTTAGAGACCTTTCCAACATTATATGACACTTAGTTAAACTCTCAAGGATGGATGAGATAAATCAATTTGAATTTTGGTAGTAAGTTAAGCCATAAGGAATCTAGGATATTGAGACACATTCGGGATATTCGGGTCATCCAGGGGAAACCAAGTTTGTGAATGGCTAATATAGGTGGATTTTGGACTTATAGATATTTTGGAAGTAAAATACATCTATACTTGTGAATAAATTAAGGAGATCTAGGATATTCGAGGTTATTCACATTGGGGAAGAGATATTTGTATACCTAGGCATCTGGGACTTCTGCGAAAATAACAAAGTATAAAGAAAAAAACACTTGGATGTTGGATTCGGTCCATAGAAATGAATGACATGGAAAAGGAGATAGGTGGAATAATTTTCTTAGGTGGCTCAGATGAATGGGTTTTTGAGATGGTATGTCAATGTAGTAGGTACATGACGTGGTGCCTCGATAACATGACATGTGGCAGGTGTCTTTGGACCTTTTAGTTGGACAAGTGGGAAAATATGAGTGACATGTGGCACCACTCAAAGACTTCCATGTGGCAGTGATGATGTAAGTAGATGACATGGTGGGTAATATGGCATGTTATTAAGATTCACACTAAGGGGCCAATTTGGAAAGAGCCTTTATTATTAACATTTTTTGTAATCGGCCCATACCAGGCTTGAGGGTCATCCAGATATCCATCCATCCAGGCCTTGAGCAAATATTATGACATGAGAACAGTTATGAACTTCCGAATATCCGAAGCCTACATCATAAGAATGTGGGCCCATCAACTCATCATATGGAATATAATTAAATCTTTGCAAGTTATACTAAAATTAATACAAGTAAAAAAAATATGGGTATATTGTAATTTGTCACAATCGAGTGGACATAAATCTATATTTTTGGGATCAAAATCATATTGTATGGTAGTGTGAGTTATTTGTTGAGGCCCCTTAAATCCAAAAATCCAAGGCATATTCAGGTCATCGAAACTAGATTTCTAGCAAGAAAATTTACACGTTGTTCATTAATTGTCGACTCTATTATGGATTGATGTGATGAAGATGTACAAATAAGCTTGATCACTTCAAATCAAGTGTGATCTAAATTTGGTTAAGTACAATCCCATATAATATCGCTCTTAGAAATAATGCCATCTTAAGCGAGAAGCACAATAATAGACTAGAGAGAAGCTGGAAGGCTGAATTATTGTTTTGGGTTTATACTTGTTTTGGATGATAGTGACAAAATTGATTACTAAATTGAAGAGAGAGTCTAAGCCTATTTTATTTTTACTGTAAAATGTCAAGAAATTTGAAGAATCAGAAGGCTATGGATCCAGTTTGAAATATTGTAAAAAGCGGTCCAAAACAGGTTCAAGAAGGAGGTGGGTTCCTTCACCAAGGTTGGTGCCTCAATCAGTTTGATTATTACATCATTCAGAGATTGGTACCTCAATTAGGTTTTTTCCTCCATCATTCAGAGGTTGGTTCCTCAATCATGTTGTTTCCTAGAGCAAGTTGGTGCTTACATCATTTTGAGGTGGTGCTTCAATCAGGTTGTAGCCTAAATCAAGTTGGTGCTTTCATTTTTCAGGGGATGGGTGTCTCCTTTTGGTTGGTTCCTCAATCATGTTGTTTCCTAGAGAAAGTTGGTGCTTACATCATTTCAAGGTGGTGCCTCATTCAGGTTGTAGCCTAAATCAAGTTGGTGCTTGCATTTTTCAGGGGATGGGTGTCTCCTTTTGGTTGGTACTAGTCAACAACGTAAAATAAATCATTTGAATATTGAAGAGAAAAAGATCTGTGGTTTTTCTCTCACAAGGATTTCCACATAAAAGTTGGTGTCCTCTTGTGTTGATATGATGATTATTAATTTATGTGAAATTTTATTTTTTCTATGATGCACTGCTATGTATTCAATTGTTGATGAAATAGTTTTGAAAGAATGAATTTTCCACTACACTGATTCACCCCCCTCTTAGTTTTCTATTTAGCCTAAAAAGTGGTATGAAAGTAGGTTCCTTTAGGAATAATTAACTGTTGGAAGGTAGCTCAAATGTATTACGAGCAATAAAAGGAAGAGTAAGAAGAAGTTATCTTAGAAGAGGAAGGGTTGTGATTATGTGAGAAATAAATCAAATCCCAAAGAAGATATCTTCTTCATGGTCATGAATGTCGAAAACAATAAAAAGGACGAAGCATGTAATACATATTGTTTTAATTGTGGTAATGAATGTAACTATAATTATATGTGTCCATGTCCTATTGTCGATAATGAATATGATGTTCCCAAACTAATTGAGGTTAGCTGCTCAAAAGAAGAAACTAAAGAAAAAGTTGAAGAAAAAATTAATAGGAAAAAAGAAAAGTCTGAAGAGGAATCAATCACTAGTCTGAAGCTTCAATTAGGAGACTCAAGAAAAGTTACATATGCTTTGATGGGTCAGCTAAAAAATCTTAAGATGAACATATGGTGTTTAGAGTGGTAATTTCACAAATAAATGTTCAAAATAAACTCTCTTCCACTCTATAATAAATAAGGAATCTCATAATTTTGAATATAGAGAAAAAACAACTATTGAAAAAATATGAAGAACATGATTAAGAAAAAGCAATTCTCAAGGCCCATCTAGAAGAAGAAAGAAGGATGGAAGAAGTGTGGCAAAGAAATTTGATGGAAAGAGAAGATCATTGTGAAACTCTAGAATTTGAGAATATATCTTTGAGAGATGAGTTAGAAATATTTAACAATCGGATGATGAATGAAAGAAAAGAGAAATAGGAACTCTTGAAAACCATGGATTTTATCACTTATTTAAAATCACAATTGAAATAATATAAAATGAATGGGGATGCTTTGGTGAATCAAACGAAAGAGAAGATGCAAGACTTTGAAGAGAATAATCATAAACGTATCAAACTAGAATAAGTTTGTCGCATAAATATTGAGGTAAAAGAAAAAGGAAATAGAGAAGACATTTTGACAGGTCATCTTAAGGAAAGATTTGATGACTTAAATAAGATTCAACTAGAATTTGGTCAACAATAAAGAAAAATTGAATAAGAAATCAACTCCTTGAAATCCCAATTTTAAGAAGAAAAAAGAACAGAAAAGTAATGAATATCGAGATGGTAAATAAAGAAGAGTGTGAGAAGCCCAAAGAAGAAGTCGTTTCATAAGAATTGAAGTTAAAAATCTCAACAAGAACTTAAAGAGATCATAGGTATTGGATGACATTTTTAGCTATCAGAGATCACCATGCGGAAAAAAAGGTCTTGGTTATACACATAAGTATCCTTTGCAAATAAGACTCAAGCTCCAATTCTTCAAAGGTTAAATTTTAAGAAAAGTTTAGAAATAAATTTTGTATTCTTCAAAAGTTGAATCATAGTGAAATCAAGAAGATGGTTGGAAGTGTTGCTAGTCAAAGAATTCATACTGATTAGAAATAAGACAACAATGTACTCAATGACAAGGATGAGAAAAGGATTGAACCTCCTCCAAGGCAAAATATCTTCAAAAGCTAAAATTCATCAAGGGAACTCTTCTCATTCAGATATCAAAATATATTTCTTGGTTATTATTTTTCATGCACAAATTTTCAGCATGAGGCTATGGATTGCAAAGCCCATGACATGAATTTTCAGACCTCTAGAAGCAAGTTTGTAGGTAGACACCATCCAAATGCATTCAATAGAAGAAAGTATACACTAGTTTCTCCTTCATTCAAGTACAATATAGAATGCTTTAAATGGCACAATATTGGACACGTTGCATGAGAATGCAACAAGAAGAGTTTACCTGAGCAAGCCAAGGAAGAAAATGGTTCTACCTAGTAAGGAGAAAATCACACTAAGGTGTGGAGAAGAAAACAGGTTAAAGTGGAGAGTAAACATCATGACCGTTCCTTGAGTGCTCAAGGCATTGGTTTGAGTTTTTGATCAATTACGTGATCTAAGGCATGAACCATGATTCTAATATTTGAGGTTCTACCTAATGAAGATCACAATGAAAGAAGTTCTATGTTAATATAATATTTTCCAAATAAAATGTACAATGTGCTTTAGAGAAGGATTATGAAGGTTACAACCATGACTTAATTGTCCCAAGTTTGATCATAATAAGAATATGTTTTGAATGTGTAAGAAAGGTTGAAGTTTCCCCTCTCAAAATGAAATCATCCCTAATAATCATGATGAGGAAAATATCAAGGATGCTCCAGATGTGGATGATATGAAACATGAATTTGAAAAAAGAAAGTGATAACAAGAATTAATGGATCACAACTTTCCACTGAAGGTTATGGGGATATCCTATAGCCTTTTGATAGGAAGAAGATGTACATAGCATTAAGTCTTTGAAGAAAGTTTATAAATTGGGGGAGATTCATATAATCGGGAATCTATTCTAAGGGGGAGATTCCATTTAGTGGAGTAAAGATAGGTACACATGAACACCTCTCCAACAAAAGCAAACAAGGAATATCTAAGTAGTAGAAACCTCATATCTTTTGATCAACCTTTTTAAGGGGGGCATGGTAAAGGGGTAGAGTGAGAAAACATTGGAAAAAAAATGGAGAGATTCAATATAGTTACCAGTACAGAGACGAATTGGGAGATGGAGAGTGATCAACCCTCAGTTTCCATACTATATGTGCATACAACAATAATGGAGAAGTGAGCAAAAGCTGGAAGGTGGAATTTTTTTTCAACCCAAGGCAGAATCATCAACAACATATTATATTATGTTAGGGGGAGAATGGTTAGAGACAGAGTATCCAATACCTTTTACATTGATGTCAAAGGGGGGGAATTAACAAACATTGGAGAATGTCATATAGATAAACATTGGAGAATGACCACTAGGAGGAGTGCTTCCAATAAATATTGACTTGAAAGGCCAACAATGTTTGGTAGAGTTGACATCAATGCCAAAAGGGAGATTGATGAGTAAAATCTTGTCGTTGATGTCAAAGGAGTGGTCATTGATGTCAAGTAATGTCAAGCTTAGGGGGAGTTTATTTGATATTCTTGACCAGAATGATATTTGGTTTTCACTGATGTCAAGTAACCATTGTCGATGTTTTTTTGGTGTTTACCGAGTCTTGTAATGATTTCATATTAATGGATGTATGCTCCTATTGTCACCGCAACAAACAACCTCAAAATGTTTTCCTACACTTGAATTTTGGAGCCTCCTTATGATCTATCATTTCAATTTGTTCATAGTCACTTCATGATAGATTGATGTGTCTCTAAAGATTGTAAATGTCAAAGCCACTTTCTTACACATGCTTATATTTTCATGCATTCATAAGTGCACCTCTTTCTAGAAAGAATAACAGTCAATGTCTATGCTTGAAGACAGGAATTGTGCAACCCTTGAAGACAATTATTTCGCAATCTTTGGAGATAGTGCTAGCAAAATCCCTAGATATAATGACTGTAAAGTGCCTAGTGGTAATAACTACGCAACTCCTGATGATAGTGAATGCGTAACCCTTGGTGGTAGTGAATGCGCAGCTCATAAAGACAATGCCTGCAAAACCTTTAATGAAATTCAGTGCGCATTTCCAATTGATAGTGAGAATGAAATTCTCCAAGTCAGTTTTGTCACACCTCTTAGTGGTAGCCACATCAATTGTGCCTACTCTCCTGTATGAAGAGACTAAATCATATCTCTTTTCATAGTTTTCTTTCACTTTTGAGCTCTATGCACTTTGAATCAAAAGGAGAATTCTCTCACTCTTATTTGCAAATATATTGTCACTTAGGAGAGTTTCTCAATTGTTGTTTTTTCTTTCGTAAGTGTCACTTAAATTTTTATGATTGTCGTTTTTGCTTGCTTTCACTTTTGCAAGTGTCGATTTTTCTTTCTTTTGCTTTCACATGTATCACTTTCACTTTCTTTAGCTTTTTCAAGTGTCATTTTTAGTTATTATTACTCTCACAAGTGTTGCTTTTTCTTGCTTCCATTCTAATCTAAAATTGGATTCGGTGATTACTTCCTCTTTTCCAAAATAAAACAAAACAAAAAATTAGGACCGTGTCAATGCTTTGCAAATTTAAATATGGGTCTTGAAACAACAGATTTTTCCAATGTCTCTTCAAATGATGAATTAGTATTTATATGTAACATAACATAGTGAACATACAACATATAATCCATGCAGGCATAATGAAGAGCAAGACAAAAGGTTTGTTGATGGAGTTCACCCCTCCTAGGCTACATCTCCAGTCCTGTCAACATGACTCGACCACTGGCATATATTCAATATCAAATGAAGTACATAAATGTTTGTTGCTAGTAAATATGTGGATATTACCCCTACAAGTTAACTTTCTCCTACAAATAACTCTCACAAATAGCAGCAACTCAAAGCATCTCCTACAAAGATGACATACTTCAATTAAAATGAGCTAAAAAGATCGTGTGAACACTTCAATTCACATTGAAGCACATAAACAAAACTTCATGTTAACAAAAGTTGAACCTGAACTGAATGCTACTCGTTACATTTTCTATAGTAGACTTCTCGAAGTGAGAATAGCCTTACAAGGCATTCTCCATGCCAAAATACCTTCTAGAACTACTTACAGACCCTGACTGATCCATACACCATTAGTATCAAACCTACAAAAAGACTCTATAGATGTGATCAAATCAAAAAATAGAGGTTACCAATGGATTTAGAACATCCAAAAAACCCTAAGTGGACTTTTTCTGAGCTTAATTTGGCAAAATAATCCAAAATCTATGAGCTCCTAAGCTCTCCCATGAACTTGACTGTTAATCATCCTACAAATTCGACCTTCTGTCTATCGGTCCTAAAAATATGCCCCAAAATTTTCAAACGGAGTGAGAATTTCTCTACCCACAGGTGCATTATGTTGGATATTTAATTCAACCTCAGACCCCTTACTCCGAAAAACAAGGCCACATGGGCCACATATGGCCAAGGACTAGGCCTTTACACCCGTCCCCACCGGTTAAGCCCTTAAAACGTGGCATGAGGTCATGTGGGGTGCCACAGGTCCGAGGGTTGGGCCAATGGCCTACCCTAACCGTCAGAGCCCTTAAATTTTGGCACATGGTCATGTTAAAGGAAATATGGCCTAAGCTAAGGCCTAGCCTTCATGCCTTCCACCGAGCCCCTTAAATCTCTGGCATGCGGTCACGTTGGCGCCACATATGAGATGGGCTAATCCCTAGCCTTCACGCCCTTAACTTTTAGTACTCCACCAGGGTTCTATGCATTGGTCATATGACTTGGACCTGGCACTACCAACGATCCCCTACGTTGTTGACGCTTAAGCACTCGGGCCTCGGTTCTGTGGTGTCCATGCAAACTTGGGGCTGGCCCCCTTAGATTCTTACGCATTAGTGCCTAACTCCTCATTGTGGGCATATGGAATTTGTGTGTCCGAGGTCCAAGGGCTTAGCCCCGACCCCTTCCTCTAAAAGGCGCCATGGTAATGTCTAAATAGAAATGTGCCACTAGGTATAACAAGGAACACTTGTGCCCTAGTAGTAAGGCGCTTGACTTGTGGGCATGAGGTCACGAGAATGAACTCCATGGAGAAAAATTCAAGTCATAACAAATTTTTTAAAAATACTGGGATTCCATGTGGCAACCTCCCATTGGGCCCCATGGCTCCCATTCATATGTCCACTTCACAATTGCAACCACCAATCAAATTCGACCATCAATAAAAATTGACCAAATTCGAACCAATCAGAATAGGACACTTGTCAATATACCATTGGCCCAAATTGTATAGTTAGCCTACCCAATTACCTTGCCCAATCACTGTATGGACTGCCCAGTAAGAAGTCCTGCATCCAACTTGCAAATTTTTTACCTATTTGGGAAAACGACCAGAACACAATATCAGGAGCATACGATATCGGTTTTGAGTGATTCAAGTTGCGTTGGATTTAGATCAACGAAACCTTGAATGTCACACTAGTTTCATGAATTTCTGGGCACATTCATTTTTAAGCTTAAAATTGGTCACCTGATCACATTCTTACATGTGTCACTTTTTTCTTTATGTTGGCATGTATCACTTTCACTTGTTTTCACACATCTTAAGAGAACCTAACCACACTTTGAGAGACCACACCAACACATTATTTTGCATTATTTGATGCTATTCATCATCAGAACATGTGATGGACACATTCTTATGGCATAACGCACCTTTTGGTTGCATTGTGACACTTGTGTCTTAAAAGTACATATTAGGTGTCACACTTAGAGACAAATGTCATTTTACCATCGTTTCACAATACGCTTCTTGGTTTTGCATGTATGTCTTCTTTCCATGTGATTGGGTGAATATATGTGTGTGATCTTGTTTAAGATGTAGGTTTTAACCCCGTACAGAAATTACCTGCATACGAATTCTAAGACACATAAAATAAACAATGTGAGAGCATAACACATAAAACACATATACATAGAGATTTTCCCCTGGATCCCAAAACCGGGACTACCAGCTTGATTTTTCATTATGTTCATTTCAATGTTATAATACATATTTATACATGCCGAAGCATCTAATACCATGGACCAAAAAACCATCACGTTCAATACCATGGACTGAAAACCATCGCGTCCAAAAAACATGTGCGAAAATCATCCACAAAACCATAGGTGGGTCCGCCCAACATAACATAGAGTGGGGTTACGGGTACCTCTCAAACCCCTTGTGACCCCCTTCTAATCCCCTGGTTAACTACGTGGGCTAGTTGTGGAAAGAATATAACACAACCCAACATAAGAGCAGCTACATATTCTTACTCTCTTGTCTCATTGATCTCACACTTAGTTAATTTTGGAGTTCATCCATGTCTTCAAATGTTGCCCAACTCATGAGCACACTTGATATTCTAAGAAAGTGATGAATAGCCTAGAGACATATCAGCGATGAAATCATTATGTCTCAAATATGTTCACTCTACCCTTCTTGAGGACACTCTCCTCCAACTGTGCATTGAGCAACCATGGAGTACAAAGCCTCAATCTTGTTGCTTAACCTTTCCCACTGCATAGTTCATGATCCCTCGTGCCCTAAATTATGTATTGCATAGTTTCAGTGGATAGTGGTGTCATCTCAAGACACCTACAATGCATAATTGTGTAGTTCACTGAGCCTCCTCTTCAATCACTATGCAATGCATAGTTACAGTTCCCTAACCTTCCTCCCTTGTCTCCCTGACTTTCTCAACTGTATAATCACTTGTCCTGCCTCACCAAAACTATAAATTGTGTAGCTATAGTGGATACTAGGTCCATATCATGGTCATTGTAGTGCTTAACTATGCAAACCTTGAGTCTCTCCTTCAGTCACTGTACTTTTGCAGTTCTAAATCCTAGTCTTGTCACTCTTGCTAACTAAACTTTCCCACTGCGCAATCCCTTACTTGCCTTCTCCTTAGCCACTATGCATTGTGTAGTTAGAGTTCCTAAACCCTCACCCTTAGCCTCTTACCTATTTTCACTGTGCAATTCCCAGGCTTCTCTTTTAGCTCTTGTGCACTATCTCATCATAGGAAGACCCACAGGAGAAAAGGTAAAATAGGTGATTATGGGACTGATGTTGTCTTTTCATGAGTGAATTTCATTTGTATGTGTTATCATCCTATCATGGAAAGATGGTGCTCAAGGAAGTCAACGATAAAGGTTACAAGAAGGACACCTGTAGAGACAAGTCACAAAGATGCTATCATGCAAGAATAGAGGAATCTTGAACCACTACAAAGAGATGGCAACTCATTCTCGTTAGAATGTTCCAACATCCATCTAGACCCTTTTTATGGTGAAGATGAAGCATATCATAGATCAATAATAAAGGTTGGAGATATGGAAGAAGAGAAAGTGACGTCACATCAATAGCTTTCCATCAAGTCTCATGTCACAATCAACAAAGTATGGTCATTCAAAGTATCAACACAACGGTGTTGTTTTTCCCCATGTATTTTTGCCACATTATTTATGGAACATAATTATGTAAATTTCAAAAATGAGAAAATGTAAAATGTGTGGAAGCTTAAGGGTCACACATGGAACATGAAGAGTTACTAGAAAGTGCTAAACTCATGTAGAAGCTCAAAGCTCATATAAGAATTCAAAAGGTCACATGGGAACTCAAGAGCCATGAGGGAAGGTCAAGAGTCACAAGGGAGGTGGAGAGTCACCTCATTTGTTATATATACACCCTCATAGCTCAAGAAAATGAAATTTTCACCTTTTCTTCTCCAACTCAGGATAGGAGAGAACATCATTCTGTGGAGGAGAAAGTGGTGACTTAATGTTCCACTATTGGGGTGTTGTAGCGGTTACAACCACCCTCCAAAATTTTGGCCTGCACCCACTTTCGGAGCCTCTCTTGAAAGTTTCACTTGATGATTGCACACTGTAGAAATTTTGAATAATTTAACACATATTCAATGGAGATTATCCTGATCATGTACTATTGCAGAAAACATACACAATACATAAGCTCCTCTACGTTGATCATCAATAAAGCAGCATCAATAACAATAAAACATCAAGAGCATTCACACATTAACACAGTATGTATCCCGGGGAAAGCATCTCGCTAAAAACCCCAACTATCTGTATATTAATGATTGATTCATGTAACATTACACAGCATAATACTTCTCACAAGTATCTCCACCTCTGTTACACACAATACAGCTCAGATCTGATCTCCAAATCTCTTCCACTGCTTTCCTGCCTCCATTGCTCAATACCTGCTCAAGAACTGATGAGAATGGCTCACCAAACTTGTTTTTCACCTGCAAAATAGTCACTCACACTTTGTTGGACGTGATCACAAGCTATAATGTGGGCAAATATGTGAGCAAACTCATTGGCATACTCAATCCCTAGATTGTGCAAGATCTGGTGCACAACTATAGTCACAACTGATAGCAATCTGATTCTCTACCACCTTTCCCTGTTGAACTGAACATGCACTGACATGCAACTGAGTTAACTGATGTATTCATTAATTGTATTATGATTTAATAACTTGTGAATTAATTAATAACTAATTCACCCAACTCATCTCTAGTCTATTTGCCAGTTAGACTAAATACAACCAGTTTAACAAAGCTAAACTAAACAAAACTCTATCAACTCCACAATCAACTCCAACAAACTCAACTGATTGAGTTCTAACTGAAGTCATGCATGCAACAACTCAACTGACTCATAAGAAAAGCGTATTTCCTTCTGACAGCTGCATGTGCCACCTCTGTAGCTCAAACTGAAGTGATCCAAGAGAATAAGATTAAGTTTATAGTCCAAATATTATTGTGAGATAATAATATTTGACTTTTCTATTTTTGACAGCCAGTCTAAAAATAGACTTTGATCACTCACACCGTGATCACTCACACTTTCATCAAAAATAGAAGTCCATCTATTTTTTCCCAACTTGATCAATCATCCATAAACAACAACCTGCAATCCATAGAGATGATCCATATGTCTAAAAATAGACATAGTCTAAAAATAGATTTGCGCCAAAAATAGCCTGCGGGCCCACTTAGTGAAGGCGACTCTTTTCACTAAGCTCCATCATCTTGTTGCAATCTCAACACTCCCTCTCGACAAGATATGGATTATCAGCAACCCCTATCCTGCCTCGGTGGTACTCGAATTTGCTCCTGGTGAGAGCCTTCGTCAGAATATCAGCATTCTGATCCTCCGTTGGAATGTACGAAAGTAACATGATCCTCTGCTGCACAAAATCTCTGATATGATGGTACCTGATGTCAATATGTTTAGATCTATCATGAAATACAGGATTAGCCGAGAGTTTAATGCAACTCTGGTTATCACAGTAAATCACAGTAGGATCCAAATGAGAACCGAACAAACCAACTAGGATCTTCCTCATCCATATAGCCTCGCATGCAGCCAAACTTGCTACCATATACTCGGCCTCCGCTGAACTGAGTGCCACGGATCTTTGTTTCCTACTGTACCAAGAAACTGTTGTCGATCCAATACTGAAGACCCCTCCTGATGTGCTCTTTCTGTCTGTTGGGCTCCCTGCCCAATCTGCATCCGTGAAGCCACATAGCTTCACCTCATCCTCTTGTCTGTACCACAAACCATATCCCGATGTGCCTCTCAAGTAGCGCAATACATGCTTGCCCGCCTTCCAGAAGAGCTTGGTAGGCTTAACCATAGCTTGTGAAAGCTGATTAACTGCATAGCATATATCAGGTCGTGTATTGACCAAATACATCAGTGACCCCACCAACTGTCGATAAACAGTGGCATCCACTTCTTCTCTCGAAGTGGCATCCTCCTTCCTCCAACCTCCAGGAAGAGGAGTATCAACAGGCTTGCAGCCATGCATGTTGAACTTCTCCAGTATCTCCCGAGCATACTTTCCCTGAGAAACAAACAGTCCACCACTGCGCTACCATATTTCCAATCCCAGGAAATAGTGAAGGAGGCCCAAATCCTTCATCTCAAACTCTGTAGGAAGATCCTTCTTGCATGACAGTATCAACAACTCATCACCCGTTAGAATCAAATCATCAACATACAGTACAATGATAAGAAACTTACCCTCCACCACAATCTGGTATAGGTTCGGATCCGCCTTGCTCTTGGAGAATCCAAGTCCTATGAAATAGTTGTCTATCCCTGTGTACCAAGCACGTGGTGCTTGCTTCAACGCATACAACGCTCTCTTGAGCCTACACACATGCGACTCGCTGCTGAAGACTTCAAAGCCTTCGGGTTGCTCAATGTACACCTCCTCCTCAATGACTCCGTTGAGGAACATAGTCTTCACATCCATCTGATGAATGTGCCATCCCATCTGCGCTAAGAGAGCAAGAATCGTCCGTATGGAAGAATACCTTGCGACAGGTGCAAAGGTCTCCTCATAATCGATCCCCTCAATCTGTGAAAAGCCTCGGGAAAAAAATTGTTGAAAATAATACTGAGAGGGGGGGTGAATCAGTATTATCAGATCAATCAAACCTTTTCAATGCTCAGAAACATATACGCTACTTCAGTTAAGTGAATCAGCGTGTACACGCTACTGTGACTAAATAAAACAGCGTATAAGCAGAAAAATCATAATTTAGTTAGCTTATTCTTCAGTTAAGTTCATCAGGACATTATTCACCACATTAACAGTAAGCAGATGCAGTATAACAGAACAGATCAAAAGCCACACACATGAACACCAAGATATAAGGTGGAAACCCAATGTGGGTGAAAACCACCTGCTGCAAGTTGTCTCTATCTTTCTTTAATAAGAAACTTCAGTTTACAATCTTTTGTACTGGTGCAGCCTTATACCAGTACGCAGGCTACAACCTGCAGAAGGCTACAACCTTCTCTCGTTCTCCAAACTTCCTTGGAAGGGAGCTCCAACCCCCTTTTGTTCTTGTACTAGCCAAGATACTAGTACGTAGGTGCTGACCTACAATCTTCTTTCCTTCAGATACCACCTTTCATATATTTTCAGACTGGATATTCCTGAAGCACAACATTACAATCTATAGACCTCAATTCATTCAACTTTCACAACAGATCATTGAAGCATAAAACAACCAAAACTAGTATTATCAAACTTTGAATCACTGAACCACTGATCCCTGTCAATCACCAGACACCAGAACACAGAGCAATCTACAGAACTCTGCAATAACAGTCAGATCCAACTGCAAACCCAAAAATCAAGCTTTAAGAGATATACGCTACTTCAATGAGCGAAACCCGCGTATACACGCGCTTTTACCTAAGCCAACCTGCGTACAGATCTAAAAATAGATTCTCTCAACTTGCAGCTGTACCAGACATCAGTTAGACCCAGAACATAGCATTGCGACAATATGCAGATCTAGAAATACGCATAATCAACCATATCATGATAGTGCATTTCAAACCATTTGATCCCGATCTATCCTTAGATCTAGTCTTCCATCAACCGATGTGATCTCTCCTTGGCTTAGATCAAGCAACCCAGCACCTGCATATCAGATCTCTTTCTCTCTTAGATATTCAAGCCTTGTCGAAAGATAATATTGCCTAATGATCTTCTTCTCCTTATATAGTCTTAGGCCTTGCTCAATACCAAGAGCCAAAACCATAGTAACATAATACCATCAACTTCAAAACTAGGGATCGACACGCCCGTCGAGACACAATGGTCCGAAACCATAGGCACAACTTCCAAGGACTAACCACCATGGACCAAAGGTACTTTTCCACATACACGCGCTTTTTCTGAATCCAACTAGCGTGTACACGCGATTTGGGCTTAACGAACCTGCGTATATGAACTTCCTTGGCATGCTGTACTAAGATCTGTCTTCTGATTAAGTTGCCATCACCTGTACCAACCTCTGAGCACCTGTACCAACCTCTGAGTGAGTTGCCATCAAGGACAACACTTGAATCATAATGCCAACAATCTCCCCCTTTGGACTTGATGGCAACCACCACACCAAGTAGTCACTCTCCCCCTTTGACATCAAGGGCAAAGGGCTGTGCTCCCCCTGAGGTCATGCTGATACCTCTGCTTGGCTGTGCGGACTCATGCTCCCCCTGACAGTAGGCCAGATCTGCAAAAGATGTTCTTCAACAAGAACCAAGACTTATACACCATAAGGGACCTTCCTATCACCAAAAAAAAACTCAATACACACATTCATACTCCCTACCAAGAGAGGACATATCAGAAACAACCAATTATATTACAGCATTCATCCCAGGCATAGTGGGGAAACCAACATAGGCCGTTACATGACCTTGACACCATAAAAGAGATATCACAAGAGAGATACATGACATAGAGACAACAGATCTAGACCAAGACTTATGAAAGTCATCAGCAGCATATGATAAACATCTTTTTAGATCAGTAACCAGGATTTCTTTCTGAGCTCCTTTTCCTGAAATCAACAACCAAAACATCTGAATGCCAACAATGCTTTATGAGACTTTTAAGCTGCTCCCCCTGAACCTGTGCCTGCTGCACTCCCTGAAACCGTGCCTGAAGAATTCTGACATACCCATTGCTGTTCGGAACTCCAGAGTTTGCCCTTGCTGTTTAGAACTTCAAATACGCGATTTCTCCTGCATGAACCAGCGTATGGACGCGGATATACTCTCTGCAACAAGCGTACATCATATACGCGACTTTCCCAGCATACATCCGCGTGTATACGCGTATATACCTTTAGTAACTTGCGTATACCAACTTTTCTGTAGAACAGACAAGCTTCAACAGCAGGATGAAGCATCTACTACTCCCAGCTTATGTCTGAGATATTCAAAAGTTTCCCTGGGCAGTGGTTTTGTGAGAATATCAGCAACTTGTTCCTTAGAAGGAACATACTCCAACTTAACCTTCTGCTCAAGCACTTGTTCCCGAAGAAAATGGTACTTGATTGGTATGTGCTTGGTCTTTGAGTGCATGACTGGATTCTTTGAAATGCTGATTGCACTTGTATTATCACATAAGATAGAGACGGGTGGAGTGCAAGTGATTTGAAAGTCCTGCAAGGTCTGCATCATCCAAAGAAGTTGTGTGCAACAAGATGCTGCAGCTACATATTCTGCTTCAGCTGTAGATAAGGCAATCGAACTCTGTTTCTTGCTGAACAGAGATACTAGTCTGGAACCCATGAAGAAAGCACCACCACTTGTGCTTTTCCTATCATCCACACTTCCAGCCCAATCTGCATCTGTGTAAGCATGAAGAGTGAGATCTGTATTTCTAGGATACCATAAGCCATAGTTTTGGGTCCCTTGAAGATATTTGAAGATTATTTTGACTGCCTGAAGATGAGTTTCCTTTGGGTTGGCTTGAAATCTTCCAACCATTCCTACTGCATGTGTAATATCTGGTCGAGTACCTGTCAAATAAAGCAAACTCCCAATCATGGATCTATAAGTGGGTTGGTGAACTGCTGTTGATTCATCATTTGCACTGAGGCTGCATCCTGTAACCATGGGTGTACATACTGGCTTTGACTCTTCCATGCCATACTTCTTCAAGATCTGCTTGAGGTATTTGGTTTGAGACAAGAAGATACCTCCTTCATTTTGTTGGATTTGCAATCCAAGAAAATATGTCAATTCTCCAAGGAGTGACATTTCGAATTCTTTCTGCATAACCAAGGCAAAGTTTTGACTCATAGTCTCTTCATTGCTGCCAAAAATAATATCATCTACATAAACAACAAGAATTAGCAATTTGTTATTTTCAACTTTTATATAGAGATTGCTATCTGCTGATCCTTTTGAAAAGCCTTGTTGGTGAAGATATTTGTCCAACCGATAGTACCAAGCCCTTGGAGCTTGTTTGAGTCCATAGAGTGCCTTTTTCAATCTGCATACAAGGTTTGGATCATTCCCAAGAATGAAACCATCTGGCTGCTCAATATATACTTCTTCTTCTAAGTCTCCATTCAGGAAGGCTGATTTCACGTCCATTTGAAATACCTTGAAGTTTTGAAAGCTTGAGAGAGCAAGGAACATTCGGATGGCCTCAAGTCTTGCCACAGGAGCAAAGGTCTCTTCAAAATCTATTCCTTCTTGCTGTGCATACCCTTTACAAACAAGTCTGGCCTTGTTTCTAATTACTTCTCCATTTTCATTTAATTTATTCTTGAAGACACATTTTGTTCCTATTACATTCTTATCTTTTGGTCTAGGAACTAATTCCCAAGTGTTGTTCTTTTCGATTTGCTCAAGTTCTTCATCCATTGCTTTGACCCAACATTCATCTTTGCATGCATCTTTCACATTTTGTGGTTCAATGGAGGAGAGTAATGCCAAGTAGCTTGAAGCTTCTGCAAGTGTCCTTCTTGTTTGTACTCCTGCTTCTTTCTGCCCCACAATCTGAGTTTCTGGATGATTCTTTTGAACATATCTGGATGGAGTCTTCTCTTCTATTCTTGTCTGCTCCTCTGGTTCTTCTTGAGATTCTTCTTCTTCTTGAGGTTCTTCTTCTTCATCATTTCGCCTTTGAGAATAACCTTCATCTTCTTCAATGTCTTCATGATGAACTTGCCTAGGAATATATCCCTTCTCATCAACCACTATATCAATACTGTCAACAATTCTGCCAAGTCTTTTATTGTAGCACTTGTATGCTTTGCTATGTGGAGAATAACCAAGAAGAATGCCCTCATCTGCTCTTGGTTCAAGTTTGCCAAGTTGCTCATCAGTATTCTTAATATAACATTTGCTCCCAAAGATTTTGAAGTGCTTCACGGAAGGAGTTTTACCACTCCAAAGCTCATGAGGTGTTTGAGTGTTGTTTACTCGGACATTTGTTTTGTTAAGAATAATAACAGCAGCATGTGCAGCTTCACCCCAGAAGGTTGCAGGAGTACCTGATTCATCGAGCATAGCACGAGCCATTTGTTGGATAGTTCTGTTCATTCTTTCCACAACCCCATTTTGCTGAGGAGTTCTAGCTGTAGAGAATTCTCTTCTTATCCCATGTTCATCGCAGAAATCGAAAAATTCATTTGATGTGAACTCCCCACCTCTGTCAGATCTGAGGCACTTAATTTTGTGTCCTGATTCATTTTCAGCCAATGCTTTGAAGGATTTGAATTTTTCGAATGCTTCATCTTTGTGCTTCATAAGCCCTAACCAAACAAACCTTGAGAAATCATCAATGAATAATATCAGATATTCTTCTCCTCGAGGTGTCCTTTTCCTAAATGGACCACATACATCTGTATGGACTAGCTCAAGAGGCAAGCTAGCTGATCCTTCCTTCTCTGGAAAGTTAGTTCTGGTTTGCTTTCCAAACTGACAAGATTTGCATATGGTGTTGTCTGGAATTTTGATATCTGGAAGATCGCGAACTGCCTGATATTTGCATGCTTTCCTTATTTGTGAGAAGCTTAGATGTCCCAACCTTCGATGCCATAACCAGTGCTCTTCATCCTTGCTAAGATAGCATTGTTGTTGTCCTTCTTCAAATATGTACAGATTATTTGGAGTTCTTTTGCCTTTGAGAACTGTTTTACCTGTATCAAGATCACGAACAAGACATCCATTCGATCTGAAAATAACCTCGGTTTTTTGATCACACATTTGGCTGACACTTAGAAGATTATGCTTCAATCCATCAACATACAAAACATTTCCAGCCTTGACCTTTTCTTTCAAAGGAGCAATACCTTTTCCTTTTATAGTTGCAGGAGTATCATTTCCAAAAGAAACTTTCTTTCCCTTTTCTAAAGTAGAATAAGATTCAAGTTTTTCTTTATCACCTGTCATATGTTTCGAACATCCACTGTCAATGTACCATAGATTTTCCTGTCCTTCTGCATAAAATGCTATCCCACATCTTTCTGTTTGAGGTTCCTTTATTCTCCATGTTTTGGTGCTTGTGGCTTGTTCCTTTTTCTCCTGAAACCTGCTCCTGCATTCAGAGTCTTTATGACCAAAATTATTGCAAATAGAACATTCAACTTCATTTTCAAGAACCGAAAAGTTGTTATAGGTCCTTTTTGTAATCCCTGTCATACTTCTTTGTTTTTGAGCTTCCCTAGTCATGATTGTTTTATATGCAACACATTGAGCTGCTTTGTGACCAAAGTTATGGCAAGAAAAGCATTGTCCATTGAAGAAGCTTCTGCGGTTATTGAATCTACCAGCCAACTGATTGTAGTTTCTATTTTCATCTATTCTTGAGCCAAACTGAGAAGATTTTACCTGTGGTTGGTTGTAGCTTTTGTTCACCCTTAAGAAGGATTGTCCCTGATAGTTTCTGTTTGTAATCCGTCCCTGCTTTACCTGATTATCTTCATTGTTCTTCTGCTCATTTCTTCTTGCTGCATCAAGATAACTTTTTGAGGTGGATGCTTGAGAAGTTTCTCCATTATAACCCAAACCTGTCTTGTTTAGAGGAGACCGCTGCACATTGATAATCTCATCCAAAGTTTCAGATCCTTTGACAAACTTAAGATTAATAGCTTTTGTTTTCTCAATTTCTTTTCTGAGACCAACAATTTCACCTTCTAGTTTTTCAAGATGTTTTTCCTTTTCATCAATTTGAAATTGCAAAGTATCAATGATCACATTCTTTTCTTCTATGCATCTCTTGAGTCTAGTAATTTCATTATAGAGATTATCCACATCTACAACATCCTCATAATCATCATCTTCAAATGCCATTAACAGCTTATATTTATTACCTTGTTCATCTTCATCACTGTTTGATAAGCCATCACTATCTTCATGGGTGTAGTAACTTTTCTTATTTGCACTTTGTTTCTTGTTCCATCTAGCAGGTTCTTTTCCTTTATCCTTATAAGGACATTTTGCAACATAATGACCTACTCTTCCACAAGCAAAGCATTTGAAAGGTAGCTTACCTCTGAACCTACCAGAACCCCTTTGAAGATTTCTGACAAAATTTGATTCTTCTTCCTCTTCTTCTGGAACATGGCTTGCTTCATAGTAATCTTCTTTTCCTGATGCCTTAAAAGCAGCTTCCCTTCTGTCTGATGGACCTCCCTTTCTCATTTCATAAGCAGTTAGAATTCCATGTAGCTGAGACATAGTGAGAACACGAAGATTTTCTTTTTCTTCTATTGCAGATACTTTAGATTCAAACTTGGGGGATAATGATCTTAGAATCTTTTGAACTACTATAGTCTCTTTTATTTCTTCACCCAAATTTTTCATACAATTAACAATCTCATCTACCCGAAGAAAATAATTAGCCACACTTTCATCATTATACATCTTGAGAGTCTCATATTGAATCCTGAGAGTTTGAAGTTTAGCTTGCTTTACCTGTTCATCTCCTTCATAGCTAGTGATCATTTTGTCCCATATCTCTTTTGCTGATTTGAAGTGCATGACCTTCATGAATTCTGTTTTGGATATACTTCCTAATAGAGTACTGACTGCTTTTGCATTTGTTTCATACTGCTTTTTCTCAGCTGGATCTGTAGGAGTAGCTGAAGGAAAAGCATAGCCTGTTTCTACAATGTTCCAAACTTCTGTACCAAGAGATTGAAGATATGCAGTAACTCTTACCTTCCAATAATTGAAATTTGTCCCATCAAAAATCGGTGGCCTGATTGATGCTTCTTTCTCGTAGTTTCTCATGATGAATGATCTTCCTTCAAGCGATCAAGCTTCTCTGAAGGACCTGCTTTGATACCAATTGTTGAAAATAATACTGAGAGGGGGGGTGAATCAGTATTATCAGATCAATCAAACCTTTTCAATGCTCAGAAACATATACGCTACTTCAGTTAAGTGAATCAGCGTGTACACGCTACTGTGACTAAATAAAACAGCGTATAATCAGAAAACTCATAATTTAGTTAGCTTATTCTTCAGTTAAGTTCATCAGGACATTATTCACCACATTAACAGTAAGCAGATGCAGTATAACAGAACAGATCAAAAGCCACACACATGAACACCAAGATATAAGGTGGAAACCCAATGTGGGTGAAAACCACCTGCTGCAAGTTGTCTCTATCTTTCTTTAATAAGAAACTTCAGTTTACAATCTTTTGTACTGGTGCAGCCTTATACCAGTACGCAGGCTACAACCTGCAGAAGGCTACAACCTTCTCTCGTTCTCCAAACTTCCTTGGAAGGGAGCTCCAACCCCCTTTTGTTCTTGTACTAGCCAAGATACTAGTACGTAGGTGCTGACCTACAATCTTCTTTCCTTCAGATACCACCTTTCATATATTTTCAGACTGGATATTCCTGAAGCACAACATTACAATCTGTAGACCTCAATTCATTCAACTTTCACAACAGATCATTGAAGCATAAAACAACCAAAACTAGTATTATCAAACTTTGAATTACTGAACCACTGATCCCTGTCAATCACCAGACACTAGAACACAGAGCAATCTACAGAACTCTGCAATAACAGTCAGATCCAACTGCAAACCCAAAAATCAAGCTTTAAGAGATATACGCTACTTCAATGAGTGAAACCCGCGTATACACGCGCTTTTACCTAAGCCAACCTGCGTACAGATCTAAAAATAGATTCTCTCAACTTGCAGTTGTACCAGACATCAGTTAGACCCAGAACATAGCATTGCGACAATATGCAGATCTAGAAATACGCATAATCAACCATATCATGATAGTGCATTTCAAACCATTTGATCCCGATATATCCTTAGATCTAGTCTTCCATCAACCGATGTGATCTCTCCTTGGCTTAGATCAAGCAACCCAACACCTGCATATCAGATCTCTTTCTCTCTTAGATATTCAAGCCTTGTCGAAAGATAATATTGCCTAATGATCTTCTTCTCCTTATATAGTCTTAGGCCTTGCTCAATACCAAGAGCCAAAACCATAGTAACATAATACCATCAACTTCAAAAGTAGGGATCGACACGCCCGTCGAGACACAATGGTCCGAAACCATAGGCACAACTTCCAAGGACTAACCACCATGGACCAAAGGTACTTTTCCACATACACGCGCTTTTTCTGAATCCAACTAGCGTGTACACGCGATTTGGGCTTAACGAACCTGCGTATATGAACTTCCTTGGCATGTTGTACTAAGATCTGTCTTCTGATTAAGTTGCCATCACCTGTACCAACCTCTGAGCACCTGTACCAACCTCTGAGTGAGTTGCCAACAAGGACAACACTTGAATCATAATGCCAACAAAAATCTTGCCTTGTACTTCTCCAAACTCCCGTCAGCTGCCTCCTTAACTTTGTAGATCCATATCGAACCCACCACTGATTTCCCTTCCGGTCTAGGAACAATCTCCCATGCATTGTTTCTGACAATAGAATCATACTCTTCCACCATGGCGTCTACCCATGCAGGATCCTCCACAGCTTCCTCGAAAGAGGATGGCTCAGTCACAACACACTTGCTCATAAGAGCCATGTATCCAGTGTACCGATCAGGTGACTGTCTCTGCCTGCGTTGGGCTGTAGGTGGTCCTACAACTTTCTCTGCATCTTGAGCCAGTCGCTCAGCTTCTGTCAAGCGCTTTCGCCCTCTGATGGTTGGCGCTGCATGAGTGGTCTCTTCCACTCCATGAACCTCGTCCTGTGGCTGATCCACGTCCTGAAGCTCATCCTTAGGAACTAATAGCTCCTCATCTGCATGCAAGTGTAGCTCCCTCTCAAGTGAACACTTCATGGCTTTCTCCTCCTGAAATTTTATATCCCGTCGCACAACAATTTTACCACTGTCTGGAAAATACACACGATAGTTGTAGGGCGTATCAGTGTACCCCAAAAATATCCCAACCTCTGCGGTCGGCTCCAACTTCTTCCTGGCATCCTTCGTCACATGTATGTAAACGTTAGCACCAAAAATCCACAAATGAGAAAGATCAAGCTTCTTACCAGAATAAGTCTCCTCAGGTGTACTCATGCCAAGTATCCTATGAGGACAACAGTTCTGCACATAAACTGTTGTATTGCATGCTTCCGCCCACAAGTGAAGGGGTAGGCCCTGATCATGCAACATTGCTCGTGCAGCACCCACAATCGTTCTGTTCTTCCGCTCAGCTACCCTGTTCTGCTGTGGGTTATGGGGAGCTATTAGCTCTCTACGAATCCCTTCTGTCTTGCAGAAATCCTTGAACTCGTCCGAGATGTATTCACCACCATTATCGCTCCTAAGAGCCTTCACCTTCTTCCCCGACTCCTTCTCGACCAGTGATTTGAATTCACGAGACTTTGAATATGTCTCGCTCTTCTTCTGCATGAAGAAGATCCAGCACTTACGAGAGAAATCATCAATAAAAATCACATAATACCTGTGTTTTGTTGTCGAAGCAACTGAGAAAGGTCCACACACGTCTGTGTGAATTCTCTCAAGGATCGTCGTGGCGCAACTATCCTTCTCATGAAAGGTGGCTTTCACAAACTTCCCCAAAGTACACCCCTTTCACTGATCTAACTGCGCAAGTGTGCCTTTAGGAAGCCCTGTAGTGATCTGCTACAGTATCTTCAAGGCTCCATGGTGAAGGTGACCCAATCTCCCGTGCCACAACTCGCCATCATCCCAGCTCACCAATCCTTCTGCCTTGCCTGCCATTGCTGCGCATCCATCTACATGCAACTGATAAAGGTTCCTCACTCGAACCCCTATCTTCCGAGTCTCACCAGTTATATTTCTGCGCAGGAAGGCCTTTCCCTCGCTGAAAACAACATCATACCCCTTGTCTTCTAACATCGCCACTGAGATGAGATTCTTCTTCAATCCTGGAACATGCATGACTTCCTTCAATACAAAGGGTTTACTAGACTCCCTCTCAAAGGAAATGGTACCGATACCGATTGCACTGTATCTACCATCATCACCCATCTCGATGTGCACTCCAAGATCTTTGTCCTCTAGATCAGAGAACAAATCTCTATCTCCCGTCATGTGAAAAGACACACCACTGTCCAAGAACCACACTGATCCCATCACACTTTAAACCAAGCATGCGATAAATGAAAAATAAAGCTCAAACTGAGAAGCTAAGGCCTCTCCCCCTGCAGATCCATCAGCTTGCTTGTTCTTCTTCTTCTGCGGACAATTTGTGGCATAGTGTCCGTGCTGGTGATAGTTAAAACACTTCACCTTGGACATGTCCTGCTTCTTGCCTTTCGCACCAGAATGAGAAGCTTTCTTGTTCTTCCCCTTCTTTGCTTTGGCAGCCAAAGCGCAATTCTCTTCATCAGATACCTTTGATGAAGATCCATTCTCATACTTATTGTTACTGAGTTTATCCTTGAGCGCCAGGTCGCTCTTGCTTTGGAATAACATTTGCAATCCGTTGAAAGACATTTTCAACAACACTGCTGCAAATTCGAATTTCCACCAGCTCCAACTCAACCGCTTCCGATCTAGAATTCATGAGAACACAATATTTCTTGTATAGATATTGACTGTATGGGAATTCACCGGATATCTCACCTTCCAAAGGAAGGATGAATCTAGAGGCTACCTGGCCCGATTACAGACCTCCCGATTAATATCCCGGGGAAATCATCTCGCTAAAAACCCCAACTATCTGTATATTAATGATTGAGTCATGTAACATTATAGAGCATAATACTTCTCACAAGTATCTCCACCTCTGTTACACACAATACAGCTCAGATCTGATCTCCAAATCTCTTCCACTGCTTGCCTGCCTCCACTGCTCAATACCTACTCAAGAACTGATGAGAATGGCTCACCAAACTCGTTTTTCACCTGCAAAATAGTCACTCACACTTTGTTGGACGTGAGCACAAGCTATAATGTGGGAAAATACGTGAGCAAACTCATTGGCATACTCAATCCCTAGATTGTGCAAGATATGGTGCACAACTATAGTCACAACTGATAGCAATCTGATTCTCTACCACCTATCCCTGTTGAACTGAACATGCACTGACATGAAATTGAGTTAACTGATGTATTCATTAATTGTATTATGAGTTAATAACTTGTGAATTAATTGAGGCCAACAGAAATTTGAGAGCGAGGAGAGCGAACCATGGCGCCTGCGCAGCCGAAATCAGGGATTTTTGTAGGTCTTAACAGCGGGCATGCAGTCACTAAGCGCGAGCTCGCTCCTCGCCCTTCCGCCAACAAAGGGAAGAGGAGAAAACGGACGGACTTCGTGAGGAAGTTGATAAGGGAAGTAGCAGGTTTTGCCCCTTACGAGAAGCGGATCACTGAGCTGCTAAAGGTGGGGAAGGATAAACGCGCTCTTAAAGTTGCAAAGAAGAAGCTGGGAACCCACAAGAGGGCCAAGAAGAAGCGAGAGGAGATGTCCAATGTCCTCAAAAAGATGAGGAATGATGAAAACCATGCTCGCCAGGCACAGTTGGGAGACCACATGCAGGCAGGAGATCAGGAAGCATTCTTAAAGGGAAGCCAGACTGCAGAAAAATGCCCAAACAATGCCTATGAATCTGTACGCATGGCCAGAATTGCGGAGAACCAGGCTCGCCTGGCGCAGTTAGGAATCCAAAAACAGGCAAGTGATCTGAAAGCATTCTTAAAGGTCACAAAAACCGCTGGCAAATTCAAAAACCGTTCCGCTCAGAAATCACTGTTCGGAAACAAAACTGCAATTCGCCGTTCAGAGCGTTTGAAAAACAGACCTTCTTCTAACCCAAGCAGTGAATGCAAAATTCTTGGATCTCCCATTTCCCATATCAAAACAGAGGGTTTATTTCAGTCAGATAATGAGAAGACAAGGCCGGTAAATGCACATTTACCCAAATGTTCCTGGGTTGACCTTTTGCTGTCTTCTGATTTATTGCCCCAGCGCTGTAATAGGCATCTGGTGACGTCTGAGATGTGCCGAGGCATCTTGAACACGCTCACATGGAGACTCGATGTTAAATGGGGGAAAATGGAGTTTGCAGACAAAGTGTTTGAGAAAAGTCCTGAACGAAATGCTATTGATTGGAATGCATCGCTTTCTGGTTCTGCGAAGAATGGGAGAGTAGACGATGCATTGGAGTTGTTTAGGGCAAAGACTGAAAGAAATGTGGGCTCATGGACTACCATGAATACAGGACATGCGCAGAAGGACTGTATGGACAAGGCACTTCTGGCAGGAACCAAGCAGCGAATCTGCTCCTCATTCTTGCCAGACTTGCCTGCAGAGATTCCTCTTTTAATTCAGCCAGATCTGTTGGAAGAATTTCAGGAATTTCAAATCCAAGTCAAACTACTGGGAAAGACAAGGATGCATTGGGTTCGAGCAACAGATCTAGTTCAGGATCTACTGCAAAAACTGGAATGCCAACTGGGGATTCCCTCCTCCCTCATCAGATTGTTATATAAGGGTAAGCAACTATTGAATCCCCTACCTCTCTCTTTTTACAGCATTCATAAGGACGCCTCCATCGAGGCTTCTTTTCGTTTAAGAGGTGGTTCTTTTGGGCAGACCTCCTCTGCCCCTTTTTTCTCTTACAAAGATGCAGCTAGCAAAGACGCCGCCCAACCTCAGTCATCTTCGAAAACAGCCCATCCAAATGGGGCTCCCAAGCCTTTTTTGGTAGATAAATCAGAGGAAATTCCCTCTCTCAATTTCACTCATCCTGAGATTGAAAATCGTTTACAGATTTTCGAAGAATCGGCACTCATATGCAGATTTAATGGGCTTTGGCCTCGTACAGCAGATCTTTACCAATGGATCCACTCCACTTGGACCAAAAAAAGCAAGATTTACTTATGTTCAAAAGGATTCTTCATTGTGGTTTTTGACTCAAATGAAGATTACCAGAAGGCCCTAATGGAAGGCCCTTGGTTTTGGGGTGCGGCTGGGCTCTTTCTCACCCCCTGGTTTCCAGATTTTGACCCTTCTTCAGCAGTGATCACCAAGCTTCCCATTTGGGTCAGGCTCCCGAATCTTCCAGCTCATCTATGGCATGCATCTGTTTTCATAGCCATTGCAGAATCTTTGGGACGGTACCTGGCTGTAGACAGCTCAAGAAAGGAAAATGGTCTTTACACCTACGGCAGACTCTGTGCAGAAATAGACATCAGTAAAGGACTACCGGATCAGATTAATCTTAAGATTGGAGATTTCCTTTGGACTCAAACCTTAGATTACGAGAACACAGCCTTCAGATGCCGCCATTGCCATCAAACGAGGCACCTCCAAAATACATGTTCTCAGTTCCTCCAAAAAAAGAAGAATCCAAATCGCAAACCCAAATCCAAGCGCTGGAATCCTTGTGAGCCTCCCCGCTCAATGTACGATCTAGATTTCTCTAGCTCGGGGGAGGAGGAAACTGAAGATGTTTTGCAGAATGATGAGGCTACAGTAGCAGATGTGAAGAATGATGTGATTCCGATGGACACTCCCTCGGGTGCTCCAGCAGCATCCTCTAACCCACAGCTTTCTCAGAAACGTACTCATTTGTCTTCTTCCTCAGATTCTGACAAGGAGATTCTGCCGCCATTGCAGAATAGTCTTCAGATTGTCATGGCTCAGCCAAACTCCACTGGGTGGGTCAAAGTAAACAAGAAAAAAGGCAAAAAATGTCGTGTGGCTGGATATGACTCCTCGGGGTAGTTCTCTGAGCCGAGTTCTTTCTTTTTGTTCTCCTTTGTCTACTTAGTCCTTTCATGGAATGTCTCTTAGTGCGAGGTGGTTAGCCTTTCACCGATGACTCCCTTGCTTTTCTGCTTCGCTTGCTTGCAAGCTTGATTGTACTATACTTTTCTTTTCTTAATAGAATTAGTCTTTATTCAGAAAAAAAAAATAACTTGTGAATTAATTAATAACTAATTCACCTAACTCATCTCTAGTCTATTTTCCAATTAGACTAAATACAACCAGTTTAACAAAGCTAAACTGAACACAACTCCGTCAACTCCACAATCAACTCCACCAAACTCAACTGATTGAGTTCTAACTGAAGTCATGCATGCAACAACTCAACTGACTCATAAGAAAAGCATATTTCCTTCTGACAGTTGCATGTTCCACCTCTGTAGCTCAAACTGAAGTGCTCTAAGAGAATAATATTAAGTTTATAGTCCAAATATTATTGTGAGATAATAATATTTGACTTTTCTATTTTTGACAGCCAGTCTAAAAATAGACTTTGATCACTCACACTATGATCACTCACACTTTCATAAAAAATAGAAGTCCATCTATTTTTTCCCAACTTGATCAATCATCCATAAACAGCAACCTGCAATCCATAGACATGATCCATATGTCTAAAAATAGACAGTCTAAAAATAGACTTGCGCCAAAAATAGCCTGCGGGGCCCACTTAGTGAAGGCGACTCTTTTCACTAAGCTATGTCATCTTGTTGCAATATCAACACACACACTCGGGCTCACTTCGTGAGCTCGTGTGAGTCTTGGAATTCACCTTGCTTGTTCATTTCACCAAGTCTTGCATGTTGATTTCAAAGTCATGCTTGCCACCATGTTCTGGTTATGCTCAAGGTCTTCGCTTTGTGTGTACCTGTTATGTTGGCTATGAAAACATATGTCGCACTCACACATGGAGTCACATTCATTGTCACGCAAGTGTAGTCACCGTTGACCAACGATCAATCACAAGTGTCGCGCTTGTTGCTTGTACTGATGGTCAGCCATGTTGAACATGTGTGTCTAGATGGTTTGAGTCTTCTTGTTTTCAAGTCATGTAAGGGTGTGTTTGCAGGATCACATATGCATCTTTCACTCGTTCACACACTCAGTCATTGTTTGTTGAAGTTCTGATGACCTGACTCCCCTCTGACAGCTAGACCATCACTCCGCCATCGACTTGATCGGTTGTCGCCCATAATAGCACAAAAGCACCATGCAAGCCATTTCAAGTTGCACTTCCCACAAGCAAAGAAATCCACCTTTATGCTGGTCAACCAAAGAGTTTGACTTGGCAGCCACCCAAGAATCACTCCCCTGAAAAATTGCACAGAGGCTACAGACCTTGCCCGCTCCGCTGACTGAGAAAATTACATAGACAAGCTGGACAGACACCCAGTGCCCATCCCTGTCTCCCTCAAAAATTTGTGTAATTTTTCCAACCAACCCTCCTAACAGTCGACCAACTGCTCACTGTTGGCTTATTGGGGCCTGACCCAGGTTCAAAAGTGTTTAGCCAAACAAATCCCGAAACTACCGACCCTTTTGGCAACAGTCCGTGGAGCATGGACTAAGGTCTCACTCGAGGTAGTATGGGAGGGTGCTGGAACTAGGTTTCCGCACCCTTGGTATGTCTTGATGAGTCTTGGAAGGCTTGCGATCCTACTCTACGTGTTGTGCTACTTCTGCGCAACTGTCTGTCTAGTGCAACTACCTTCGCGTGGCTTAATTGAAGAGCACGGATGTTCTTTACCCTTTACTACGCTTATTAGTATTATAGATCTTGAATTAAATTAAATGGGCCCAACACTTTCATTTACCATTCAACATAAACAGACATGCACACAATCATAAACTGTAAATAGATGCATAAACAGGAACATAGAAATAGATACACAATATTCAAAAACCAACTTATCTTTATTAATGCCTTTTTCCACTTACAATCCATTTCCTACCCTGTGCACACAGCTGCAGGGGTCCGCACACACAACTGTGGACTCTACTAGGCCTCCCCGCACACAGTTGCGAAGCCTCTATCTACTACTACAACCCAAGACTCGGACTTACAAACTCAAAGTGAATATCACCTTCAACAACCCATACCACTTAAGATTAAAATGAGAAAAACTAAGTTCTACACTTAGAGCCTCACTATATTTATACATTCCCATGACCCGCAGACCATGGGCAGGCCTACTCACTTTTCATTACTTTACATTATTTTTGGGCACACAACCCTTTGACTTGACTCATTACAATTCGCACTCTGCGCACATTGTAGAGCCTTTACAATACCATTACCCAAAATTGTGGGCTTTGAGCCCTAAAACCATTACGCGGGGGATCTGCTGCCCAATAGGCCCCCAACACAAACATCGTGACTCACCCTCGAGTCACTGTGCTGGTGTGGCAATCTTTGCTCAGAGTCCATCTAGCAACTTCTACGCTTCACGGACGTTTGCCACACATTCCCCCGCTGTCTACTGAATCAATTGTGCGTGATTCTCAGATGCATTGTTTTCAGAGGCACCCTTTTGCCTCTGCGCATATGTGTCCTGCATCCGTGCCAACTTTCCATTGATCGTGGCAGTGATCATGAATGCTTCCTCGAGCCAAGGCCGGATCAGTACTTTAAGCCCTACTTCTTTCTGGCGTGCGACGTCCACTTGTTCTTTCAGATCTTGGGCCTCCCTCATCTTGGCCAACCATTGAGTAAGGGCGACCATCTACATGGTCCCCCGGACAGTGTCATAGGTCTGCTGCAATTCCCGTGCTTCTATCTCTAACTGTTGTAGCTTTGGATCCTCCTGTAGTGAAGTGAGCATGAAGAGGGACCGGTCCAACAATCCTGTGCAGTCCTGTATAGTGTGCTTTATCTCTTTCAACCCTGATTGAATGGCATAGTGGTGCTACTCTCTGACTTCTGGGGGTGTATAGGGCTACGCCTTCAGTTTCAGCTCTGCGATCTATAATTTTAGCTCCAACTGAACCTTCGCGGCCTCCTCTTGGGTCCTGCGGACTCCAACTGCTAGTTGGTGAATTTTTTCCATGGTGGGGAGTGCCGCCGGCACGACCAACTCCGAAATGCTACTACAGGCCTCCTCCAATCCCTGTTCTAATCCCTAGTTTTGGGTGACCAGGTTTTCATGTTGCAAGCTGAGATGTTCTAAATTTACCTTTTGCTCGCTCAAGACTTGGAGAGCACGACCCTCTCTACTACGAAGCTCAGTAGTTACCCCATCCTGCAGCTGGTATAGGGTTTCTCTAGGAAGGGCAGCCAGATTCAACCCCCAACCCCTCGTGTCACCTTCGGCCTCTTCTAGAATGACGCCTTCTGGTAACACCAAAGTGTTCATTTTGCATGCGCGCATCATCTACTCAGTTGCGGATGCACCTTCCACAAAGGTCGGTGTCATCATCACTCATGGAGGTTGCACTTGTAATGCTTGTGAATGCACTCTGAGTGCCCCCAACACAATTGTCTGCTTCGTCATCAACTCCTTCATAGCATCCTTAGTGAAATCACGAATTGGTTCGCTACTATCAAGAAGATCTCCCTCCAAGGTCTTAGTTGTCTTTAAATTTTTGCGTACGGTTGGCTACTCCTGGACACGCAACCCCCTGAGTTGGGTCGATGTTGCTGTAAGGTTCGTGCATTCCTGCATTTCCACCTCCCCCTGTACGTCTTGCTCCATGGACATTTCCTGACCTTCCTCTATCTCTTTGGTGGCCACGGTTGTGGTTTATGTCATCCGCACTGTCACTTTTGCCTCATCCGCCTTCCGCTGCGTGGCCACTTCCTGTTCCTAGTGCTTTCTCTCTACCAACTTTGCGAGGCATAGCTTGGCTTCCTTCTTTTGCTGTTGTGCGGCAATCTTTTCTAGTTCTGCCAAGTCCAAAGCACGCCACTCTAGAGACCATGTCACCATTACCTCGAAGATTGCATCGTCCATTTCAATGAATGGAAGCTTTACCCATGTCCGGGCTGGATCCTTTCACGCCCGAATATACTATTTATGCACATCCACCTTGAATTCGGCTGCGCTTTGTAAACTGTTGTATACTTTCGGGGACAAACGTGGCCTGTGATTGGTCCATGTTTGGATGCATGCCTCCATGAATACCCAAAACACCTTGATCTCGCGAACCCTCGTCGCGTCTTTGGTCACCCATAGCGAGGTGTACCTCACGGCTTCAAGAGGTTCTTCTCAATGGTGGGGAAATGGCTGTCCTCGGCAGCTCCCTTGTAATGAACAGGATGGATAAGAGAAACCACACGTAGTGTAAGGTCTTACCCTACTCCTGGGCCTCCCTATAATTTGTCAAAAATTCGTCGTAGAGAAACTGCGCCCAGTGGAACTGGGTCCCCTCTGCACACTACTCCACCAATGTAATTACAGACATTGGCACCTTGTCTGTGCAACATTTCCTCATGATATTGTTGGCCAGTAGCTGGGTGGCGATGTGCACACCATGGTCCTTGATGTTTTCTATTACATACCCTCGCTTCCTCTTCTCCAGCTTATATTTGGCCTTCATAGTGTCTGCAAGGCCCAAGTCAATGCTCTTCCCTGCTATGGCTGCGGGATTGTTTCCTTTGATGGGCAGCTGATAAATTCGATGAATTAAGTCAACTGTGATGGGAATCAGTTCCTCCAGCTAGAGATACCCATCATGTACTAGACACAGTAGCTGCGGGATGACAAAAATCATGATGGGCACGTGGTGGTAGTAAGGTATCCATCACAAATGTAGTATCCTGGCCCTCTCCACACCGCGTAACCATTTCTGCTGCAATAATTGCTCCATGGCTAGCTGTGGGAACTTCTCATTTTCTATGAGGTCTCAGTCTTCAAAATTTATATTAGGAACCAATCCCAGCGATGGACCGTTAAACCTTATTTCGTCTCGAAGAAGCGGGGTCTGGAGCGAACTCTTCGTGGCCTTCAATTCCTTCGGTATCTTGGTTGTCCCTTTCCACTGGGCCATGTAGGGGGGTAACTTTATCGCCGAAGGTATTTGGGAAACATTTTCCACCTCATCGTCCTGTGCTTCAATTTGAGCAATTAGGGCTTGCAAATATTCCTCCTCCTCCTCGGTTTCGACGATGGCAGCTTTACCCTTCCTTGCCATTGATAATTTACTGAATCGTGGGTTCTATTGTGATACTCAAACTGGCCCCATTATCTGCTTGTATTTTTGTGGTCATGGTGTGCGTGGGGACTTTAGAACCTCTGGTGTAGCTACCACCTCTCCAGGCTCCTCCTAGGTCGCACGGGGCTCTGGGGTTACTTCCACAAATCGCACTCTGGTTCTTACAATCGTCATTGTTTCTACACTAAATTTGTTTGGTCGTGTACTTATGGTTGGCCAGGTATCTTGGTGCTTAATTCTCTGTATCGGCTCAAATTTCAAACAACCAAGTGTTTCTTCGAGGCTTCCCCAAGGGATTTTATAGTAACGTTTGAATTTGAATTCGCCCATTCCCTCCACTTATGAGTCATTAATATCTTCTTGGCTGTGGATCATCCTAAATCTAGCTCTTAATTCCTATCTTAATGGCTCATCGCCCGATCCTTTCTGTTATAAGTTGTACCTCTTGTCATGAACAGTGACATCAACGGTCACCTCCCAGCCTACTAGTGTAGAAACGTAGCCCCTTATGGGCGACTGCGATCCCTGTGACATACTGGCCTTGTGCGGAACCTCCTTTCGGAATAGCTCTCTTGTAGACTCGTTTATAGTCCTGCGCCTTCTTTCAATTGCTTGGAGCATTGATACTGTGCTTCCTATAGATAGTGAGGTGATCGCACCCCAGGTACGAGGCTTCCATTTTCCTGCTAGCCCGGGCTGTGGCCACCCTTCAAATATACTTACATCTGGTAGTGCGTCGCATTCTTCTTTGTATGGTATGCTCCCCTGTTTAGTAAGGTTCGGTCATAGCCATGATAGCAGGGTCACAACTCTTACTAATGTAGTAGTAGGGCCAGCTAGACTTGATCCCATCATGCTTAGTTTCTCGTTGCCCACTTGTGCGACTTTGGTTTCTAGTTTGTTGATTTCTTTGTCCAATGTCACACTTCTCTTCCTCAGTCGTGCCCACTAGTCATTGAGTTCGCGAAGTTTCATGCTTCCTCACTGAATGGCTTCTTGCAACTATCGAATTCCTTTACCTAGGTCCTCGCATCTTGTCCCAACTGCGTGAGCTATGGTCTAGGTATTCTTCTCTATCCTCCTTGTTTCCTCTCTTCTTATCACTGTTGGGGTCATTTCTGCACTCCAGTTTTTGCTTATGGTCCTATAGGCCCATCGAACTACTGGTACATGTAGGTCCCAATCCATTCATCCCGCCTCGTACACTTTATTCATGATTCTGCATAGCTTTGTGAATGCTCCGATGTGGGATATTTGTGGTGTGCATCTCTTTTCCTGTTGCTATATCAGGTTCTAATTTTTTATCCTTAGCCTGGGATGTGCTTGCACAACACACGTCTGCACCCATCAACACAGGTGGGCATGCAAACTGCTTCGCCCTAGTTGCTCGGCTCGTGTTTGATGCTAGGGAATTCAAAATCGTAAGTGCATCCGTCTTCTGCATTCGTGCTAGCTCCCAATATTATTTTGGTGTGTATTCCACCATTGTGCAGGTGTCGTGCACAATGCCCATTATATCACACCGTATCATTATTGTTCTGGCACTGCCCTTTCGAATTTGTCTAAGAATTCATCCACACTTGTCTCCCCATCATATGTTGGAAGTTCCCTTGCTTCGGTCGTCACACACTGCAATGATCTAATCATCATGTTGCAATTCAACGTTGTTACTTTGTGCAACCAATTTTTCCAGTGTTGGGTAGAGGATCTCCTCGTAACGGTTTTGGGGCTTAAAGCCCACAATTTTGGGTACTAGTATTGTAAAGGCTCTGTGAAGTGCACAGAGCATGAATTGTAATGAGTCAGTCAAAGGGTAGTGTTGAGGCGAAGTGATTGCCTATCATTTAATTGTCAACCCGGGGGTTTCGTAAACTTGCGAAGCATGCGTCCATTGTATGTGCTAGAAATTGTCTTTTAGTTTAGATCAATCTAACTACAAAATAACGAAAACCAATTCATCTAATCTATGAAATCAAATAATAAAAATGAAATTCAACTAACCTATGAAATCAAAAACAACTAATGTATACTTCGTTACTCCAACATCTGATTATGAAGTGTTACCTTCTTGAGATGAGGTGTAAGCAACTATTTATACATTAACTTCTAATGTCCTAGAAAAGCAAGTAAAGTGTGCAGAAAATAACTCAGTAATTGCATGTATCAAATATTCAACCATTGAATTTTGAAATATGATTAAATCAAATTCTAGAAATGATCTTTAGGAATATCAGTTAATGCAATTAAATGAGGATCTTAAAAGCAAATAAAAACAATCACTCTTAACCTCTCACACAGGAAAAGATATGAAAGAAATAAATCTTAAGCTATGAAAGAAAATAAAAACAATCACTCTTAACCTCTCACATAGGAAAAGATATGAAAGAAATAAATCTTAATCTATGAAAGAAAATAAAAACAATCACTCTTAACCTCTCACACAGGAAAATATATGAAAGAAATAAATCTTAATCTATGAAAGAAAATAAAAACAATCACTCCTAACCTCTCACACAGGAAAAGATATGAAATAAATAAATCTTAATCTATGAAAGTAGTAAATCTTAATCTATGAAAAACAATAAATCTCACACATTATAGATGGCCAATCCAAAAGCATGAGGATGGCAAGTGAAGAAGCTCATTGTTCTCAACCATATTTTTATTGCAAATTTTCCTACCAAGGGTTAGTACATGGGTGGTTCTTACTGCACCAGAAAACATCAAATTTATCCTAAAAACTATAAAAATTTATTTTTATTTTTCCTACCTATCTAAAAACTATTTTTTATTTATTTATTTATTTATTTTTATTTTTAATTATATTCATGCTTCCAATGAAGCCATTTATGGATTAGAATTTTTGAAATGCTCATATCCCAACTTGAAAAATATACCTGTTTGTTTGTAAGGATATGCGAAATCAACTTGAACTTTTGATTTGCCATAAGGATCTCTTGAAGAATTGATGAATATTGTGGTGTAATTGCTTCTTGATACCTTCCTCAATGTAGTCTTTGGGCTGCATTCTATATCCTTTATCCATAAATGGTTAGTATCAAAAAAATAATATGAAACTAGATGATTTATGCATCTACATGCTTTAATCATGCATCTAAAAAAAATGAAAAATATGAACTCTAGACTGAAAGCTAGTTCCTATGCACACTTCCCTGGCAACGGCGCCAAAATGTTGAGGCAAAGTGATTGCCTATCATTTAATTTTCAACCCGGGGGTTTCGTAAACTTGTGAAGCATGCGTGCACTGTATGTGCTAGAAATTGTCTTTCAGTGTAAATCAATTTAACTACAAAATAACTCAGTAATTGCATGTATCAAATATTCAACCATTCAATTTTGAAATACGATTAAATCAATTTCTTTGAAATGATCTTTAGGAGTATCAGTTAATGCAATTAAATGAGGATCTCAAAAGCAAATAAAAACAATCACTCTTAACCTCTCGCACAGGGAAAAATATGAAAGAAATAAATCTTAATCTATGAAAGAAAATAAAAAAAATCATTCTTAACCTCTCACATAGGAAAAGACATGAAAGAAATAAATCTTAATCTATGAAAGCAATAAATATTAATCTATAAAAAACAATAAATCTCACACATTATAGATGGCCAATCCAAAATCATGAAGATGGCAAGTGAAGAAGCTCCATATGCAAGAAAAACTAAATCTTCAAATCTCCAAGAAGAAGCTCCAAATTCTCTATTAAAACATGAGCATTTCCCCAACTTTACACATGCCTTTCAAAGGAAAAGGCTCTCCTATTTATACAAAAACATAAGAAGCTACCCTATTTAATGAAATTCCACTAAAATCTCATATAGTTACAACCAAATAGCTCATAATGAGACACATATCCCCTAGGTGTCTGATAGAGTTCTAATCCAAATAAGAAATGATGAGACACCTCATAGAGTTACAATCCAAATAGGACACATATCCTTATTTCACCTTTTATCCAAATCTCCTTTGAAGGGAATTCGAATTTAAGCATTGGAGGCCACATACGGGTGCCTTGGAAGCTTCCAAATGACCTACACATGTCACAAAACTCAAGCCACATATATAGATACATGAAACCATGTTAATTTCCTAGTTTTTAATCATAAATTCACTTTAAACACATAAAATAAATAACTTTGGTAAATAAGGATCCTAACCCATATATTTATGAAAATGGTGGCTAATGAAAGGTTATATGGTTATGGATTTGTGACATGTGAGTGAAATGGTGGTGATAAAGATGAAAGTGGATGTCATTTTGAAGACATTTTGGAAGCCTAACAAGTAGTCTGCCCTAAAATATTGTAATTAAATCTAGAATGTGTCAGCCTACCCATGGTCTGCGGACCATGGGAATGTATAAATAGAGCAAGGCTCTAAGTGTAGAAAGTATCTTTTCGGATGTTGAAAGGTATGGGTTTCTAAATGAGATATTTGCTCTGAGTTTGTAAGTCTGAGTCGAGGGTCGTAGTAGCAGAATAGGCTTTGTAGCTGTGTGCGCAGAGGCCTGGTAGAGTCTGCAGCTGTGTGCGCAAACCCCTACAACTGTGTGCGTGGACCCTTGCAGCTGAGTGCGCAGGGTGGAATTGGATTGTACTGGAACATAATATTAATAATAGATAATTGTTTCTGAAATTTTGTGCATCGGCTCATAGATCTGCGTGGTTATTCTTTTGTTATGGTTTTATGCATCTTTTTAAGGTTTATGTTTGCGCACAATAGTTACAAATATTGAATGGTTGATAAAAACCACTGAATTAAGTCAGATGTATAATAAAAACATACTAAGGATAAGGGATCTAGACAATGCCTCTTCGCACTCCATACTAGGATTACGTGAAGGTTGGATAGCTACATGAAGTAGTACAAGTATGAAAGATCAGTCCGCGAACTCTCCAGACCTCATCGGTCCGTCTTCTGCATTCGCGCTAGCTCTCAATATTTCTAGTGTGTATTCCACCATCGTGCGGGTGTTATGTGCAACGCCCATTCTATCGCATCGTACCGTTGTTGTTCTGGCATTGCCCTTTCAAATTTGTCTAAGAATTCATCCACACATGTCTCCCCATCATATGTTGGCAGTTCCCTTGCTTCGTTCGTCACGCACCACAGTGATCTAATCATCATGTTGCAATTCAGCATTGTTACTTCATGCAACTAGTTCTGACAACATTCTATTTCTTCATCTGAATATGAAGTACACGAACTTTCACGTTCCCATGAGATTCTCCCATCTGCAGTCGGGTTCACCCGATCCTCGTCTTGCGTCGTTATCTAGTAAATGCAATCCAGCTCGTTGTCGATGTCTTCGTCATGCACAGCTTTAGTGTAGTGCACTCCTTCGGCTAGATCTAGTGGAACTACTACATGTAAATACTTTTTCTCGAAGATCATCTTCCGCTTATTCAGGTTGATGACTCCATTCATATTCATGGTCTAGTCTATTCCTAGCAACGTGGGGTAAGGGTCGTTGTCATCAAAAATCTATATCACCTCAAAGTCCGTCTGCATGCTCGCGCCTTTGATATCAATGGTTACCCCTTGCAACCTTCCCATGGGAAAGATCTTTTGTTGGTTTGCCATCCGTAATCGAATAGGAGACCACTTTAACGCGGGCATGCCCATTAGATCCCATGTTTGCTTTGGTAACACATTCACGTTCGAACCTAGGTCTAGGATTACCAGATCCATCTCATATTCGCCAATTTCCACTGTTAATCGCATTTCCCTCCCGGTGTGCAAGGCATGTTTTCCCAGCTTCCAGACTACACATGGTTCACCCGACCCTGCGCACCTAGTGATCAACTCTTGTGGTCCTTTAACTGCTTTATTGTCGTGAAGCAGCTTCATGCACGTCTCTAAAAAGGTAGTAAGCATAGAAGGATCCATTCCCGGCTCTGGTTGATCCTTACTACCTGAATTATAGGCCTCTATGAAGCTCTTCTTAGCTTCCATAAATGTCTCCCTTACGCGTTCCAAGTCAAACTTAGGTTCCTTTGTAGGAGCCTTGCACACCCATGTATCTTCCTCGGGCTATTTCCTCTTGTCTTCCCCTGTGGTCGTGCCACTTCTAAGCATCATGTTCACATTGGGGTTTTCCTCGCACGGTTCAGACCTCATCATATGGATATTCTAAGTTGGAGTAGACTATAGTACCCCTTTCTCGCACATCTATGAAATCAACATAGGACAATCTACCATTTCATCAAACTACTCACAGTACAAGCAACATGTTCTAGTCAGATTCGTATAGTCATGCGTGTAGTGCCCAGGTCCTCCGAAATTATAGCAGATTAACTATCTGTGCCCTCTTCTAGCTCCCATTCCTCCTCGTCCTCGCCCGCGTCCTTGGAATCCACCATACATTATTGCTACGGCTGGATCCTGACCTCGTGCCTCGGTCTGCATCAAGTAGGCAGGTGTTTGATCCATCAATAATTTATAAATTTGATAGTTTCACTCATCGTGGCCCACTAATCTACAGAAATTGCAAAACAACTGTTGCGGAGTCTGTTTATACTCCTGCGATAGGTGATAGTTGTCCATCGTGTGCTTTCTTCCCACTTGACAAATCGCACACCAGAGTGTGGGTGCTGCACTTGGCCCTGCCTATGCCTCTGGTCTCAATGACATTGCACGCCTCTAGCCGCGACGCCCTATCTTGCTTCAAACTCTGCATTTCCAAGCATAGGTTCTGTAGCTGCATGTGGATTTGTTGGACTCCCAACCCAGGATCCTATATTGGGGTTTCATGCAACCTCATCACCATTTCCAATGCTTCTGCCTAGGTTGAAAGCTTTTGCTGTGACAATTTCATCCTCGGGTGTGGTGTCAAAGATGCCACAAACCACACGCAGTGTTGCGAATCCGTCATTGTCATATTAGCCTCGCAAATCATACTTTTTAGTCTCTGATCCAGATCCTAGGGGGTCTCACCTAGAAGCATCACAATCTCTTTAAATTCGATGATCATTCGAGTGCTTAATATACCATGTCAGCACACGATCCTGCAGTGCACTTACCATTGTGGCCTTCTTAATGTTGTCATCCTTGACTCCTTTGGCTTCCCACACTGCTCTTACCATGAACCAAAGCTAGTCTGGATCCTCGTTCCCTACTCCTTTGAATACGGGTAGCTTGATCACGCTTGCCATGCTGAACTGCGAGTTTGGTGGAGGTGGGGTGGTTGAAGATGGAGGTGAAGTAGGCAACGTGGGTGATGGCGTAAGTGGAGGTGATAACTGTGGAATGTGTTGCCTTATCAAACTGATCGCACTTCTCGGGGAAGCCCGAGCACACTCTTCCTCGCTCGCTCGCGGTGGTGAAATTAAAGGACTGTTTCCTAACCCTTCGATCCCTTTGTAGATCTTCCCACTTCACATTGTTCCAATCATTAATGTATTCGCATAACCCACTTCTCACATAACAACATCTTAATCTAGGTATTTAGGGATTTGACGTACCTACCTTGCGGTCCGTTGAGAAAGCGTCATGTTGCTTCGCTATAGCTCACGATTGTGTCTATCGTGAACTCAGTGATAAACCCTCCTATTATCTGGTCGAGCCAATGGTCCACAACCCACGTGATCTTATCTTATGATGTCTATAGTCTGCGCACTAACTTCGGAGTCCACATTATCGATTGATTGTGCTTGTACCTTCCCTGGTTGTTGGCTAACCTCGTGATCCAATCATACAGCTCCGAACAGAAGGTCGTGAAGAAGATCACATGGATGTCCATATATACGTAGCGATTCAACCACCTCTTCTTGGATATCTGTGGAGTCCTATTATCCTATGTTACGAACTTGTGAAGCTTCTAATCTAACCAATCTTCAATTTCCTTCTTTGTATGGTTCCAGTGTTCTGACATCAAACATCCCTTAGGCAGATCCCGGTCCCGGAAATGGAACCATTTGTTGACTTATTGGGGCCTAACCCAGGTTCAAAAGTGTATAGCCAAAAAAATCCTGAAACTATTGGCCCTTTCGGCAATAGTCCACAGAGCGCGGACTGAGGTCTCACCTGAGGTAGTATGGGAGGGTGCTAGAACCAGGTTTCCGCACCCTTGGGATGTCTTGATGAGTCTTGGAAGGCTTTCAATCCTACTCTATGCGTTGTGCTACTTCCGCGCAGTTGTCTGCCCAATGAAACTAATTTTGCATGGCTTAATTGAAGAGCACAAATGTTCTTTACCCTTTACTGTGCTTATTAGTATTATAGATCTTGAATTAAATTAAGTGGACCCAACACTTCAATTTACCATTTAACATAAACAGACATGCATGCAATCATAAACTGTAAACAGATGCATAAACATGAACATAGAAACAAATACGAAATATTCCAAAACCAACTTATCTTTATTAATGCCTTTTTCCAGTTACAATCCACTTCCTACCCTACGCACATAGCTGCAAGGGTCCATGCACATAGCTGTAGACTCTACTAGGCCTCCGTGCACACAGTTGTGAAGCCTCTATCTACTACTATGACCCAAGACTCAGACTTACAGACTCAGAGAGAATATCACCTTCAACAACCCATACCACTTAATATTAAAACGAGCAAAACTAACTTCTATACTTAGAGCCTCGCTCTATTTATACATTCCCATGGTCCGCGGACCATGGGTAGGCCGACTCACTTTCCATTACTTCACATTATGTTTGGGTGGACAATCCTTTGACTTGACTCATTACAATTCGTGCTCCAAACACTTCACAGAGCCTTTACAATACCATTACCCAAAATTGTGGGCTTTGAGCCCCAAAACCGTTACACGAGGGATCTGTTGCCCAACACTCACCAAGAAAATTGTGCAGTTTTCATGAGAAATGTCTCTGTTGCCTAGTAGTTTGCTCAGCATAGAAACTAGGCAAAGGTGATCTATAGGCCAGCCCCAGCCTCAGTGCAATTTTTTCACCAACAGCTCTTAGTAGCAAACTACCAGTTCCCTACAAGAATTGTGCAGTTTTTGCTGCCAGTGACCCAACAAGAAGCTGCCAGTTCCCTCCGGGAATTGTGTAGTTTTGGCTGCGAAGCTCCCCTCTAGTTCCTCCAAACAATTGCACAATTTTTGTCTACCAAGCCTACCTGCATCATGGCATGTTCCTCCAAAAAATTGCATAGCTGCGCAGATTTTTCCTACCAAGCCTTCCTGCAACCCGTACTATTCCCCTCAAAAGTTACGCAGTTTTTTCCTACAGCTAGGCCAGACCTCACAGACAGTCACTGTCAATCTGGATTTCCCATCTCCATCACCTAATGACTCTTGCATAGTTTTCATCAAAAGTGTCTAGAGCCTCCATCCCACCTCGCAAGTTTGTTGCCTCTCCCACTCACCTGTATCTAAAATGATAATGTATCATGGTAGAATAGGAGGTTTTTGGATTTGATGTCATCTCTTCATGACTGACTACAGGAACAGGTACACAAACAAACATGGCACCACGATGAATGGGATGATAGATAGGAGAACATGTAGAAGGGCAGGTTCACTACAAACGAACGAACGATGCATGCAAAGATATGTACTCGTGAACGAACGATAATGAAAAGATGTGTTCACAGATAGACGGATGAGCAAACATGCAAGATGTGCTCACAGACGGACGAACGAATGAACATGAACCTTTTGCAAACTGACGAACCTGTCAAGCCTTCCAACATACAAGCAAGGAGAAACGTGCAAAAGCAACATCAAGTGAACCAACGACCATTGAAGACTCCATGCACTTTGCCATATGGAGGTGAAGCTTTGACACACCATGAGGACACCCATCACCCAGCAGCACTACAACTCGACATGCACACTAGCAGTAGCATGAACGTACCATCACTATGATGTCGAGTCATGTCATCCACATATCTACTTTGGGCCATATTATCTACGAATGTAATGTAACGTGGAAGTCCAAGAGACCCACTTGTTGTACAAAGAGTCATGTAAAGTTGAAGAGTCCTGGAAGTCAAACAATCATGAGGGTAGTCGAATAACCACAAGGGTTAGTTTTATCCTTGGCTATAAATACCCCCTCATTTGTACTTGAAAAGAACTTTTTGACTTGAGCTCCTCTCACATAGCCAAGAGAGTCTGTAATATTTTATTTGAGGAGTAATTAGTGGCACCAACGCCCCACTCATGAGATTAGTGATGTATGGTGTAACGATGTGTCTTGGAAATTTTGCTTAATTCAGAAGCCTGCAAATAGGCCAACACGTTTTCACACATGTATTGTAACTGTTGTAAGACTAATATTAAACACTTGTGATGCATGTTGCTTTAACCTGTGTTTCACACTTGAACTATTTCACTTGTTGTAATACATAATCTATTAATGAAAATGTGTTGTATATGTTGTTAACGTTGTCTTGCCTGTGGTGGCTACATTCTCGGACATCAAATAGAACTTTCACATAAAACTTGTTGTAACAACCGTTGCACTCGTGTGGACTAATCCGCTGAGTGTTATACGTGTTATCCTCCCTTGTGTGTTTTTACTAACGCATCTGTTTGGATTGTTCCACCAGACACTGTGCATGTCCAGTTGTGTTGTGTGTTCCAACCGACTTGGGACTCACTCTCACCCTCTCCCTCTACAATGAAAGAACCATTGACACAAGTAACACTTACAATCACCAGAAATGCGAACATCACTTCTCGAAGACAAAGTAGATCACTCTCCTGTGCTGACAAGCAAGAGTTGACACAAATCTTTAAGATAATGGCATCTGGGCCATTATACCAGATGGGACTCCCACACCAAACAGTGTGAGGTCTAGTTGGGACTTCATACCAGGGTGATCCCCTTAATGTTGGCAAGTCCAGCACCATAAACATGCGGCTAGTGTCACATCATTTTAATTGTGTATCGCTTAATATATGAAACTCTCAGATCCAGTGCACTTTCATGCATATGTTGTGAATGATTGTAATACTATTATTTCATTGTTTGCGGTGTATGTTTATGTTTACAAATACTAATGAAAATGAACTATTTCATTGACTTTGATATGCATCTTATTGAATATGCATTGTTACATTATTTTATTATCATTGTTATCTTATGTGTCTCTTTTAGGATAATACTATTACTTTTCTTCTAGAGGCTCACTCTCTCTTTCCCTTTCATGAAGGTACCTGTTAACAGAGTAGGAAATCTTTCAACCAAGGGGTCTTCCCGATGTGAAGTCCCAATTAGACCTCACACCATTTGGAGTAGCATCCCCATCCAGAACATTGTCCCCACTGCCATGTATTCTTAAAGATATGCCTTGGCTCTAACTGTCAGCACAAAAGGGAAGTGCAAATGTGCCTTTGAAAGTCAAGGGGGGTGTACTCGGTGAGTGTTCGATCACATGTGTGTTAAAGTTATTTGAGTGTAGAGGGGAGGAAGAGTGAGCCTCTAAGAGAGAGGTAGTAGTACCACCCAATAAGAGACATAGGAAAACAAGAAGAATCCATACAACACCAAGTGGAATAGCCCATAGAGGTGCGACGATAATTTCAACCAATGTAACAAGGAATACATGTCTAATGTCTAGTGGAATAGTCCATGAGGATGAAACATCAATAATAGAAATTACAACACATTCTCCCTATGATAAGTACCAAAATAATCGCTTGAAATTTCCCCCAAAAAACGTCGTTGATGCCTCAAAACACTCCCAGAAGGTATCAGACCCCGTTTTTCCAAACTTGGTCCTGCCAGTAAAAAGGGTCCTGTGAGTCGATTCCTCCACTTTTTCCACTCAAAATACATTGAGATGGATGACAAAAAATATAATGATCCAATTTGGATCATCGAGCTATCACAATGGGAAAGTAAGCTATCTCTTTGGTAGCCTAAGCTATCATTGAGGACAAGCTGTTTGTGGGAGGCCAAAGCTATTGCTACAAGAGCACATGCTATATTTATGGGAATCCAAAGCTATTATTGTGGGAAGATGAGCTAACTTTGTGGGAGGGTTAAGTTATTGATGTGAAGGACTTGCATTATTTTACATGGAGCCAAAAGGTTGGCTTATCACTACATAGGACAAGCTAACTTTGTGGGATGCCAAGCACTAAAGGCCAAAGGCCAAATCATTGGAGTAATTACATTGTTTTACGTGGAGCTAGAACGTATTAGTTATCATTTCAAAGGACGAGCTGTCTTTATGGGAGGTTGGGAAAAAAATATCGAAGGCCAAATACTTGGAGGACTTGCATTATTTTATGTGGAACCAAAAGGCCAAGCTTACTTTATGGGAGGCTGCACACGTGGGTTGAGTTTAAGTAAGCCAAGGGGTCAAGATTATATTCATCAAGTTCAATAGACTTGTTTTGATCTATTGCATTGTTTTAATTCAGTGACCATGTACGATATTACTTGTTACAAAGTCTGGGTATATACATGATTAATTTTTGTTGATGAAGAAGTTATAGATACCACAAGGATGTGTTAAGTTGCAAAGATAAAATCATAAGGGTGAAGGTTTTCCTTTTATTTTTTATTTTAAGACTTGTGGATCCAAGTATAAAAAAGTGATTAAAAAGGGAGATCCACTATGATCTTTAAGATTGGTGCCTCAATCAGGTTGTAACCTAAAGTAAGTTGGTGTTTTCACATCTTTGAGGTTGGTGCCTCAATAAGGTTGTAGCCCAAAGCAAGTTTGTGGTTGCATATCTATGAGGTTGGTTCCTCAATTAGGTTGTAGCCTTAAGAAAGTTGGTGCTTGCATATTTTAGGGGATGCATGTCTCCTTTTGACCAATGCCAGCGAATCATTGTAATCAAATATTGAAGATGAAAATAAGATTTGTGGTTTTCTCCCACAAGTGTTTCCATGTACATTTGGTGTTTTCATGTGTTCATTATTTTTTGCATTTATTCAATTATAATGTATTGTGATATTTTTTAAATTGGTCATTGTATTGATTCAGCCCCCGCTCTTAGTATAATCATTATTCCATCCTCATAATTGTTTTTCAACTAGTTTCCATTGTAGTAGATTCCATTTGACCATTAGAAAACCGCCTATCTAAGTCTATTATGCACACACACTCGACTGTGATCCCTTTATTGTTCCAGTTGATTATTGACTTTCATCATGTTCAAAACTATCCATTGACTTCGAATGGGATAACTTCTCTCGACTTCACTGTCAGCTTATTGACTAGAATGTTGAAATGTATTTCCATCAAATTGAATTTGATCATCCCATTTCCTTTCTATCCCTAGTTTATTATTCTCGACTAGACTTGTTGATGTTCATTTCTAGTCATCTTAATTGACAAAACATTGACTCGCTAAAATCTAGTTGATTGATATTATATAAAAATATTACAACACCTTGACAATCACCCAATTGTTTTCATCTTTTATGAATTATTAATACCATACTTTTAGTGAGCCAAGGCCCTAGACCAATCTCATCTCTACACCAAGAGAATTTACCAACACTCGCCAGATTTTTTAGGAATTCTTCAACATTCTTCATTATGTATGATATTAACAAACCTTTTACATTTCCACCATGTCTCTAATAAAACGATACTGTACATCAATATGTTTTGTCCTTAAATGGTAAGCTAGGTTATTTTCTAGGAATATTCTCTCCCACTCTCTCAATATATCCTTACTACTTGTTGATCAAACCCAATATTTGAACACAACTATTGAAACTAGACTGTCTCCTTGCTTGTATGAGTGCTTTCCATATATTCAACTTTTGTCATTGATAGTTACATGATTGAATTTTTCTTACTCTTCTAGCTAATATCTCTTCTAAACAACTTGAACACATATTTTCTAGTCAACCTTCTTTTTTCTATGCCACCAGCCGAGTTAGCATAAAAAAAATCCTTGTACAATTTATTCACTATCATCCTTAGGTCCTTCATGATAGTAGATCACATGACCACTTATGCCACATAAATACTTGAATACTCTTTTTCCATAATACCAATGCTATTTTCTAAGTGTTTTTATGTATCTACTCAATACTCCCTTTGAATGAGAAATATTTGGTCGAGTGTAGACTATTGCATACATCAAAATACCTACAATGCTTGCATTTGGAACATGGGCCATGTCCTCTCTTTCTTTCTGGACATTGTTTGGTAGTTAGTATTTCCTCAAAAGGAATTGATAACTTCATTGGTTTATAATCATACATGTTGAAACACATTAGGATTATTTCAACTTACTTCCTCTAACTTATCTAGATTTTCCTAATTGTGCAATTTATCTTGATCTCCATTCCAAGAATGAAATGTGCAACACCGAGATCCTTCATGTTGAATTTGGAGGATAACTACATATTCAGCTCCTTGCTTGCACTCATGTTTTTTCCAATCAACAACATGTCATCAACATACAACACTACATATACAAAACACTTTTATTTTGACTTGAGTTATAGGTAATAATAAACTTTGATTTTCACAAATCCTAATCCATGGATGTATGTGTCAAAATTCTGGTACCGCATCTTGTTCAGTAGGATATTTGCGGGATCAATTCTTGTAGTGAAAGAAGATGGAGAGAAGTGGAAAGATAGAAATTGAGAAATTTAATGGTCAAATTTTTGAGTTGTGGAAACTCAATATGGAGGATATGCTGGTGAATAAAGATCAGTGGATTGTGGTAGATCAGGGTACTAAACCAATGACAATGTCAGATGAAGACTAGGCAATGTTTAGATCGAAAAGAAAAGAGAACAATACAGTTGGGTATCTTATATTCAATATTGTTGAATGTATTAGAGGAAGCTATGGCGAAGGCTTTGTGAGACAAGTTAGGGACATTGTACGAATCTAAGTCTCTGGTGAACAAACTGTTCCTATGGAAAAAGTTGTATAACTTGAGGATGAAGGATGGAGATTCAGTGATAGATCATCTGAACCCATTTAATACTGTGGTAAGTCAGTTGTTATCTGTTGATATTAAAATTTTAGATGAAGATAAGTGCATCAATTTGTTGTGTTCTCTACCAAATTTGTGGGATAGTCTGGTTGTTGCAATAGGTAGCAATACAACTACCTTGAAGTTTGATGAAATAGTCTCATCCTTATTGTTGGAGGAGATGAGATGGAAAAATATGGAGGGCCAAAATGGAGATGCCTTGTATGTAAAAGGACAGTCCCAGAACAAATAAACAAACAAAAAAAAAAAATTCCTCGAGTAGGAAATCTAAATCTAGATGGAGATCTAAATATCTAAGAAAACCTGTAAAGGTGTGCTAGAAATGTGGAAAGGAAGGGAACTTCAAAAGGGACTATATAAAGATCTTGAGAAAGGAAAGGGTTCTCATGAAGCTAATTTTACAGATGAAAAACAACTTCAAATGAAGGTGGGGATATGTACTTGGTTTCCTCTTCAAGTACACATGCATATCATGAGGCATGGTTGATTGACTCAGATGCATCCTTTCACTTCAATCCCTATAGGGAGTGGTTTTATGAGTATGAGAAATATGCTGATATTGATGTCTTCTTAGGGGATGACAAGAAGGATAGAATTTCAAGACGCGGAAAAGTCAAGCTGAATTTGCAAGGGGGAAAGATTAGAACACTTTTGGGTGTTCAACATATTCCTACATTGACCAAAAATATGATTTATGTAAGAAAGATGAATGATGCAGGTGTAAAAATAGTTTTCGAGAAAGATACCTACAAGGTGGTTCGAGGATCACTAGTATTGATGTGGGGAGTTATGATTGGAACTCTATACAAGATTATGTGTAGTACTATTATTGATGGGTGCAACAATTTTGTGGTTCTTGAAAGTGGAGCAAAAAATCTAGTGGTCTTTGGAGAAAAGACAATGTTATGGCATCAAAGGCTTGGACATTTTGGAGAGAAGGGCTTTTAGATACATCATGGTAAAGGTATGGTATAGTGTATCTCTAATTTCTCTCTATATTTCAATTTCTGTGAACATTGTGTATATGGGAAGTAGAATTGGGTGAGATTACCCTCTTGTGCTAAGAGGGCGAAAGGGATATTAGAGCTTGTGCACATTGATGTGTTTGGACCTGTTTCGGTTATATCACTAGGTAAGTATATGTACTACATATAATTTATAGATGACTTCTCAAGGAATACATGGATATATTTCCTCATGAAAAAATCTGAAGTCTTTGACAGATTTAAAGAATTTAAGGCTCTAGTGGAAAACCAGACAGAGAAAAAGATAAAGGTGATGAGAACAAATAATGGTGGAGAGTTCTGAAAGAAGGAATTTGAAGAGTTTTGTAAGAAGTGTTATATAGCATGGTATAAAACTACTCCATACACATGTCAGCGCAATGGTGTTGTAGAAAGAATGAACAGGACATTGATGGAAAAGGCAAGAAGCATGCTATGTGGTGCCGGGTTAGGACAACAATTCGGGGAAGAGGTAGTGGAGACCGCATGTTACCTGGTTAATAAATCACCTTCATCAACGTTGGAGGATAAGACTCCACATGAGGTATGGACTGGTAAGATACCCTCTCTTTCACATCTGAGGGTATTCTGGCTGTGATGCATATGTACATGTTCCAAAGGAGAAAGAACCAATTTGGATAATAAATATGAAAAATGTATCTTTATTGGATATAAGGATGGTTTAAAAGGTTATAATGTTTCGAACCCAGAAACAAGGATGGTTGTGTACAATTGAGATGTGGTGTTTAGAGAGGTGAAATATGTTATTAAACATGAAGTCCTACCAAAGGAACCTTAGAAGATAGAGTTTGAGCTAAAGGAGGAAGAATCAGACTCTACAGCGGAACATGAATCAGAAGATGACGAGCCACAAACTCCAGCTATGAGAAAATCAGTTCAAGAAAGAAGGTAGCCAAAAAGGGATAGTCCATCTGCTTTCTGTTAAAAAATTTCTTTATCCATTACTGATGATGATCCTAGATCTGTCAGGGAGGGAGTAGATTCGGAGGATGGAAAACTCTAGAAAGAGGTTACAGTTGATGAAATGGAATATTTGGAAAAAAATGAGGCTTGGGATCTGGTGGAGTTGTCGGCTGGAAGGAAAACCATTGGAAGAAAATGGGTATTTAAGAAGAAGATGAATGCAAAAGGCAAGGTGGAGAAATGCAAAGCTCGGTTGGTAGCAAAAGGTTATTCCTACGTGTCGGGAATTGATTTTGGTGATATTTTTTCTCCTGTTGCCAAGGTAGATTCTATTAGATTACTTTTATCTGTTGTTGTTTCTTTTGATTTTGAGGTAGAACAAACATATATGAAGAAAAAATTCATTCACGAGGATCTAGAAGAAGAAATATACATGAAGCAACATGAAGGCTTTGTGGTGAAGGGAAAGAAAGAACTGGTATGCAAGTTAAAAATGTCTTTTTATGGGTTAAAATAGTCACCAAGGACATGGTATCAGAAATTTGATACATATATATGGGGACTTGGCTTCACCAGAAGCAAAGAGGATCACTATGTGTATTTTAAATTAATTGGCGACCGTATTATTTATTTGGTCATATATATGGATGATATGTTTATAATTGGAAATGACAAAGAAATTATCTAGGATTTGAAGACCCAATTGTCCTCCAAATTCGACATGAAGGATGTTGGTGCTGAAAACTATATTTTGGGCATAGAAATTAAATGAGATCAGGCAAAGAGGAAGATCTAGTTAAACAAGAGGAAGTATGTCGATACAAGACTGCAAAGGTTTAATATGCAGGATAGTAAATCGATGAAGGTTCCTATTCCTATAGGTGTTGTTAGTGTCAGTGCCTTCACATTGACATCAATGATCTAAATTCACTCTTTTGCATTCATATTAGGAATCCTATTCTAAATGAGTTGCATCTCATTAGGTCGTGGATCAACTTAGGGTAGTCAAATTTTATTTTTTCCCTCATGACACTTATCTGCTGACCTCTTGTCATGTGTGATTCAGTCAATTGTTCAGGTCCAGTTTCCTTTTCAGTTTATTTCATCAAATAGGTTTTAGGTCTTAGGTTTTCAATTTCATTAGGTATTAGGGTTTCATCATGTCAAATTTTTAGTAACCATTGACCAATAAGGGTAAGAAGATACATGAGCAAGAAAATAACCATCAGGCAACTTTAACTTTCATAATTTGTAAATTTAATAAATTTTTCACCTCAAAACCAATTTGAGGTGAAAACAGAGCATTGTTTTTTATTTGTAATTTTCATGTAATTTCATCATTTCTCATATGTAATTAAGAAGTCTCATGCTACTCTTGGTCACCTGCTGATATTTCCAAGACATGCCACTGCAAAAGCAAAAGATCATCAAGCATTAGTTCATCAATTTTAAGCAAAAATTCAAGCATCCAAAAAACAGAGCATTTGAAAAAAGCCAAAGGACATTATAAAGTGGGTTTTGTAGAGTGAAAAATTAAAAGTGCCCAATCCATATAAAAGCCATTTCATTCTCAAGTTAATTCATTGTTTGAGTTGAAGTTTATGAGAAAAATCGTGATTTTTAGGGATCATTGAGCAAAGGGAAGAAACTACTGTGTTTTTGGAGGAAACTGACCGGTGCTACGCACCAAAACTTGGCGCTATGCATAGGAACGATGCTACGCACCTCGAAATTTTCTCCTCTCCTTTTTTGAACGGGTGCTACGAACAGGAGCTGTGCTACGCACGTAGGAAGTGTGCTACGCACTGTCATCTGAGCTACCAATTTCTGCTAATTGCATCAAATTGCTTCAAAACACCCAAATTCTTCCATTTGCAAGTAAGTAATACCACTTTCCTTGTAGACAAGAGTTGTTGCATAAATTTTTGGGTTGTGTTGTCTCTCTAAACATTAAACCCTAATTGTTGTTGTTCATATCATTAAACCCTAATTGTTGTTGTCTATCAAATACAATCATTACTACTGTTGTCCCATATCATCCTTCATTGTTTCCCTACAACTCATCCTCCCATACATAATCCCCTCCCTAAAACTTTTCCTACAATACTCCCAAAACCTACCATTACTCCCAGACCCTATACTCATATACCCTAAACCCTACCATACTCCCAAACCCTATACCATTCATTAACCCTACTTATTCCCCACATCCCTTTCCCATTCTTGTTCACCCTCACCTGCTTTCCTATTTAAAATCTCTTCATACTCATCATACCCTTACTCACCAATCCATCACTCCTCATTTACCATAAACACAAACAACAATACAATAATGGAGAGGGATAGTGAGTATGAAATGGAGGAAGAGACACATAGTGATAGTTCCAGAGAGAGACACTCAGAGCAAAAGACCTCATAAGGGAGGAAAACATATCAGAGAGGAGCCCACCAGTTTGAGGGAGCTGCAAGCCTGCCCATTTTCCCTTTCTTGTTTTAGACATCAGTCATGTTTCAGTTTTTGTGAAATGGTGGAAAGGGTAAAATCCCATCATGAATTAGCAAGGTTGTTTGTGACACATTTGGAGGACAAAAATGAGTTAAACCTTGGTGGAGTCACATTCACTTTGTTACCAGCTGTCATTTCAGAGGCTACAGGTATTCCAAATGTGGGTGAAAAGTGGGACAAAGGTCAGTACATTCACAGGGAGTACTATGAGCCTTATATTTAGGCTAAATATCATAACAAACTCAGCATAGTGTTCCCTTTTAAATTCTTGGAGGACAGGTTTGCTCCATTGATGAAGATCTCATCAAGTACTTTACTTGTGAAGGTAGGTTCTCCAGACTGTATGCCTACCACATTAGATTGTTGATGCATTTCACTAGGGTGAGAATGAAAAATATCCCCTACTTCATATTTAGAAACATAGAGAAGATGGCATTCATTTTCAAGAAGAAATCATACCCCCAGCAGCTAAGAAGCATCTACCACTTCTCTGTGATTAAAATCATTTTTTTGCATCAGCTGAACCTACTTAACATACCATGGGAGACCTTCATTTCTCACGAAGTTTTCAAAAGCCCTCAAGTATTTTCATCAGTGCCTCATGAAGAAGGTGGAACTTCAGGACAGCAAGAGGTCCAAGAGACAGAAACTGTGAGAGTGCCAGTGTTTGTGACATATGAGAGAGGCACTAGGAAACTTTTTGCAGCTATCAGGCAAGTATTATCTCCATAAGGAGTGGAAGGGGCTTTACCTTCATCTTCAGCTAAATAGGTATAGGTTGGGCAGAATGGAAAGGGAAAAGGTAAAGGCAAGGGAAAAATGCATGAGAAGGATCTTAGTGAAGTGCAAGAGAGGGACTTTGACCTGGTTTATCATGAGGAGACACAAGGAGTTGATGTCATTGATTTGGAGACTCAAGGTACAAAGATAACTAAAGACATGATCATCAAAGAGCAAGAGGCTGATATATAAGCCTTGTTAGTCAATTTAGAGAGGGCAAAGTGGATCATCAATTATCCTGAGCAAGAAAACAAGCAATTGGCCGACAAGCAAGTCCTCATGGAGTTGCAAATGATCAAGGAGAACTGGCAAAAGGCAAAGAAGGCAAAGGTCAAGATGACCTCCATTGAGCAAGAGATTGAGAATGACCAGGAAAATTGGCTTGAAAGGGATAAAATTCACCTTGAAAAGCTACTTGAGAAGGCCAATAAAGAAAATAATATGCTTCATCACATGACCTATCAATATATGACCCGGAACAAAATATGCAATATAAGGATGAGGAAACTTAAGGCAAGGATGAGGAAGGCCTTGATGAGAAAAAAGGAGCATGACAAGCTAAAACTCTTGGTTGAGGCCTCACTAGCCCATCAAAGAAACTAATGAGGGAGCCTTGTGCCAAATCTGGGCAAGTTTTGGTGAAATTTTGTCATTTTGAAATTTTTCGACACAGGAAATTGCATTAGGTGCGTAGCGCTATGCTTCTGATTGGGAGACTTTTTGGAGGAATGGATTGCATATTCAGATTCAGAATGATGATAATATCAATCCTTGAAAGTTTCAATAGTTTTGGAGTAAAAATTGGTCATCTAAAGGTCAAAAAACCATCAAAAAATGACCTCTTTGCCTCTTTTTGGACACACAGGAAGTAGTCTTTGGAGATTCCACTTTTGAGGGGGAAAATGACCTCCAAATTAAAAAATGCAAGATGTTCTAGAAACTATACGGGGAGACCTTTCTAACTAGCTATCTTGGGCTCAATTTGGATAAGGGGAAGACCTCCAAAATTAGCTGATAAGTAGCACTATGCACAGGACAAGTGGCGCTACGGATAGGACCAATTTGCTCAAAAATCCAAATTTCACCTAGTTTTTCTACAAGTTGACTTTTCCTCTCATCTTGGATGAATTTATGATTTTAAATGATGATATGCTGTGTAAATGTAATTGTAAAATGAACTTCGAGGGTAGATTCATCATTTTGAAGTGGTTTGGGGGTCAATGAATCAGTTTCCATGGTTTTAGAGGCAAGCTGTTCCACTGCCTATATTCCTGTTCCTAGTTTAGATATGGTTGAAATAGTACCTTATCTCTTGGATTCGACCCCTGATGGCTAGAATAGGTGGTTTTCATGTCTATATTATGTATTTTCTTCCTCATTTGTAAAGGTTGGACTCTTGTGGATGCTTTGAGCTACATTATACATCTCTACAGTAGTTTGGCAAGGAAATAAACCAGGATTTGTAGCTATTTTTGTGGGATTATTGTGGTAATGTGTTTTTGCATTGTTTCTCCTTCTGTCATTAGTTTTTCTCATGTGTTATGTGTGCCAAAATCTACTTCATTCTTCTAAACTAAATGAAATCAAGATAGATAGGTAGAATACATTGGTAACAGTGCTCTGCCTTGGGAATACATTTAGTTTTTGACGTTTTCAACTATTTGAAGAGGACTCGTGATATTTGCATGCCCTCCTCAGCTCCTCACCAATATTAGACCTACCATCTCACTCAATTCCAAGTGCCAAAACACCTACCTACCTCGCCTCACAGAACACCCAGCAATTCTGACTTGATTTCCCGGACCCAGAGCTGCCTGCTCCATTTGATCCAGCAACAAACTCATCAAAATCAACCAAAAACCATAGAGGTACTATACCTAGCCTAAAATCCATATTCAATTCAATCATCTCAACTGAGATTGACAAGGAGAGAGCCCTCTCCTAACCTGGTAGGGCTAGCTACTAGGTTAAGCTTGGTTTGTGGTTATCCTAAGATTGCCTCCATTCAGCCTAAGGTCGATCTAAGCTCTAACAGGTGTAATGTTATCTATTGAATAGTGTCCCAAGACACAAGAAGAGGAATAAGACATGTCTTGTGTTCCATACGCAAGTGCATTCGGTAGCCTGATGTATGAAATGGTATGTAGTAGACTAGGCATTGCACATGCAGTTAGAGTACTGAGCATGTTTATGTCAAAACAAGGGAAGGAGCATTGGACAATAGTGAAGCGAGTTTTCAAGTATTTGCGTGGCACTTGTGATTAAGGTTTATGCTACCAAGGAATACCAAGATTGGATAGAGTTTTGGACATACATGGCTTTGTTAATGCAAACTGGATTGGAGATATGAATCAGAGAAGATCTACAAGTAGGTATGTGTTTAAACTATTTGGAGGTGCAATTAGTTGGATGAGCAAGAGATAATCTGGAGTGGCACTTTAAACTACAAAGGAAGAATACAAGGCAACCACTAGTGCAAGCAAGGAAGCAGTGTGGTTGCAAAGATTGTGTTCAATTATGGGGTTAATACAATGAGCTATAAGGATCAACTTTGACAAACAAAGTGTAATTTTCTTGGACAAGAACCCTGCTTATCATTCAAAGACAAAGAACATTGATATTCAATATCACTTTATGAGGTATATGGTTGAGGACAAAAAGGTGTTGCTGGTAAAGGTGGCCTCTTTGAAGAATGTTACAGATACATTGACGAAGTCTATGAGAACTACGATTTTTTCTTGGTGTAGAGAAATAATGGGTGTTGCAGGGTTGGACCAATGACTAAGCTCTCATGTGACCTCCTATGTGGAAAATAAAAAAGCAAGTGGGAGAATGTTTAGTGTGTGTTATATTCTTTCCATGACTAGTTGCACACGTGGGGGGGTTATAGGGGGGGTGCTAGCCCCCCCATTTATTGCGTCGGGTGCAACACGAGGGTCACAAGGTCTGGGGAAGTACCCCAGGATTTTTTTTTTGTACCCTATATTAAGTGAACATACCTACCTATGGTTCAGTGCATGGGTTTTGAACACGGTTTTGGGCATGATGATTTTCTGCCCATGGTATTTTGTAGATTTTGTCAAGGGAACTACGATTTTTTTTCTATTCCAGGGTTCATGGAATAGGGTTTATGAATGCTTTGAAATGTATATTAATGTATTGTAATATTGAAAGGAACATAATGAAAAGTTAGTCTAGTAATCTCGGTTTTGGGATCCAATGTAAAATATCTATGTATTTGATTTATATTCTCGTCATTGTTTATTTTATGTTTTTAGAATTTGTTTGTAGGTAATTTATTTATAGGGTTAAAACTTACACATCCTAGGTGATTGCTTTAGACCACAAAGGGACTTAGATTATAGACAAGTTTCTCCTTACTCTTTACTATAAGCCCTTTAGGATGTTTCAATGATGTCTTTACATCACTTTTTCTACCTCTATATAAAATGTTGTAGCCAAATACATTAGTACTCTAATGGAAGTTAATTTTGAAATAAAGGAAAATATCTCACCAAAGTTGACTCCCATAACCTAGAATTGCCACTAGAAGAGCCTTCCACTTCTTGACATGACCTATTGTATTCAATTTTTTCTTGAAAATCCACTTAAAACCACCACTCTTCCTTGCACCAGGTAATGTGACCAAATCCCATGTGTTGTAGATCTGATACCACTTGTTATAGATCTAACCCAGAAATATTATGATAATAGAAAATAACCCAAGAATAACAAGATAAAAATAGATAGAAATGCTTCTTTATTGATCAAACCATTAAGGTAGGGAAACACCATACATTCACTCCTTAAGGAAGGAGAATACTCCACAAGCCATATGCCTGTTCATACAAGAATACTTCTCTTCATATCCTCCATGTGGAGTCTCTAGCCTCTATATAGGCCTCATACATACAATACCATGGGTCATTACCATGGTTCCCTCATACCATCAACTAATACCATGGGCCCATTACATTATTAGTAACTACTTGTGGTCCCTTACATGACATGGGTTAACCACCTTATTTATTACTATGGCCCATCCCATTATTACATTATTACCTTGGGTACCTCCCTTGGTACCCCGTATTATCCCCCCTAGGTATATAACACCATGTTTCATTCTTTTTTACATGATCAATTTCATCCTTCATGGCTCTCCACTAGATTTTACTATTCGTCAAGTTGATTGCTTCTTCAACTGACCAAGGTTCATTGCTAATGGTAGATAACACAAAAGAATACCAAAATGTAGGTGTGATATACCTTTTAGGTTCTTTTCTTATTTAATTGAACCTCTTTAGAACTAGAGTTTGTTGTTCAAACTCTTCATCTGAATTAGTTGACTCATCCAAATCACTTTATTTTGGATTCAAGTTGAACGCTATTTTTTTTTTCCATTCTTCCCTTCTAGAGTCTCTTCAGCCTTAAAGTACACCTAACTTCCTTAAATATCGCATCTCGACTATAAATTATCTTCCTTTTCAATAGATACCAAAACTTATATTACCTGAAGATCATAACCTGACAATGAACTATATTCCTTTTCACCAAATCCCATAGCTTATATCCTTTCATTTCATCCTTATGGATGATGAAAATAAACCTAACTGCCTTGTTATCCAACTTTTTTATCTTCTCTTTTGGGATATGGACAAAAGATTCATATCCAGAGACTTTCAGATGTGCGAGTAATATAATTTTACCAAACCATACTTCATATGGAACTTTGTTGACTGGCGCTTATGATAGAGACCTATTTACTAAGTAACATTTGAATATTGACTGGCTCGACCCATAACTCTTGTGCTAATATTGACTATTGATCATGGTACTTACTTTTTCCATCAACATTCTATTCATTCTTTTTACAACTTCATTTTATTGAGGAGTGTATCTATTTTTTTGGTAAACTACTTCATGCTATTTGCAAAACTGCTCAACCTATTTACCATATAATAAACCTCCATTGTCACTTTTGACCGCCTTTATCTTCTTATTTGTCTGGTTCTCCACAAGAGATTTTAATTCTAAAATTTCTTTAAAACCTCTATCTTATTCTTCAGGAAATACAATCTTGTCATCTTAGAGAAATCATTAATGAAGGATACATAATATGCAGTCACCCACAAACTTCATTGGTACTAGCCCAAATACGTCACTATGAATTAGCTCTAGAATGACCTTCTCCCTTATAGGATGAGATTTGAATCTAACATGATTTTATTTACCATAAACACAATGTTCATAGTAATCAACTTCCAAATATTTACTAGGTAAACCTTTGGCCACACCTTTGCTTTACATAACTTGAAGTCCCTTCTCTCCAATGTATCCCATACTTTGACGCCACAACAAGGTTTCACTAACTAGACAATAGATTGACTTGGGTTGTTATGCCTTGATAGCATGTACAATTTCCGAATTCAAACACCTTTGATTAATACCATTTCTATATAAATTGTTTTACTTCTCGAGTATGGTATGTGCACATATATCACCTATTTAACTAAAAGATATAGTACCCCTATTAATGTTCTACTCTGACTCTCCTTTAACGCTAGTTAGACATGACCTTGAATAACTATTTTGGTTATTAAGTCATTAGACACGCCCTTTGTCATATTCTTCATATGCACAGAACCACTCCCTATGTCATGTCACATGAAAGGATTCTCTTGAGTTGATCAACCATGCCTCATGATCTTACTACGCATATGTTGAAGCTAAATACACATCTCCTCCTTCATCCAAAGAATCCCTCCCTTCAATTAGCTACTCAATAGTTCCCTTGCTCCGTTCAACAATATTCAACTTATAACCTCTTTTACAATGCCCCACTTTACCACATTTATAACTTCTTCTTGTCTACTTAGTAAGAGAATTAGATCTTCCTTTCGATTATTTTCCTTTTCCTTTGTCTACTAATCAACCTCTCACTGATTGTGATTTTTTGGTTAATCCTACCATGCTATTTCACCTCATATCCTTAGATGCCACAACATCATTAAGATTCATTGTGGTTATATTAGTCCCAATACCCACATTTATAATATCCCATGAGTTTGGAAAAGAACAAAACAATATAATACACTTTTCGTCTTTATAATAGAGATATCCACACTTGATACCTAATTGATCATAGTGTTGAACACGCTTAGGTGTTTTGTGACTAAATCACCCTCTCTCATCATTAGAAGGTACAACTTATTTTAAATAAAAAACTTATTGACCAATTATTTCAACTGGTATAAGTTTCCAAACTCATTCCATAGTTTCTTGGCAATGTCTTCCCTTGAGACATTCAACAACATTGAATCTGTATGAAAAAATGGAATTATACTCCTCTCTCTCCTTCTAATTTTCTCTTAATCCTTTGTCAACATGTCAGTCAGAGCTGTTTTGGGATGCATATTGATTCACTATTCTCAATCTATGAGGATATCCTCCATTTTAAGATTCCAAAGCTCAAAATTTTGGTTATTAAACTTCTCAATCTCAATTCATGTATTGCTAGCCATCCTTCTTTAACTGAAGTTCTATCTTAATACTCTCACTTGAAGAGGATTATCTCTAATCTAATCAAGGAAGATGTTTTGAATATATCCAAGTTCCATATCGTCAAACTCTTATAGTAGAGACATCCTTCTATAGCCAAAATGAGCTCTGGTATCAAAACCAAAATTCCAAATATAAAGTTTATTAGACATATAAACCATACTAAAAGCTCAATTAACATAAGTATTTAAAGATCATGAGATAACTTAAAGAAAAAAAAAACAATGGAACATCATAAAGATTTATACAGCACATAGATTTTACCTTAGAAACCCTTAGTTAGGAAAATTAGCCAAACTTTCATCTTCACAACTTTTATATTGTCAACCAAATGTTAAAGTCAATTACCATGGATGTTGAATTTAGTATGCACCTAAGGTTGATGCATTCATACACAACCTGATCTATATCAATTGTGAAAATTTATCATACATCACCGTTTCTCATTAGCCTTATATCATGCTCTACTTATAGGTATAGAAAAACCTAATTCAAAGAATCTCAAATTAGTATAGGTGGTTGAAGATAATTAGATAATATATCAAGAATCCCAGTATTCATAACCATTTTTTATCAGTTCTAACTATAGTCGATTCACTTTGACCACCAATTTTCCACTAGTTTAAGTCAACTATATGTGTAGCCTTGAGTGTGATCGCTTCAATTGATCCAATTTATTATCTAATCCCATTGCTGCTCAAATGCTCATTGACATTGACTAATGTAACTTCTCTCAAATTGACCATTGACCTTTTGACTCAATCATCAACTTGTCTTCCCATTGACTTAACTTTGACCATCTTGTTGCCTTGCTATGGTCTGTCGATTATTCTTAACTAGACTTGTTGAGGTCCATTCCGAGTCATCTTTCCCGACTAGACATCAACTAAGTAAACTCTAGTCGACTAAGATTACCTGCAAAAATTTCAACACCTCAAGAAAATAATGAAGTTGAGTTCTATGTTTTTTCCCTTCTTTAAAAAACAACAACAATCAAAGGTTTAAAAGTCTTGTACATATTTGGACATTCCAAGTTGTTGATTGATTGTGTGACTAATAATTGTAGAATAAAACATATATTACTAGTTGTAATCATGAATCAAGTTGTAGAGGTAAAAACTAGTTTTGATAATCTCTCTTTTACATATATTTATTCATAATTCAACTCCAAAGTTTATCGTCTATCCAAGGAAGCCTTATTGATGTAGGAGGGGTTCCTATTTGAGCAAGAATTCATAAGGGGAACTCAAATTCAATCTTTGAAATATCTCTTTATTGATAAAAGCATTTTCAAATGTTTTATCGTTATCATAGGCAAGTCACTATCATGTTACATTCTTTTTGTTAGAGCCTTAGAGTTAAAAATAATGTTACAAGAGTATTCCCTAGAGGAGTCATGCATGACTATAATAATTGGTGATAGGATTAAAAGAGAGACTATTCCAAGATAATTCAAAGACAATTTTTATTGTATACTTATTAAGGTAGTCATATATATTCTCTAAGGTAAAAAAAATTGGGCATTGGGTACAACCTGGGGAAGAAAGTCATCCTCTCTATATAGACTCACTTAAGAGCACAACAAAGTTATTCTATTCAAGAGCATAAACATGTCAATTTATGAGATTTGAACCTGGGTTAGGAGGGTAACAACTATTTTACCTAAACACCCAAGCTAAACTCAATTCACAAACACACATATGGTTTAAAACATTATTAAATATAAATACTATTTTGAATCATTAACCGGAGAATCCACAATTTTATCATTTTTGTACCAACGTTTCAAAAATAAATGAAAAATGTCAGTTTTATCATTAATAATTATTTCTCCCAATTACTTAAAATAAACTCAATTCATTATTTTTATAATTACTTATAATTACAATACTTAAAATAAACTCAATTCATTATTTTTATAATTACACATATATATATATAAATGAATACCTCGTAAATTTAAATACATATAAAAAATAAAGTAACAATTTCTACTTTTTCTTTAATATTGTATACAATACCTTGCGCACTCCTTAATTATTATCCATAATTGTCTTCATTTTCCTTTAAATACTCATGAAGAATCACAATTTATATAATCCCTGGATTCTCTCTCATCGTGTAGGCATCATACATTATCGATAGTTATCATGTAAAGTGATGTAAAATCTATCTTTTTCAATAATAATATTTGATGTTATTTCTATTTAAAAGAGGATAAATAATAATATATAAAATCCTTGGAATTTGGGATTTTCATTGTTTAGGATTTTTTCGATTCGACATGGAACTTTTCTATATAATAATTTGAGTATTTATTTTACATAAATACTAATAATATCATTAAATCTATAACTATTATTTATAATGAACAATGCATTTAATAAAAACTGAATATGTCTTTATTTTTGAAAGAATTTAACTTGTTTTTACTTAATTGATATTATTTAAGATTAAGATTTATAGCAATTTTATTTATTTATAAAAATAATTAATTTCAATAAGTTTTTAACTTAATTTAAAAAGACACTAAATTTATATATATATATATTTTTGTTTATTAGGAGATTTAAAAAAAAAGTTAACTTACCTATTTTATTTTTTAAGTTTTCTCTCCGGAAGAAAATTCATAATTTTATAACTTGAACAAAATTATATTTTGCAAATGTTTATAGGCATTCCTTTAGATTAGCCTTTTAATTGATGCTGAAAAAAATAAAACAAAAAGAAGAAAAAATAAAATTATATGCCGAGTTAATCGCTGGCAACTAAAATCCAAAACCAACTAGAGAGAAGAGATTGAGACTAAGAGAAAATGCTTAGTTACCTTTTTCTACCCTTCTTCTTATCTATGTTTCGCCATCCTCCTTGACCAAGAGTGGATGTTACGATGAATAGTTGGTTGTCTATTGTTTTTCTTGAATGCTGTTTATTTAAGTCCGAGCTCTTAGAGGAATAAGGATGTTTGGATCCTCTGACTTCCTTCTCCTTATGTATTTCTTGATCAAGATTTCCTTCTGCAACTGCATGTGCAACCTTGCTTCCACCATTCCTTCCTGATTGATTCCTTCGCTTGGTGGGGGAACTTGTGCATTTGAGTTATCCATAACCTGAAAGGCCTAACATTCCATACAACTAAAAGAACAAAAAAAACACCAATGATCATGATCAGTCGTCAAAGGTAATTGAAGAGGAATTTTCTAGTCCTATACCTGGAGGAGGAGGAGGGTGATACATGCAATTGACATGGTGCTCAAAGTGAGCAATCCAAGTTTCCATTTTTTCCAAATTTTCCATCAGCAAGTTTGTTCGACGCCATACCACTACCACCCTTTCACGAACATTGCACTCGAAGTATTGGAGTTGCTCAATTTTGGCCATGACGGCCTCATGATCCTCCCTATGGGCTCGATCGAGGGCATCTAGCGGATCAAAGATGGATTGTACCAGCTCGAGGACCTTTGTGGAGATTCTTGACTGCCTGGAAGGAGCTCGATCTGCTGACTTAACACGTCCTCGACTGTTATTACCCCGAGAGGTCGTAACACAACCCTGACCCTATCTAGGACAACCTTCACCTACACCACAACCATTACCCTGTCCATGACCACATTCGCCTGCTCCACGACCACACTAGATTGTCGTATTTAGGCAGATGCCCACCAAGGAGGCTGCAAAGGAGTTGCAACCCCCACGGGTTCTGTCAGGGTCCTATAATAATAGGATTCATAATTTTGAATTAGCTATGATTAGTCTTGTAAATATTGTACATACTTTTACTTTCTGAAAAATGTTTTCCGATATTAAAAATAAAAAATGTAAAGAGGGTAAGTCCTAAAATAAAAATCAAAGGACTAAAAGAAAAGGATAAAAAAAGAAAATAAAATATGAACCCCACCAAAAAGAGATAAAAAATATGTTTTGAAGGTGATGCAAATTCAAATGGCACTACTTTTTACTTTACTTGGAAAAATAAGATTGTGTGCGACTTGTCAAAACTACCACAATCCATGATGGTCAAATAGTTTAATCTTGATTCATTCATGCTTTAAATTTCATGTTTATAGATAGAGAATAAAGATCTAGCCAAACTGTTTAATCTTGGCAAATTAATAGTTAGGTAGAGAATAAATAATGAGCTCATCAGTTTAAGTTGAGCCATTGGAAGTTATAAGGTTAGAATGCACCCAATGACTGAAGAGAAAATTTTAGTGTAAAAAAGGGTAGGTAAAAGAGGTTTTGGAATGCACAAGGTTGCTTGCTCAAATGCACCTTCATCATGCTTGATCCTATGTTTCATGTGCAGGAGGAATGATCAAATAGAAAGGACATTCACTAATTTCATCTCATTTCATTAAACCCCTTACATATATAAATTATTAATTTCCCCTTATTACCCCTTCATTACTTTCAATTCCCTAATGTTTTTCCCCTTCCTGGTTCCAAAGGACCCTTCCCTCTTCATTTCCCCTTGTAAAAATGTCCCTACCCCTTCATTTTACTTTTCCCTTATTTCATCTCATTTTCCCTTGTAAACCCACTAAAACCCCCTTGTCCTAAGTTTAAAAGGTCGAAAGTATCGGGTCCCATTGAAAGCCCTCCTTGATACCCTTTTGACTAAACCCTTATGTTATTTTAACCTATAGTCTCGCATTTTATTAACCCATCGCATTCATTACTTCCCTTTACATTTTAATTGAAAAGCCCAACCCCACACCCTGACTCACCCCTCGCAACTCTGTTTTGTGATAGCCCTCCGATTTCCAACCTCTAGATCCAACGGCCCATAACCATATCGCACCTCCCATCGTCCGAATGTTAAAATCCCAAAAGCACGTGAGATTCGTGGTTTTGCTCGATCGCCTTTTTGTTACGTGGCAGCCCCATGTTGTATCTTGTGCTCTCAAAAAATAACACCCTCCACTCAAAAGCGGTGCGATATGCCATAAAACCACCTCCTTGCATAGGATGAAACCGCCCACTATTCACACATTAACTTTGCACCCAAAATTTAACCATTGTTGGTTAAAAGCCAAAAAGACGTCCTTTTTAACCTTTTCACTATTATTTTGTTACCAAGCGACCTCTATAGACCAATTCTAAACCCCAAAGCTCAACTGAACTATTTTAACCCATTTACAACCAAAAGACCTTGTAGACTCCAAATTGAAGGAGCACAAAGACAGTTGAAGCCTCAGAAAGTCTCCATTGCTCCCACAGAAGCCTGTCTGCACACCTAATCGTCATTTTTCCAGGTATTCTTGAAAGAACCAGAACGATCCTGTACTTAAGCTTTTCACAATGTTTATGAAATGTGACTTAATTGAATTAATTAAAAAACCTTGCCAAACTAAAAGAACCCCATTGTTCATCCAAAATCCATTTCCTGCAGACTGTATTCACCTTTTGCACTATTCCATAAGTCTTGAACTTACTACTTAAGCCAGATAAAGAATAATTCAATAGAATAAACCAAATTATGGCTTCCCAAAGCATTCTGAATGAAAATCCCCTGCAAACCCCTCACCTGGACATTGACCACCTCCCATTGGTCGACAAATATTTCCAAATCAAAGACATAGTTTCCCCTAGCCATCTATTGAAACTCCACTGTTGGAGTAAAGACAAATTCCTCAACCACAGTGATGATATTCAGTTATGGGAATCAAATTTGCCCAAATACTTGTTCCCACAGGTATATCAGTTCCCTGAAATCATCCACCTATGCCAACTCTGCTATATCCCAAGCCAAAGAGCCATAGTCTCTCCCAACCAGGAGATTTTGTTTACAATCACTATAGAGTCAATAAAAAAAATGTTGCAGGTCCATACAAAGCCTAATGAAACCCAATTTTCCATTGAAAACCTACTTGAACTCTACTTGAAGCTGGACCTTCCAAAGAGGTATCAAATCTTTCAGACTTTCATCCTAGAAGAGGCCCATATTCCTATAGACAGTCCTCCATACTCTACCACCATTTTCTCTGAGAGGGCTAGACAAATTGTAACCATTCTCTCTTGCATTCTAGGATATACCACTGATGAGCATGTAGAAGAACCTATACTTGCTTTCCTCTCTATTTTTTCCCAAGCAAGCTGCCAACTACAATCTTAAATTTTGCCCAATTCTTGGTAGACATAATCCATGATCAATTGATCATATTTCCAATGAAAGAGTTTTCAAATACTCTTCAGTATTGTTTCACATGTTCTGATATTTCCAGTCATATAGGTTTCCAGTAAACATCCAAAATCTAGACACTAAGGGCCATCCTAGATCAGTCATCTTTTGGACACCCTTAATCCAAAAGTATTCCACTATTTTCAGCTACAAGGAGTTCATTAATTCCTTTGCTCACCCATTTGTTAATATGCTAAGTAGTAGCAATTAGCCCAGGATCAGTGATGCGATAAAGAGAGTTTTGTAGTTGTCTAAAAATAGTAGAATAGGAGACTGGTATCCATACCAGGACCCCACTGAAATTAAATTATATGGATTGCAGCTCACTCCCTATAAGCTGCCCAAATATCTCCCCATGAGGATATTTGCATTAGAATATATCAGGAAGATTATAAATTTAGATGATGTAAATTTTCTATCAGCGAGGAAGAAAACATAGTTCAAGATAAAAAAAACTAGCTTGGTCCTTTTATATGTAATAATAGGGAGGCTGGGGAAGAAGCAGAGAAGTGTTTAGAGGAAATGAAGTTCAGTAGTAGTTTCATGTGGCAGTATGACCCTTTAGGAGTCATAAACAAACTAAGACTCAAATTTAAATTGAGTCCTTTTATGCATAAGTCCAAACTAGACATTAAAAAATATGCCAACCAGTCAGAGTGGTTGGAAAACACCTTGATATATATGGAGAAATAGATGGATACTAGTTCCATTCTGCATACTCCAACCCTGCAGGACAAAAATGTAAAAAGGACCAGGGAAGAAGGTTCTTGCTCAAACATAGATAAAACACATGATAGATTTGAAATCATGTACAAGAAGAAGACCAAGCTAAATTTTGTTAATGAGCAAGAAGAGACAATTAAGACAGTTAAGACACTTAAAATCATGGATACAAATACAGGGGTCAGAGAGAGTACAACTCCAACGGTTTCAGAGGAAACTCATCAACCTTCCACCTCTAATACTCAGAGTATTCATAAACAGCTTAGCATTGAGGTCTCATCATCAAGAAAACCAGTGGATAAGGAAAAAGACATAAAGGAGAAGTATAAAGAGATCAAATTAAGAAATGAGGCATTGAAAGCTGAAACATATGCCTAGTATTTCAAATAGACTCCTAGCAATCAAAATAGGTTAATGTCATCTTTTGACATTAAAACTAGTAAAATGCAGACCTTTTTACAACCTACAGTCCAACAGCCTAAGTCATCAACAGATTACAGGAAGACATAGTTTGAATTTTTGGCCAAGGATGTTCACCCTATTGATCAAATTGAATTTCATAAGCAGGAAAGAGAAATGATATACTCAACGATGACCAACAAGGCCATGAGTGTACAAAAACTTTAGAATTCTCTAAGACAATATCACATCACAATTTAAGTTAGAGAAACTATCCTCACAAGCAAAGGATAACATAATCAAGTCACTGGAAGACTTGGTTATTGAGATTAGATATAATTGAAATGACATAAAGGCTGCAGAAAAGCTCATAAAGAAGAAAAATGAAGACATTGCTGCTTTGAAGAAATAATTAAAATTACCTCCTTCTGAACAACCACAGACCAAGGAAGTTATAGAAAGCCAAAGCCAGAAAGATGAGATGATGGGCCTCATTCTCCAGTTGAATGCTCAATTGAAAGAAATGGAAAATGAAATGGATAAGTTAGTACAGGAGAAACAAGCCACCATTGAAGTAGCTATTGTTGCTGTTATTCCTAAATTTACTACAACAATTCCTTCTACTTTGGCAGCTTCATTGGCCCCAGTAGCTCCACTAGCTACAACACTTCTAACTGCATCAACAACAGGTTCAACAGCAGTAGCTCATCCTAGTGATGAAGCAGCTAAACTGGTCAAAGCCATGGAGGATATGCCCATCCAAACCACTGAAATAAATAGACTTAAGGAACAAATTCAAAGTCTAGAGGATTAGAAGAAATCGATTCAAATCATGCATAAGAATGAATTTCAGAAGGCAAACACGTTGAATGAAAGCATACAGAAGTTGGAGAAAGAATTAACATTGAAAGAGCCACTAGCCGAAGGGAAAAAAATTTTATGGGACAATATCATTGACTCATTCAATGATATTTGGCCATATATACATGTGATATTTGAGCATAATGATTTGGTCAAAGAGGCTAGTGAAGCAATTCAAAGGGTTAGGGGCGAACTTGGAAATATGCCAGAAGAAGCCTCAAGAATAATCCAGTTCCTTAACTCAAAGAATAAGTATGAATTGCAGGAGCTTGGAATAGCTGATAGAACTGGGACCATACTAGAGGTATAAAAGGTAATCACCAAGAGGAACTTGATGATACAACTTGAGGATAAGTGCCAAAAAATGGAGGTAGAAATAGGCAGGTTCATGGTCAAATTTGAAGCTTTGAGGCAAAAAGGTCTACCTAATCCATTGGTAATAAATGACAGTTTGATGCCACATGAAGACTATGATAAGAGAATCAGAGAAGTGGCAAAGGAACAAGCCAATAGTTCCTCCATGAAAGGGATGCCTACAGGAAAGGTCCTTTACCAGACTTTTGAGAACCTCTTTTACCTCCAGCATGAGGTAAAAAATATTTTTGTAAACAAGCCCACCTTTGCAAAATACACATAAATTGATGAAGTCTACAGAAGAATGGTAAATATTAAATTACCAGATATAGAGACTTGGGAAAAGTTGAATGATTTACTATGAAAATGCAAGGTAAACAGTGAATACAGAGCAGTGAAAGAAAAACAGCAGATCAGCTAAGTCAAAGAGTATCAGATGAAAAATAGAGTTTAAAGATGAAAAGTATTAGTCAAAGGGCAGTGTAAAAGGACAGCCAACGTAGAGCAACAACAAAAGAGAGAAAATAACAAAAGATCAAAATAGCGAACAGAAAAATCAGTAAAAGAAGAGACAACTAGCCTTTTAGTCTCCTATGTGTCTCTATCTTCTTGCATGAAGATATTTTATTTCCCTTGAATAATTCCTAAAATAGTTTAGGATATTTTGTAACAGTTTTTTGTATAAATACTTCATAATTCGAAGTATAGAGGGTGGATTGCTGAACATTTCTACAGTCATATTGATCTGAAAACCTGAGGGTTTATTGTAACATTTTCAAGTCAGCAGACTTGAATCAGTAATAAAGGCATTGCATTACATGATTCATGTGTTGGGCCACTTCAGTGAAGTATCTTTCATTTTTCAAATTGTTATTTTCTTAAGTATTTCACAAACATACATGTTTTTTCCAATTTGAATGAAATAACTGGAATGTTACTACATAATTTGTTTAAGTACACTATGTTTTGAACAATTATTCATTTTTATGTTTTCTTCTGATATCCAGAGTAAGGAATTCTTCATTGCTCCCTAGTTTCTATTGGCCACTTTCATTTCACTCATTATCCAGTTTGAGGAATCCTTAATGCTTGACCCCAATTGAAAAACCACTTCACCATCTAGCCTAAAAGCTCTGAATTTACTCAGCTACCTTTCCCTGTGAACACTATTTTTAAAACTTGATTCAGTCCTGTTTTCTTGACATTTGGACTCCATGGCCCAATGGTAAAAAATACACTTATCTATCCATCTGAATCATTGATTCCACCACCAAATAAAATCAAAACCTAATCAAGCTTAAATAACTAGCCTAAAAACAATTAATTCAACAAAGCTAAATCATAAAGAGAGAGCCCTCTCTGAGCATTAGGAAGGCTAGATCTATTGGAAATAATATTGAGAGGGCAGGGGGGTGAATCACTATTATCAAGTCACTAACTTTTTCATTTCCAAAGTTAGATTCATGTATGCTACTTCAGTTAAGGGAACCTGTGTGTACACGCAACTTTTTATAATGCAGTAAACTTATGATTCAATTAATCCATTAAATGTTGATATTTAATCAGTGCATCAGAACTTCATTAACCATATGAATAGTAAACAGGTGTACTAAAACAGAACATATGATCACACATAAGAAGCACACATGAACACCATGATTTAAGGTGGAAACCCAATGTGGGTGAAAACCACCCACTGCAATTCCTCTCTATATTCTTTTAATAAGAAGCTTCTTTTTACAATATTTATGTACTGGTGTAGTCTTATACCAGTACACAGGCTTCTACTTGCAGAAGGCTACAACCTTCTCTCGTTCTCTAGCTTCTCCTGGAAGGAAGCCACAACCCCCTTAGCTATTGTACTAGCTAATGTACTAGTATGTAGGTGCCGACCTACAGAAGGCTACAACCTTCTCTCATTCTCCAGCTTCTCCTGGAAGGAAGCTACAACCCCCTTAGCTCTTGTACTAGCTGATGTACTAGTACGTAGGTGATGACCTACAGAAAGCTACAACCTTCTCTTTCTTCCTCCAGGTACCACGTTTCATAAATTTTCAGACTGGATACTCATGGAACATAACATCATAATCTAAAGGCCATGTTTCATCCAATTTTCATATTGGATCCATCAATATCATTGAAGCACAAAATCAATCACCACTTGCATCATCAATCTCTGAATCACCCAATACTGAATCACTGAAACCCTGTCAACAAAATGCAATCACCAGAACATAGAGCAGAACACAGAACTTTGCAACAATATTCAGAGCCAACTGTATCATAAAAAATCATGCATCAGAGTGCATACGCTACTTGGAATAGCCTAACCAGCGTGTATACACAACTTCACCAAAGCGAACCAGCGTATATGTCATCAAATACTTACTTATAACTTTGTTGCACTTCATAACTTTAGACATACCTAGATCATTACATATGCAAGGATGATACATGTGTTAGCAACCAAATCTAGTCCATCAGATAAAGATAAGTCATTATGATCTCGATCCATTATTAGATCTCATTCATCATTATTGAGGCTAAACACAATCAACCAATCTGAATATGCAGAATACTGACACTAGTGAATAGTCTCCAGAACTTAGAACTTTGCATCAACAACTAGAAACACATGTAACTTCAAAAATCATAGTTTATATGGTATACGCTATTTAGATGTATCTAACCTATGTATATACATGCTTTTATCATAGTCAACCAGTGTATACATATGTAAATATTCATTCATGATTTGCAGCTATTCCAAACTTGAGTTATACCCAAATCATAATATTTACAAAACATTACATGCATCAGTATATAGATCTAGAATAAGCATGATCAAAACATATAGAGATGATTCATTCCAAGCCATTAGATCCTGATCTATCCTTCGATCTTGTCATCCATATCCCTCCTTAGCTTTGATCAAGCAAAGCATCATGAACCCATAACCTATGTACTAGATCTCATACTTCATCAGATATTCAAGAATTTCTGAATGTGTTTGCCTAAAGATCTTCTCCTCCATTTATAGTCTTAGACCTTGCTCAATACCATGGTCCAAAACCATTTAGAACCAATACCTTGTACCACATTCCTGGGGTCAATACGTCAGACCAGATACCTTGGACCAATACCATGGGTCACAATACCATGGTCCAAATACCACGGACTAAAACCAAATGTACGTGCCTTTCCTTGCATGAAAGTGTGTGTATACGCATACATGCCTTTTGTACTGCTAACCTGCATGTATATGCGGCTTTATCAAGGGGAACCTACGTATATCTCTTTTTTCTTCATTCTGTGAGACTGAATTGTGATATGTCATCTTAGTAAGTTGTCATCAAGGACAGCACCGGTATCATAATGCCAACAATCTCCCCCTTTGGACTTGATGGCAATGTTAACTTGCTACACTAAGAACTGTCATCTTAATGAGTTTTCATTGTACATTACATCTGAACTGATTACTTTGAACTGCCCTACATCCCATGTATTTTGTCACATCTGATATCTCTTCTGTAGATTCATCTAGTTATATATAAGTGAGTTGTTCTGCTACAAGTGGGTTGCCATCAAGTACAACACATGCATCATAATGCCAACAATCTCCCCCTTTGGACTTGATGGCAACAACACCAACACCAAATCACTCTCCCCCTTTGACATCAAGGGCAAAGGGTCATGCTCCCCCTAAGTGCATGCTGAAATCTCTGATTGAGCTCCCCCTCTGTTCATGCTGAGATGTACTGTATCATCCATACTCCCCCTGAGTACATGCAGAGTCTGTAAATATTTTCAAGAAAATAACATGACTCTATAACTCAACTATGTGTGTTTGACCTTCCTATCACCAATGACTCATACATACTTCATCCTCCCAACCAAGTGGGGATAAACTTGACTTATCCACCCAACCAAGTGGGGATATACCAACTACCAATTGTTTATACATGACTGAAATATTACATCATCCTTCCCATGCATAGTGGGGGTACAAATTACATCATATGACCAAAAGGGATTCATCAAACGACTACAATAGACAAAGACAAACTATTACATCATGGGTCTTGTTATGACCTTTACATTGAATGATATACATGACATTTATAACAGAGACCAAATATCTAAACAAGACCATGATAGTCATCAGCAACTATCATACACAATGTATGATCTACTCCATAGCATCTGTCAACACCATCCAGACCAGGAACCTGTATATGTCCTTTAGTGTAGATATAATCAATCTATGACAAGGTATGTCTGCATATGGATATCAACTCATCCTCCTCATAACTTGCTTCGTTTCCTTAGTAGAAAAAGACTTATCATAACCTCAACATATGTCATATCTCCAATCATTCACCTCATATCATCTGTATGTGAAAAACATCATGGTCATCATCTATGATCATAACATATAAATAACAGTATGATCTTTCCACAAGAGCCTTCAATATATCAACCATGTATTATCACTAGGGAAAATCCCACATCTGATAAGCATCAACCATGATAATCAACATATTTGAGCATCAACCTATCATCATAAGGTAAGAACTCAAAGTGATTAAGTAAGCCATGTCTTCGAATAACTATGTCTCCATGCAACCTGCAATAATACCATTCTCTTGGCCAACCAACAATATGCAACTTAAGTAATCATCCATGTATCCATCATACTGTATATAGCACTATGTATCTAGCAAACCTTGAGCTCAAGCAACAATCCTCAATCATGTGAGAGCCAAGAACTATACAAATCCTGCATCATAACTGTATTATATGATCTTTATGCATATGACAACAACAACATATGAGTGACTCATCATCAAGTAATGAAGTTGTGTATTCAAGCTTTGTACTTCTCCTTATCCTTATGAAGATTACCATGTAAGCAACATATATGCATCATCAGAGAATCAACCACAAATCTAATCTGAACACCAACTATGTAACCCCAAGGACCATATGATATTTTGTCATGGACAACTCATAACCATATCACAGCAATATGTATCATTTAGCCATATAAGCATCATCACCAAGGACTTCTAACCATAATGCCAACAATGCATTATTCAAAGCACATGCTCCGCCTAAACTTGTGCTATCTGTTCACTATCAGATCTGATCATGCATATATCAGGAAGAAATATCAAGGCGTCATCATCATCAAGTTAGGATCAAAAACATCTTATGGGTACCAACACATTTCCACACATGATCAACAGATTGTAACCATCAACAAATAGAGAAATAATTTTCTGAACCATGTCAGATCCTTTTTCTTGAGTCTGTCCCACTCCTTTTGTCAAAATGACATATACGTGACTGTGAAATGTCTAACTTGCGTGTATAAGCAACCTCTCTTCATGAAACTTGCGTATGAGATTTAGAACACTGAGTTTTTACAGTTTCAGCTCCCTCTGAGTCTCCTATGTTTGTACATTGTTCTGTGCCACATCTTTCTGACTGTACTTCCTTCTTCTTCCATATCTTCAAGTGCGATGATGTTTTCTCCTTTTGGTATGGTGCCTGTACTTTGTTCCTGCAATCCTTTACTATATGTCCAAGCTTGTTACATGCATAGCATCTCATATGTTTCATATTCCCTCTATAGCAGTCAATGGATTTGTGACCAAACATATTGCAAGCAAAACAATATCCCTTAAAGTACCTAGAACGTGATGATCTTTTTGTGTGATGGTCTTGAACCATTCTTCTTCTGCATCTGGCTACAACATGTCCAAAATTATGACATACATAACATTCAACATTATTCATTTGAGGAATTGACCTACTATCACTTCCATAGCTAGGAGTAAAATATTTTCTTTGAAGAATTTCTTTCCTTGGATGTTGATGGGATTGACCTTTCATCTCCTTGTTGAGAATTTCAGATTGTGCAGTAGAGTTCCTTGTCTTACTTTGTTAACTAGATTCATGAAAACCAAGACCAGTTTTGATAGCAGGAGACCTTTGACTACTAAGAATATCATCCAAGATCTTAGTACTATCTTGAAATCTTAAGAGCTTATCCTTTTCTTCTAATTTATCTTTTAGAGTATTTACCTCAACCTGATGTTGCTCTTCCTTTCCAAGATATTGTTTCTTCATGATTCCTTTAGCTTTTCTTCCTTCTTCCAACTGATGAATTATTTCAAGAACTTTGTTTTCTTGTTTTTCAAGAGCTTGGATAAGTTCTTTATTTTGCTTATTTGATTCTTCAAGATCTTCTTTTAGCGAGAGGATATTAGCTTCAAGACTTTCATAGTAACTGGATCTTTCTGTGAGTTTCTTGATTGTTGTGCTCCTTTCATTTACTTCATTTCTTAATGATGTCACTTCATCTTGTAGCTTTTGACATTGATCTTCCTTTTCCTTGAATAGCTTCCCTACCCGATTTCCTTCCTCCAGTTGAGCTTTTAGTTTGGTAGCTTCTTCTTTGGAGGCGCATTCCCTTTTGTCCAATAGATCTTGTTGATCTTTAATTTTGTCTGTGAGCCTTTTAAATTATGTCTCTATTTGGTATCTTTTATCCTCACCCATAAGACCAATTTCAATTTTTTCCCTATCACTTTCATCATCTTCAAATGGATGGAGAAATGTATCACCAGAGGATAAAAAACTCATACCTGATAGTTCTATTTTTTGTTCATCTTCATTCTAAGGAGATTCTGAATCTGAAGTGTTTCTTCCACATATTCCCCAATCGATTCTCCCACTGCCATAGTTCCTTTGAAATGTCTTCTTCTTCTAAGGCGCTTTCTTCTTTAGCTTCCTTCCCATTGTTCTACGGATCTCCTTCAAGCAATCAAGCTTCTACCAAAGGACTTGCTCTGATACCAATTGTTGGAAATAATACTGAGAGGGGGGGTGAATCAATATTATCAAATCACTAACTTTTTCATTTTCAAATTTAGATTCATGTACGCTACTTCAGTTAAGGGAACCTGCATGTACATGCAACCTTTTCTAATGTAGTAAAATTATGATTCAATTAATCCATTAAATGTTGATCTTTAATCAGTGCATCAGAACTTCATTAACCATATGAACAGTAAGCAGGTGTAGTAAAATAGAACAGATCATCACACATAAGAAGCACACATGAACATTATGATTTAAGGTGGAAACCCAATGTGGGTGAAAACCACCTGCAGCAATTCGTTTCTATATTTTTTTACTAAGAAACTTATTTTTACAATATTTCTATACTGGTGTAGTCTTATACTAGTACATAGGCTTCTAGTTGCAGAAGGCTACAACCTTCTCTCGTTCCCCAGCTTCTCCTGGAAGGGAGCTACAACCCCCTTAGCTCTTGTACTAGTTGATGTACTAGTACATAGGTGTCGACCTACAGAAGACTACAACCTTCTCTCATTCTCCAGCTTCTCCTGGAAGGGAGCTACAACCCCCTTAGATCTTGTACTAGCTGATGTACTAGTACGTAGGTGATGACCTACAGAAGGCTACAACCTTCTCTTTCTTCCTTCAGGTACCACGTTTCATAAATTTTCAAACTGGATACTCATGGAACACAACATCATAATCTGAAGGCCATGTTTCATCCAATTTTCATACTGGACCCATCAATATAATTGAAGCACAAAATCAATCACCACTTGCATCATCAATCTCTTAATCACCCAATATTGAATCACTGAAACCCTGTCAATAAAATGCAGTCACCAGAACACAAAAATCTGCAACAATATTCAGAGCCAACTGTATCATCAAAAATCATGCATCAGAGTGCATACGCTACTTGGAAGAGCCTAACTAGCATGTATATACAACTTCACCAAAGAGAACCACTGTATATGTCATCAAATACTTACTTATAACTTTGTTTCACTTCCTGACTTTAGACATACCTAGATCATTATATATACAAGGATGATATGTGTGTTAGCAACCAGATCTAGTCCATCAGATAAAGATAAGTCATTATGATCTTGATCCATTATTAGATCTCATTCATCATTACTGAGGCTAAACACAATCAACCAATCTGAATATGCAGAATACTAACACCAGTGAACACTCTCCAGAACTCAGAACTTCGCATCAACAACTAGAAACACCTGTAACTTCAAACATCATAGTTTATATGGTATATGCTATTTAGATGTATCTAACCTGCATATGTATGCGCTTTTATCATAGTCAACCAGCGTATACATTTGTAAATATTCATTCATGATTTGAAGATATTCCAAACTTGAGTTATACCCAGATCATAATATTTATAGAACATTACATGCGTCAGTATATAGATCTAGAATAAACATGATCAAACCATATATAGATGATTCATTCCAAGCCATTAGATCCTGATCTATCCTTCGATCTTGTCCTCCATCAATCACTAAGATTCTTCCTTAGCTCCGATCAAGCAAAGCATCATGAATCCATAACCTAGATACTGGATCTCATACTTTATCAGATATTCAAGACTTCCTGAATGTGTTTGCCTAAAGATCTTCTTCTTCTTTTATAGTCTTAGACCTTACTCAATACCATGGTCCAAAACCATTTAGAACCAATACCTTGGACCACATTCCTGGGGTCAATACATCGGACCAGATACCTTGGACCAATACCATGGTCCAAATACCACAGACCAAAACCAAATGTATGTGCCTTTCCTTGCATGAAAGTGCATGTATACGCATATGTGCCTTCTGTACTGCTAACCTGCGTGTATACGCGGATTTATCAAGGGGAACCTGCGTATATCTCTTTTTTCTTCATTCTGTGAGACTGAACTGTGATCTATCATCTTAGTAAGTTGCCATCAAGGACAACACCTATATCATAATGCCAAGTTGCCAACAAGATCCTAATCTCAAAAGTGGGTTTGTGGTTACCTCTATTATTTCTTTCATGACAACCCTAAGGAAAATTTTAGAGTGATAACATAGTGGTGACCATACTAGGGAAATTAGGCCTCAGTTTAATAAACATTGAAGGAAATACTAAATCTCATCTTTGCACCTGAAGGCCATTTTATGGCTGTCGAAGGTTTCATTAAAAAGTTAAAAAATTAATATTCTGCCTTTGAAAAGAACATACTATACCAGGGCACATCCAGATCCAAACCCTCTTATAATTGTTGATAATCGAAACAAAATCTTGAGAAAAAACAATAAAGTAGAAAGTCAAGAAAGCGTTAGTCAGTTAACCAAAGAAAATTCACTTCCTAAAGAGTTATCAAACTTAGAGGATCTTTAATTTGATCTACCATTTGAGCATTCATTGTTTGGTACCAAATCTGAAACTTCAATTCATGATACTGTAATAGACCCTACTTTTATTCAATTTATTGAATTAAAGAAGAATACTATTCATCCTGATTTAGATAAACATGTTCTAGACACTTTTGACAAATTTGATGCTTTAGCCTCAAATTTGATAAGACACATAGATGAAGCTTATTTTCAACAGTCAGTTGAATTAGCTACCCTAATTGCCACTACTCCTAAGCCTTCTACCATTCCTTCAGAATCTGTAAATTCATATTTATTTAGTACCACCTCATCTATTATTTCCACTACACTTCATTCCACATAATCATTCATCCCCAGGCTTCCTCTTCAACCCAGAGTTTTATTTCCATCTCCAAATACTCCAATTTCATCTTCTAGCACTTCTGCTACATTTTCTAGCCCTTAAAACTCATTTGTAAGCTCTTGAAGTTCATCTTCAAGCACTACCACTTTAGTTCCTAGCCAATCTAGAATCTTAGCCATGGCTGCCAGATATGCTCCTTTAACCTTACCAGCTCAAGTACATTCCATGCCCCAAGATTATCAGAGTAAAATTTTTCAGTTTGATGGCACTGGTCAATATGCTGCACAAAAACATGTAAATAAAATGAATAATTACTTTGAATTACATGAAATTGATGAAGAAGATGACATACAATTGAGATTATTTTCACAAACACTAGAAGGAGATGTCAAGAAATGGTTTAAAGGTTTTCCTACCGGTCATATTATTGTTTTTCCTTCTTTCCATAGATTGCTTATCAATCGATAGGAAAGGAAGAAAAATCCTTTACAAATATTATCTGAATATGAAAACATTAGAAGAGCTCCTAGTGAATCTGTTCAAGACTATTGTACTAGGTTTAACAATATTTATAATGCAATCCATGCAAATATCAAACCTCCACCAGACTTGGAACTAATCAAATTTCCTAATGGTTTTGACACTGATATGTCTTACCAATTGAGAGAAAGAAACCCTCCAACTTTAGAACAGATTTAGAGCGATGCAGTTAGTGTAGAAGCTAACTTGTTGGCTAAAAGAGCTAGAATGAGAAATGAGAGGAGGGTTACCATTAAGGAAGAACCATCCAATTCAGATGTTAAGATAGATACTTTGGCTAAAAGTTTACAAAAGTTAGTGGATAGATTAGAAATTATGGAAATAAAACCACAATGGGATAATCAACAAGAAGGTCCTCAAATAAGAAATCCAAACTTTAGGAAGAATCCCAATGCTGGTAAATCTAGAGAAGGGTCACTTGATCAACAGATTAAACAACCTTTCCAAGAAAACTATGTTGAAATTTCTCACCAAAATGAAGAAGATGAAGACACTCAGATTAACTTAATGGGAATAAATGATGGTAATACTATTTTTCTTACCCAAGAAGAACAAGAATTATGCATGTTACAACAACTACAGCTACAATCTGGAGAGTCTTTTGATTATAAACAAGGTTATGAATTTTCTATTAATGATGTTCATAAGCAATATAACCTTAGGAGTAAGAAAAACACAGAAGCCTGTACCAATAAAATTGTCTAAACCAAGACTAAGAAAATAGTGGGAGATCCTGCAACCAAAGTATTGCAAATTATTTCTAGGGAAACCCAAAAAACTTTCACTCCAAAGATTGCGCCCAGTCCAAAAATTGAAGACATTACAAATATTGCTACAAAAACTACAAAATATGTCCAAAAATCAAATGATACTCAAGCTTCAAATGTTATTCAAATTCCAACTGCTTCCCAAACTATTTCAAAAAAAGAATTGAAAATAGTAAAATATTAGACACCCAAATAGAAACTGAATTACCAACTGAGCATAAGAGAGAAAAAACTACACAAGCTCCAATTTCCAAAGAGGAAGTCATTCAGTTAGGCAAAACACAGACTCCATTTAATATCCAAACTGAAATTGCCAAATTGAAAATATCAGTTCCTTTAACATAATTGATAAGAAATGATTCCTAGAAAGCCCAAATCACTGAAACACTGAATATAGATGAAGGAGAAGACTCCGTTAATCTGAATGATGACCAACCAGAGTTAATATTTGGTCCTGAAGTAAATGGCAAACATGAACAAAGTGGTGTTCCTCCATTCTAAATTAGCTTGACTATTCATGATCAAATCTTACACAATGCTATGTTAAATTTAGGAGCATCCCACAATCTAATGCCAAAAGCAATCATGGAAACATTGGACTTAGATATAACCAGACCATACAAAGATCTTTTCTCTTTTGATTCTAGTAAATTCAAATTCCTAGGCCTAATAAAAGACTTTTGTGTCACTCTAGTTCAATACCCAGGTAAGAGTATTGTCATGGATATTGTAGTTGCTGACATCCCTCCAAAGTATGGAATGCTATTGTCTCGCTCATGGGGAGAAAAATTACAGGGATCACTACAATTATACATGTCTTATGCCACAATTTCAGTATTTGATCAGCCCAAAAAGCTTTATAGAGAAACTTTAATGAAATACATGGTCAGTAGTACATATAAACCATATAACTATCCTATTTATTATGTACATTCTGGTATGGATTCTTTCATTTTATGTAATTCAGACACTAAAAAGAACAATAACACAGTTATCAAACAAGAACATAAAGAACCTGATTGTGAAAATATATTTCACGAATCTAGGTGGCACCTAGACTTTGATGGTTTAGTGAACATATTAGGAGCAAGTGCAAGAGTTTGGATTCATAACATGGAAAATAATCATTTTGAAGGTCGTGCATTTAGATTAAACTTTAAATGAACAAACAATATGGCAGAGTATGAAGCTTTAATCTTAGGATTACAAATTGTAAGAAATATTGGAGCCAAGAGAGTTTCTATCATGGGAGACTATGAATTGATCATAAAACAAATTAAAGGAGAGTATTATGTGAATAATCCTAGACTTAGCCAATACAAAGAAATTGTTCTAGATCTAATTAAAGAACTTCTTGAAATTGATTTTGTTGCTATTCCTAGGAAACAGAACATGCAAGCTCATTGTTTGGCCACTTTTGCTAGTACTTGTAGATTACCTTTTCAACCCAATCACCACTACAATGCAGAGGTGAGATGCAGGCCTGTTATACCTGATAATCTAAAATATTGGTAGATTTCTCAAATCTATGATTTTATGAATGCTGAGGGAGAATTCCAAAGCTGTAACATAGATGTTGATTGTACAGTAGAAGACATCATAGATAGGGAGATAGATATAAATGTTGTATATGAAAAATAAACCTACTAAATTCACTAAAGTGGAAATAGATAACATAGAAAAAGTAGAAATAGAAGAATTAGTTAATGATGATTTTGAGATTTTAAACCTTAAAAATAACTTTTTACCTAAGGGATTGGTCCCATTAGAAGATTTGTTTGATTCAAATGATGTGGCTAGAAAACAAAAAATGGAACCTTTAAGATCAGACATAGAAGAATGCAACCTAGGAACGATAGAAAAACCTAAGCTTATTAAATTATCCAAAGCATTACCTCCAACTAAAAAGTTGAAATACATAAGTCTGTTTAAAGAATTTCAAGATGTCTTTTCCTGGAGTTATGAAGACCTCAAGTCTTATGACACCAACATTATTCAACATAAAATACCCCTCAAAGAGGATCAGAAACCCTTTAAACAAAATCTTAGGAGGATTAATCCAGTTCTTATTCCATTGATTGAAAAACAAGTAAAAAGGATGTATGAGACACAAATCATAGCACCTTTTAGATATTCGGATTGGGTCTCTAATTTAATCACCACTAGAAAGAAAACAGGAGAAATCAGACTCTATGTTGATTTCAGAAACTTGAAAAATGTATCACTAAAGGATAACTATCCCCTCCCTAAAATGAACCACATTCTCTAGAGGGTAGTAGGGCCATCTAGAATTTCATTACTTGATGGATTCTCTGGATACAACCAAATCTTAGTTCAACCAGAGGATCAAGCAAAGATTGCATTTACCACTCCCTGGGGTAATTTCATGTATTTGAAAATGCCTTTTCGATTGATGAATTCTAGAGCAACATTTCAAAGAGCAATGGACATAGATTTTGAAAAATAAATCCATGACTTTCTAGTTGTTTACGAAGATGATATCACAGTGTTTTCCGAAACACATAAAGAACATCTAGATCACCTAAGAAGAGTATTCATAAAATTTAGAAAATTTGGCATTTTGAATCCAAAAAAGACACTCTTTGGGCTAGAACAAGGTAAACTCTTAGGACACATAATTTCAAAAGAGGGCATTAGAATTGATCCAGCTAGAATAGAGGCAATCCTAAATATCAGTCACCCTAGGAATATTAAATAATTGCAGTCATTCTTAGGTAAAAAAAAAAATTCTTAGAAGATTCATTTCTAACTTAACAGAACTAATTAGAGAATTGAATAACATGTTAAAGAAAGACTCAACACTTAAGTGGACAATAGAGGCTAAGTAGTCTTTTGAGGAAATCAAAGAAGCCCTTACTAAAACACCTGTCCTCATAAGTCCTGATTCAAAAAAAAAAAAATTATAATTTTTTCTTCTACTTCAGAACATACCATTGCAGCATTCTTGTTGCAAAAGAATGATCAAGGTTATGAGTAGCCTATTGCATCTTTCAACAAATCTTTGAGAGATGCTACACTAAAGTATAATATAATGGAAAAACAAGCTCTTGCTTTAGTAAAAGCTATAAAGGATTTCAGAGTGTACATTTTATACTCACACATCATTGCATATGTTCCAAATTCAGTAGTAAAGGACATTCTAACACAGAATGGGCCTAAGGGAAAGAGAGGCAAATGGATTGCCACTATTTTGGAATATGATATTGAAATAAAGCCCACAAAACTAATCAAAGGCCAAGGCTTAGCCAAACTCATGGCTGAATATAACTATCAGACCTTAGATATAAATTTCATTGGTGCTCTAGATGATCAGGATGAGATGGAAACTCCACAGATTAGTGAATCTTTTTTAGATTCACCCTGGTATACAAATATCATATTCGTTTTACTAAATTTACAAGCTCCTCTTGGTTTATCTAGAACTAAAGGTAGATTCTTGAAAATGAAATCAATGAAATATTGTATCATAGAAAATGCTTTGTTTTGGAAAGATGCTGGTGGCATTTTGTTGAATTGTTTATTAAAAGATGAAGCTGATAAAGTCATGCAGGGGATTGTGGAGGACACCTATACTAGAAAACAACTGCTGATAAGATTTTAAGGGCAAGTTTTTACTAGCCCACCCTTTTTGCAGATGTCAAAAGATATGCGACCTCCTATCACAAGTGAAAAATATTTGAAGGCAAGAAGAAACTATTACCATTACCCCTGTTATAGACATTTTTGTGCCCTACAACCCCAAGCATGAAATGTATATAAACCAAGGGCTCCTAAGTCCCTAAAAGTGTTGTTCTAACACCTAAAGGAACAAGGTCAACAGATTACAGCTTCTCCCAGAAGTTCTCCATGAAAAACTACTCAAAATTGGTCAAAACATGATCATTGCAGCTGCTCCACTGGCTAGGTGCGTTGCATCCCACACAAATACACTGTGAGGGTGCGTTGCATTTCAAAGTCCCTTCTGTGGGGTGTGATGGGCGAGAAATGACAAACGACAGTGTCATTCCGCGAGGTGAAGAGGCAATGGAAGCTTACAGAATCTTCTCTTGTGACACTTGCCTCACTGAATTCGACCAAGGATGAGTAAGAGGCCCTCAGTCTCCAAGTGGAAGCAAGAACTGTTAGAGAGAAGACACTAATCAAATCACAAGCTGACTCATCCTCCTTACAAATATCTATATATGGATCCCTCATCCCAGAGATCCAGAGGCGGGAATTTTGCATATTGTAAGGAATTGTTGTTGGTTTCTAGAGATAAAACATCAGATTGTTGGGTGATCTAAGCTTTGTTTGAGGTGAAGAGGGGCATCTTTGCTAGGAGTGTTATCGGGAAAAGTGTCTATTTAGAACTACTCTATCCCACTAAGGTGTGACAGCTACCTTAGAAACAAACAGAGAAAACTACTTTTGTATTCTTCTTGATGAACTATAAACGAAGAGGAATAGGATGAACCAACCTATGTCTTGCGCTAGTTATTTGATCCAATCTCTCTCCTCTTTGACAGCCTCCAGCTACCTGCTCTCTCCCTTGACCAGCTTCACCAAGTACTTGTAAGATCACAGAAGAAGGAAACTATACAAAGACATGGGTTTATATTCACAAATAACTTAGGATCAGATTTAAGTTAACCATACAAATGTAACAAGCATCAATGAAACACAAGCATGGAGAAGAAACTCAAATAGTTTCATTGATATACAAGAATATCCAGGAGGATTTACAACCGATGATTCCTGACCCAGCATCAACCTCCCAGCAAAAAATTCCCTTCTTCAACCCTAACAAAGCATAGATCGCCCAATTCTCTGATATGTATCTCAAAACCAACAACAATTCCTTACAATGTGCAAAATTCCAGCCTCTGGATCTCTGGGATGAGGGATCCATATATAGATGTATGCAAGGAGGATGAGTCAGCCCATGATTTGATTAGTGGCTTCTCTCTGTCAGTTCTTTCTTCCACTTGGAGAATGAAAGCCTCTTACTCATCCTTGGTCGAATTCAGTGAGGCAAGTGTCATTGGAGAAGATTCTGAAAGCTTCCATTGTCTCTCCACCTCGTGGAATGACTCTGCCACTTGTCATTTCCCACTCAACGCACCCTGGTAGTGCATTTAGGTGCGTTGCAACGCACCTAGCTGGTGGACTTAGGTGCTATGCAACGCACTTGGCTAGTGGAGCAGCTGAAATGATCCTGATTTGACTTATTCTGAGCAGTTTCTGGTGGAGAACTTCTGGGAGAAGCTGTAATTTGTTGACCTTGTTCCTTTAGGAGTTAGAACAACACTTTTAGGGACTTAGGAGCCCTTGTTTTATGGACATTTCATGCTTAGAGTTGTAAGGCACAAAAATGTCTATAACAGTTGCCCCCTAAAGTATGAGGCCTTTTATCGGGTGAAATGCTTTATTAGGAGGATCCGAAGTTCTTTCAATGCTGGGAGGAGACCTGTAATAAGATACAATACAATACATTATCTTCATACTGTTTTCATGATCTAGCTGAGGCGGGCATTCCCATGCTCAGCTTTATAAATTCATTTTCATGTACATAGGACAGACAATCGTCTGATGGTAGACTGATGATTCTGATAGAGCCATCATCCTTTTGGTAGGATGATTATCTGTGCTGCAATGCTGTACATTTCAATGTCTTTATTTTCCTGAATATATATCGCAGCCCGGATGGATGAAACTAGAGCCGGGGTCTTCAATCTCGTCCGATCTTCACTCGAATTACAAGTCGATCCATGTGAGAAATGTTTTGAAGTCGAACATGGAAAGACATCGCTTGATTACCAGTCAATGATGTAAACTGTTAACAAGCGCGAGAGGAATCACCGATAATGATAATGACCCTCAAGGTATTGCAGTACAATTCACATGGTGTGAATAAAGGACTTGGCGTCGAACACCACGCAAAATCTTTCGGTCGAAGGTCATTGATGTATACCTGTCGCCGGAAGTGAGAAACTTGCCATTAAGGCATGCAAGCTTCAAAGTACTGAATGGGGTGTTCCTAGATCAACTTCTTGGATAATGAGCTGATGTCGACAAGAAGTGACCCGTCATAGGAGGGCCTTAATGAATCCCACATCAATGACACGGAACGAAGCAAATGATTTTGATGGAGGTGAAAACGATCTGATGATATATGGTTCAGGGTGGCGGTCATGAAAGAATGGAGTATAATGTATGGTAGTGGGCGGGACACAGGTGGCTTTTCTGGATGACTTCTCTTGAACATGTCGGCGACACTTATGTGATGGATTGGTAGCATAAACCCCAAACGTGGATGGTATGGCGAGACCATGGTGATGTGACCGGTGAATGAAACAACCCAACCCGACTCGGGCACGGAGTGGAAGTGTCATGTTCAAGAGCGACTTGCTACCAATAAAGATTCTTTGAGTTTTCTTCCCAATTTTTCCCCAGTCATTGCTGACCAGTACCTCTTTATTTTTGTCAAGCTTGAGGAGGATAACATATGCTTGTTCTATAATTTTCCCTTCGGGCAAACCCATCGCTATGTTTTAACGAGCCTAGCGATAGTGAAACTCGTTCTCGTCTAAAGACAAGTTTGTCGCTATTAATCTTTTTAACGAGTCTAACGACAAAGATAACTCCGTCCTTTTCATTTTTAGAGAGTCTGAAAAGGTAAGTAAAGGTAACTCCAAAATTCCTTTTTCGTCATCTAATCCCTTGAGTCCGAAAAAGTATAAAACAATATAGAAGGGATGAATTTTCGATTGTTTTAACGAGCCAAACAAAACAAGCGCTCGATCTTTTTGTGCAATAATCCCTCAGGTCCAAAAAGATTAAAATCTAGAGGAGGGATAGCACTTCCCGTCGCTTTAACGAGCTGGAAGGCCAGAACTCGTCAATCTTTTCATATTTGACGAGTCAGAAAAGAGCTTAAAGAAGACTCGTCTCTTGAGGAACGAGTGATAAAATGGGTAGCAGCTGATTCCAGGTAAGGTTTGGAATTTTCCAATCACGGCAGTGTCACAAGGATGGCTAGTGAAATCACTCTTCGCAGCTGTTCCTCAAAATGGGTAAACAATCAAATGGAGGTGAATGATCGGCCAATGAATTAGTGGAGGTGATGGTGCAAACACGACCAAGGCTTTAATGGCTGAAATGCTACATTCATGGTGGTTATTTACCAGGGAATAGTTCATTTTTTAACGAGCTTAAACGCGGGTGGAAACATTTGCTCGGTGCGGGTTTATTTTTTAACGAGCTTGAACCTTGCGGTAACACTGCTCGATGCGGGTTTATTTTTTAACGATCTTGAACCTTGCGGTAACACTGCTCGATTAATCCAGTCATATGATAAGAATGTCTCATTTAAAAATGGCAACTTTTAAATTTTTGCCCCACATCCTTTCTTTATGCAAGTTAGGTGACGACTAATCCTACGAGTTTAAAGGGTTAGAGGTCCTAAAAATTTAAAAAATAAATAGCCGCCCATCGCTTGCACTCCAAAAGGTTTGCATGCCCCCAGGTATAAAACAGAGTTTCAAAGTTACCTCTACTTCACTTCTGCCAAAACATTTGTTTTACCGAGAGAGGCCTACCTCTTACAGGTTACCCAAAGATTGTTCTATTCACACAGCAAACAAAACACTTCTTCGGCGATGTCTATTGAGATAAAAAAAGGTGAGCGACGATGCCCACCAACTCACTTAACTTTGACAAGAGAATCTTATTCTAGAATAACCCCTCTTCCACTCACGGACGGGGTACAGACTAGTCATATTCTCCCGCGGAAACCTACCCTATACCCGAAGTTTTCCTGCTAAAGCAGACCAGGACGCATGCCCCCTGGGTTTCAGTCATATCCCTCCGAATTACTCGCGCTTATCGGGAAGACAGACTGGGATTGAGACATTTCTTGCGTGAAGATACCATTTAGGGATGGTACATGACTATTCGCTATGCGTGATCCGGGAAATGAAAGCTGGTCCACGAGCTTGACCACTCTTCCTTCGTGCGGAAAACACATTACTCTAAAGAGTGAGGAGACAATGGCTCCCATGCAATAAATATAGTCTCATCCAAGGAGTAGGTTATAATCCAAGGGTCCTTGAACTACCATTACGTTCATGCGAACTGTCTTCCTTCTACATGTTATGGGCACATCGGGAAGGATCCCTAAAGTTCGACTGGTTCCTTTATCAAATCCTATCAGATTTCTCATCTCAGGCAAAAGCGATGGCGAACCAAGTGCTTTCCAAGCAGTAGAGGAAAGGATACTCACAGAAGCCCCCTCATCTATGATGGTACCAGCCATGACCATTCTATATATTTGAACGATACTTCAGAATGGTACACTTGCTGGTAAACGGGGTCTGCCTAGTTGATTTCAGTCGAAGGAGACAACTAGGTTGCTTGGAGGTGGGACCGAATAGACGGCCGGGTATGGCTCTGACGAACTTCCTTCCTGCGGTAAAGGAACGGGTAGATTGCCCCCATGTTCGTCGGAGTCTGTGTTTGCGAAGAGAATTTGGACAGTGTCATCCTTGTTCTCTTCAGTGATTGTATCATCTGAAGAGAAAACCTCTGAAGGCAAGACCGGGTCAACTGCCGCCTCGACCTTTTGACTTTCATCTGGTATGGATTCAGTTGGTTTATCCTCAATGATAGGCGCTTCAGCCGACCACCTGAGTGGGCCAGCTGGATTCTCAACTAGCGACGGACTCGGCAAGAGTTTTTTATATCCAGGAGGAAGTCGTAACGATGAAACCGGACGATCATCCAAAACTCTTTTAGCTTTGTCTAAGAAGGGACAACGGTGGAGGGCATGGTTGCCTTCGCACAGTTTACAAGGAAATCTAGCTTTCCCTTTTTGTCCTGGGGCTTCACTTTCACTAGTTGACGGTGTGCTTTCAACATGATCAGCAGAGGTTGACGACACCGGGTTGTGCAAACAAGGGGACCAGTCCCTTAGTATTCAGGGATGCAAGGACAATCTCTGTGAAAGTGGTCTCCTTTGCAAATGACACATGGCGATTTAGGCCTGGTCGGTGCAGTGTGTGGATTTTCGTTAGACGACACTCGTTTTCCCCCATTCGCCTTTGGATCCTTCTTCTTCTTCTCTTTCTTCTTCTTTTCCTTCTTCTCCTTAGGAACATGGATTTTAGCTTTACTAGTTCCATCAAGCGAAGAGGAAGGAGGAGAGGAAGAATTAGAGGAAGTAGAAGGCTGGTGGGCAACTCTGGACTCGTCTAATTGCTGATTCGATTGTTCAGGAATGGTGGTGTTCTGAACGACATTGTTTGAGAAGAGCCATACTGGCAAGCCAATTGTCAGTCCTGGAAGTGACAATGTGGCCATATGGGGCGCACCAACATCTCCCCAAGAGGAGAAGGGACTAGGATTTCCACCAAGGGGAATTCCTTGGTTGGTAGGCTCCATTTTCTCAACCCAAGATCAACGTAGGAAAAGGGTATGAATATTTCGTTTAAAATAAATTTTAACACGCTTTGACACAACTTGTTTTTTCACTTTTTAAGAGTCGAGAAAAAAGAAAAGATGACTCTAGTCTCCTTCGATTTTTAATGAGCCTGAAGTGACAAGTGCTCAGATGGACCTTTTCCGTTAAAGAGTCTGAAAAGGAACGAAAGGGACTACTCTGGAGGTCTAGGTAGAGGGAGTACCAAACCAATGGCAAAACTGCAGAATACTTTTTACGGTACGGCAGTCAATCTTCCCAAATGCTGTGTTCGGTGCATTGCGATCAGTAGGGCGGCCGACACGGCTTCCTATGGATAAAGGTTTTAAGCCTATAGGGGTCTCCCAATATATATTCGACGGTACGTGGGAGCACAAGTCCGTACTGGCACTTATCGTCTCAAAGTGGAGGAATCACCCAACCATCAATGAGGACAACAGTTACCAGGCTTTACGACGCTGGAATACGTCTCTAGCCTAGACCTCTAAATGTTGTGCGTTAAGTTCCAAAGCGTTGTTAAGTTCATTGAATTTATTTTAAGTTGATCTTTCTTATGAAGTTTGCCTTTGGGATCACCACGAGATGTAGATGTAATTCCTAAAATGCAATCTAAAGATGATAAACAAACTTTTATCTCTTTTCAGCAATGAAAATCCTAGCTACTAGGGGAAAAGAAAGACACAATCTTTTCGCAAAGAGCAAAGAGCACACTGTAAATGCACTTTTCCTAAATCAAGCCAAACAGACTGTCAATATGCAAATGCACATGCATGTATTTGTTTTTTCACTTTCTTAATATTGATGCCTAAAAAGAAAGTTGTTTTACAAATCTGAATTTGCTTTCAAGTGACAAACACAAACAAGCTTCTTTTCGAAATCAAAAGGTAGAGATGATTACGACACTTTATGATTTTGAAATAAATACTCGTTTCGACACCAGAAAGTCACAAATTCAAACCAAAGGCAAAAGTAAAAGCATAATCGACTATCAACAACAAATCAACTTTCTCCTATGATCAAAATCGACACTTGCGACAGATCTAAATCAAAGGACGACAGTACGACTATTCTACTTTTGCAATGGAAAACTGTAAACGACGCAACAAACACATAAAAACATCTACAGTTTCTTTTGTACAACTGAGGAGGAATATCAGTAAGGAAAAGGGGTTTGAAACAGTGAAATACTGATCACAGGCTGCAAAAATCAGAGACAAAACTGGAAAAAATGAAGCAAAGAACCTCAGCTGCACAAGGCTAGGCTGATCAGCGCACTTGTTACACAGAGAAACTGCATTGCAGCGCAGGTAGCCCTCTCGAGAAGTGCGTTGAAATGCAGAACCTCTTCACAGAGCCTGCGCTAGGGCAGAAACGAGAATTCTATCCGGGTTCTGGGTCACGGTTTGCAGCTTAATCTTTGGTTTTTGGCTGAGTAAAAGCAATCAGTAATGCACAATCAGAGGTAGATCTAAGGGGGGTTCTAAGAGCTATCACAAGGGTAATCAGTTAGTTTATGAATCAGCTGTTCAAATCATAAACACATCCAGTGAATGGATTGAAGCAGCAGATGTCTACTTTGCATTTGTTAATGGCAAATGCAGTTCAATTGCTACTTCTAAGTTTATGAAATAAACAACAAGAGAAACACAAACAAACTAACTAGACACGATCCCCAGTGGAGTCGCCATTTTGTTATCGGGAAAAGTGTCTATTTAGAACTACTCTATCCCACTAAGGTGTGACAGCTACCTTAGAAAAAAACAGAGAAAACTACTTTTGTATTCTTCTTTATGAACTATAAACGAAGAGGAATAGGATGAACCAACCTGTGTCTTGCGCTAGTTCTTTGATCCAATCTCTCTCCTCTTTGACAGCTTCCAGCTACCTGCTCTCTCCCTTTCCCAGCTTCACCAAGTACCTGTAAGATCACAGAAGAAGGAAACTATACAAATACATGGGTTTATATTCACAAATAACTTAGGATCATATTTAAGTTAACCATACAAATGTAACAAGCATCAATGAAGCACAAGCATGGAGAAGAAACTCAAATAGTTTTATTGATATACAAGAAGATCCAGGAGGAGTTAAAACCGATGATTCCTGACCCAGCATCAACCTCCCAGCAAAAAATTCCCTTCTTCAACCCCAACAAAGCATAGATCACCCAATTCTCTGATATGTATCTCAAAACCAACAGCAATTCCTTACAATGTGCAAAATTCCAGCCTCTAGATCTCTGGGATGAGGGATCCATATATAGATGTATGCAAGGAGGATGAGTTAGCCCATGATTTGATTAGTGGCTTCTCTCTATCAGTTCTTGCTTCCACTTGGAGACTGAAAGCCTCTTACTCATCCTTGGTTGAATTCAGTGAGGCAAGTGTCATTGGAGAAGATTCTGGAAGCTTCCATTGTCTCTCCACCTCGTGGAATGACTCTGCTACTTGTCATTTCCCGCTCAACGCACCCTAGTAGTGCATTTAGGTGCATTGCAACGCACCTAGCTAGTGGACTTAGGTGCTATGCAACGCACTTGGCTAGTGGAGCAGCTGAAATGATCCTGATTTGACTTATTCTGAGCAGTTTCTGGTGGAGAACTTCTAGGAGAAGCTGTAATTTGTTGACCTTGTTCCTTTAGGAGTTAGAACAATACTTTTAGGGACTTAGGAGCCCTTGGTTTATGGACATTTCATGCTTAGAGATGTAAGGCACAAAAATGTCTATAACAGGGAGGTTGATGCTGGGTCAGAACAACTAGTTGTAACTCCTCCTGGATCTTTTCTTGTTTATCAATAAAAGCTATTTGAGTTTTCCTCCATGCTTTTGTATCATTGATGCTTGTTACATTTGTATGGTCAATTTAAATCTGATCCTAAATTGTTTATGAATATAGATCCATGTCTTTGTATAGTGCTATGCTTCTGTGATCTTACAAGTACTTTGTGAAGCTGGGCGTGCAAGGGAGCAGGTAGCTGGGGACTATCAAAGAAGAGAGGGATCGAATCAAAGGATTAGCGCAAGACAGAGGTTGGTCTTTCTATTCCTTTCTATCTATAATTCATAAAGGAAAAACATAAGTAGCTTTTCTCTGTTTGTTTCTAAGGTAGCTGTCACACCTTAGTGGGATAGAGCAGTTCTAAATAGACACTCTTCCCTGTAACAAAATGGCGACTCCACTGGGGAGCTAATTAGTTTGTTTGTGTATCATTCTTTGTTGTTTGTTTTATAAACTTATAAGTAGCATTCGAACTGCATTTGCCATAACAAATGCAAAGTAGATAACTACTACTTCAATCCATCCACTGGATCTGTTTATGATTTAAACAACTGATTCACAAACTATCTGATTTCCCTTGTGATAGCTCTTAGATCCTCCTTAGATCTACCCCTGATTGTTGCATTACTGATTGCTTTTTACTCAGCCAAAAACCAAGAACTGAATTGCAAACTGTGACCCAAAGACCGAACAGAGTCTCGTTTCTGGCCCAGCGCAGGTACTGTTCAGAGATTCTTAATTTCAGTGCACTTCCCAAGTGGGAAACCTGCGCTGCATTTCAGATTCTCTGTGTTACAAGTGCGCTGATCAGACTAGCTCTGTGCAGTTGTGGTTTCTGTGGATCATCCTTTCCAGTTCTATTCCTGAATTTTGCTGCCTGTGATCAGTATATGTCTATTTGAAACCCCTTTTCCTTGCTGTTATTCCGCCTCCTTTGTAGAAAAGAACTGTAGATGTTTTTGTGTGTTTGTTGAGTCATTTACAGTTTTCCTTTGCAAAAGTAGCATAGTCGTACTGTTGTCCTTTGATTTGAATCTGTCGCAAGTGTCGATTTCGATCGTAGGAGAAAGTTTGATTGCTGTTGATGGTCGATTATCCTGTTACTATTGCTTTTGGTCTAAATTTGTAATTTTCTAGTGTCAAAAACAAGTATTCATTTCAAAATCGTAAGGTGTCATAATCATCTCTATTTTTGATTTCGAAAAGAAGCTTGTTTATATTTGTCGCTTGAAAAGAAATTCATATTTGTACATCAACTTTATTTTTAGCATCCATATACTAAGAAAGTCGAAAACAAATACATGCATGTGCATTTGCATATAGACAGTTTGTTTGGCTTGATTTAGGTAAGTGCATTTACAGTGTGCTCTTTGCTCTTTGTGAAAAGGTTTGTCTTTCTTTTCCCTAGTAGCTAGGATTTTCATTGCACAAAAGAGATAAAAAGTTTGTTTATCATCTTTAGATTGCATTTTAGGAATTACATCTCCATCTCATGGTGAACCCGAATGGCAAACTTCATAAGAAAGATCAACTTAAAATAAATTCAATGAATCTAACAACGCTTTGGAACTTAATGCACAACATTTAGAGGTCTAGGCTAGAGACGTATTTGGCGTCGTAAAGCCTGGTAACTGTTGTTCTCACTGATGGTTGGGTGATTCCTGAAATTTGAGATGATAAGTGCCAATACGGACTTGTGCTCCCACGTACCGTTGAGTATATTTTGGGAGACCCCTATAGGCTTAAATCGTTTATCCATAGGAAGCTGTGTCTACCACCCTATCGATCGCAATGCACTGAACACAACATTCGGGAAGATTGACTGCCGTACCGTAAAAAGTATTTTGCAGTTTTGCGATTGGTTTGGTACTCCCTCTACCTACACTTCTAGAGTAGTCCCTTTCATTCCTTTTCAGACTCCTTAACGGAAAAGGTCCATCTGAGCACTTGTCACTTCAGGCTCATTAAAAATCGAAGGAGACTAGAGTCATCTTTTGTTTTTTCTCGACTCTTAAAAACTGAAAAAAAAAAAAGTTGTGTCAAAGCGTCTAAAATTCATTTAAGTCGGAAACATACTTCCCCTTTATTTTAGTTCATCGAGTAATCCACAATCATGGAAGAAAGTCAATTGAAACCTCGTCGTTCACGGAGGCTTACG